>CM052197.1:6332599-6695435 GCA_028455805.1 Lasioglossum figueresi | reverse complement strand
GAGAGAGAGAGAGAGAGAGAGAGAGAGAGAGAGAGAGAATGAGAGGGTGACGAGGATAGGCGAACGGGCTGTCTGGGGAAGGAAGAGAGAGAGGGAAGGAAGGGAGGCAGAGAGAAAGGGAAAGAGAGGAGCCCGAGTGAAACTCCTCGCGGCCGGTATCCGTTATCCACGGCTAATTAGCCTCACCTCGGCCGCGCTCCTTTATCATTCCCGCCGTCTCCGTCGCTTTCTTTTGTTGCTCGCGCTGTTTTTCACCGAGCGGTCAAATCGCTTGTGGTCACCGGGAAAAATTTGCGGTGGAAGCGTCGGATCCTGCGGATCCTTCCAGAGAATTAATTATTATTATTAACACGTCCGCCGCTGCAAAATCACCTACGATCCGCGCTATCCGATCGCAAAATACATATAAAAATAATGTAACATAAGTGCATCGAATTCGGTCTTTTGTTATATCGTAGACTGCGGATCTTTGTGCAAAATAAAAATTAGCTACGTCGATTCTGATAGATAGAGGTCCAACAATTATTTGCTTTACACGGAAAAATTTTCTTTAGAGCGTATACCACGAATAAAACGTTCTATCAAAGTTTTGGTTATCCTGTCCCTCGTCCGGCGACTCTGAGCGCAACTGAAAGTTATGTGTAACTTGACTGGAATTTTGGCAGAAATGTTTGGAAAACGCTATTTGTTATGTTCGAAATGATGAATACGGATACCAATCCAGGAAGCATCTTGCAATTTGCTTACGGTCTTAACGAACGGCTTCTAATTGAATGTTCGCATATTATCTTGCGCGCCGATTATGCAACGCCACTCCTGCGATTTAGCGTTCGCGTTTCCTCTGTTCTTTCGATCGGAGGTAAAACTTAACGCGCAGCGCCTCTCTTCAATTAGAACCGAGATAATGGGAACTGCGTACAGATAGTCTGAACTTGACAATCTATCCGGAGAGGAACAATTTACAGCTTCACGGCGCGACGGTACACTTCCACCAGTGCTCCGTTGTACAATACAATTTTCAAGCTTCGAGCGAAAAAAATTAAATCACGATCAGCTGCTTGCAACTGGTTGGTTCTCGTATACTTTTCAACAAGAAATTGACAAGATATTGATATAGTTACGGTAAGAATGAATCGAAAACATTCATTTTACAAGACTTTATAAAATCGTGGAGTGTTACACATTGATTTGCAAACAGACAAAGAACAGTGTCTTTTTTCGTCCAATTCAAAAACGACGCAGTCGGTACAATTTTAACATTGAAATTTTAATGTCGACAACTAGTTAGAAGCTCTATGAAGCAGGATTCTTGCTTACGTGACAAGGGTCTGATTTACCCTAGTTTCATCGGTAGATTAGCGCAACGTCTCGAGCAGGATATTCGTGTTTGAGCTCCCCGCGGCAGGTACCGAATAAACTTTAGTGCCAAAACGCGGAGAAAGCTGGAGCAACGGCAACAATAAATATTTTACACGGGCAACAATGGGGGGAAATGTTTGCGAACCGGCGATCGAATCCCATCCGACCGCGGCAACAACGAATCCCGTATCCGCTCCGGTGTTAAAGCCTGGTGACAGCGAGGGAACGGAATTTTTCCGGAGTCGCGGCTTAATGGTTCACGCGTAGACCGCGACGAGCTTATCCGTCGGCCGATCGGAGCGAAAAGGAGCGAAACCGAGAATGAAGTGCCGACTCACGCCACGCTATCTGCCGGGACAATCGATATCGTTGTCGAGGGAGATAATTTCAGGCAGAAGGTAGCCGCGTATAGTGGCGATAACTATCCCTGCTGCCATTCATATTGCCGACGATATTATCGGCTATACCTCAGATCTTTGCAGCACAGGCGTCCGATAACGCCTCCGGTTAACCGGCAACTTAGAATATCCAGCAGAAACTGCCGGACAACTATATTCACTGTGAAATCGATCAGTGAGAACGAGGCTTAATTTATCCGGTCCGGTGGAACGCTTCGAGCTGACGGCACAGACCACTAAATCATTCTTCCGATGAAAAATTTCAGCGCAACTACCAAAGTTCGGGCAATACTTTTAATTTTGCGACTTTAATCTCGCTTCCGGTTCGAATAGGATATCCAGCAGACCGAGACAGAACTCGGTGGAGGTTCGTAAAAAAATACGAAACCCGCGATTTCATTTAAGGGTCGATTCCCGGCGAAACGAAATTCATAAAACTCCCACCACCGGTTCGCCGGAACTTCTTATCTCCGCGGAATGTCTAGACGTTCTCAATCTCACTTTAAGCGTAATCTGGACGATCGGTCTTTGATCCCCTAAATCTCGATCTGTGGAGGAGTGGAAAAAATTGGAGAGGGCCCGCACGAATTCGTCGCACGCGGCTACCCTTAATGAAGAGCAACACGCTTACCGGACCGGAGCGGTTAAATCCTAATCCACGATGGCCACGTGAATGCCTGCAGGCAAACACTGAACGTTCGTGGGACTACGGTTGATGCTTGAACGGGATTCGATCGTCGGTAACCAATGAGAATCCTGATGTCCCTTTTGTGAACGGCGCAGCGGAAGCCATTTCGGCTCACATTTCCGTTATATGAATTTCGAGAAGAATGATCGCGGCCCAGGTAGTTTAGAATTAGTATTCTAGCTGCCGCGCCCGGCTAGCGACGGATCTACAATTCGATTCCCTATCCCGGATCCGATCCGCTGCTAACCGATCCCTTGGATTTTCCTGCGTTCCCGATAGCTTTGTGGGTTCGAACCGCAATTTGAAAGAGTTTTTGTGGTGATCCAGGTAATTTTGTATGTTCCAGTAGCTGCTAGAATCGTCCCAATATTATTTTCCATCTTCTCCGACGTGAAAAGTATTGGAGGGTCCGTGTAGAACCAACGCTTCTGCCGGAATCGTTTGAATTCGCGATCGCATCTTGCCCAGAAGTCCGCTGTTACGTATACACAGACGTTTCAGTTTGTGACTTGATCGAAGTAAGAGAAAGAGGATCCACCGAGTGGTGATTTACGCAAATAGAACGCTGAAAGATTCGTGGAGCGTCGCAAACGGAACGTCTGCGGACGCGATATCCGGTTGATTCTCGCCGCGGAACGTCAGAAGCTGTCCACCCAAGACGTTCGGACACATCCGTCTGGAAGCTCGGCTGTCTTTTCAACGCCACTCTTCATTTGCCGCGAGACGTAGCTGCGGAAAGTCTGCGGCCGCGATCTCGGTGCCGGTGTTTTGCGGCGCGGGTTTCGGGCCGGGTCGTTCTAATTCCCCGAAACTGCGGTGTGTTTACGAGCGGAAGTCAAAATCAAGCCCGGAAAACGGCGCCCTGACTCCTGCCCGCTCCGGTGGCCCAGATAAAGTAACGGGCTCCATGAATTCGCAGGATCCCGGGACCTCGCGTTTTATTGTTTTAACTCAATTTATTCTCGGGGACGAGCCACCGGGCCAAATTCCTGAGGTTTCGAGCACGACGGTCCACCCCCTTAGCGACCAAGGGTAGCGAGTCTCTCCCGCATCCGCTGCCATACTTCTATATCGTTAGCTTGGAGTAAGATGAATGGCCGTCCGAAGCATGTTCGAGTCATTAATGCTATACCGTTTCCCGTGTATTAAATCGCACCTATCAGGACTACCAGGTTTCTCTGAATTTGGCATTCGCTACCAAGGAAGTTAAAATTACGTTCTTCGACTTTCTGGGATATTTTGGTCAAAATTAAATTAAGAATATTTCGCTGAGACGGTATTGTATCGAAGGGGGTATCGATTTCCTCGTTACCGCGAATACGTAATATTATTTTTATATATTATTTTTCGATTCCCTTCTATTCAGACTGCAGATTCTATGCGTTCGTGGCAAAAATGAGGATGTAAATTATAAAACAGTACAGATACTTAAAGAATTTGAAAATTCTTCTATTTTCAACTTATTGGGATTTTTATTTTGCGTTAAAGGCTAGTTATCGGTTCAATTGTAATTTTTGCGCCGATCAAAACTCTCTTCGACGTTTGTTTCGCTTCTTTTGCAGGTCCTTGAACACTCGCAAACGATAAAGATAACTGTACAGATAAAACAGAAACAAAGATTTGTACGATTTTTAGTGTACTATGCGCCCTATAGTTTCCCGCAAAAGGGTTTCTACAAGCACATTGATTGCAAAGTAAAAACTCTGCAACAGCCCGGTGTTGTATGTCCCGTGAAAATATGCAACTGACCTAACAGAGTCTAACAAAAGAGTATCAAATCCACTGACGAATTTAGGTAGCTTCGTTGGTGTGAGTACCGAACGCGTCAAAGCCGACTTCGAGAAAGCAGTGTTTTCACACGCAGGATAAAGCCGGGGAGGGAATCGCGCGGAGAGAGCAGAGGGAGGGAGGGAGGGAGGGAGAGAGAGAGAGAGAGAGGAGAAGAGAGGGGCGGGAGAGGAGATCGGCGTAAAACTCGGCTCCGGGTAATCGAAGCCACTCTCGCGGCCGTTTCGTTTCTCGCCGATCAGGACGGCCGAAAAAACGAGCGGCGTAGCGCGAGCGGGGGACGGAATCATCGATTTTCAACAGGCGTCCGACGCCGGAGAGCGAGCGGTAGCACGGTGGCGCCGCGAAAGAAGCCGGCACACGGACATTTAAATCTAAAAACGAGCGAACGAAACTCGGCCCTGGGGTAATTGGAGGGTCGCGGAATTTGTTGCCCCGCCGACGTGGTGTGAGGTCGGCCAACAGACGCTGAAATACGAGCGACGGTTAAACGCGCTCTCGGCCGAGCGTGCAGCGAGAGGGAAACGGCGAAATGACAGAGGGAGAGGGAGATATCGGCCGGGACAGAGAACGGGCGAGACAGCATCAGCGAGAGAGGAAGAGAGAGGAAGAAAGGGATCGAGGGAGACAGAGACGGAGGAGCGAAAGAGACGCTTGGCTAGCGGGAGAGAGAGAGAGAGAGAGAGAGAGAGAGAGAGAGAGAGAGAGAGACACACACAAAGAGAAAGAGAGAAAGAAGGAGATGGATAAAACGGACGGCCAGACGGAGGAGAAAAAGGGACAAGTGCTCGAGGAATTGTGCCGGGTCGTTGAGGGGAGATGCGGCTAATCGGGGCGTACCGCAAATCCGCGTGCGTGTAAGCGAGTTAGAATACAGCTAAACCGAGACGACCGGAAGCGACGGAAGAAAGAAGAGGAGGCGGAAAAGAAGCGAGAGAAAAAAACGTCGAACGGGTCGGTCGGAGAAAGAAGCCGTATGGACCCGAGGCCGTGTCGCGCCGTTCCGAGGCTTGTCGGCTTGGTCGCGCGAGGCTGAGGCGCGCGAGAAAGAGAAAAAGGAAAGTAAAAAAAAGAAAAAGAAAAAGGAAGAAAGTATCAAGGGACAAAAAAAATCCACGGTGGGACAGAGATAGGGAGACGTAATGGGTCGTAGGTGCGAGGTTCGCGTGTAATTGGATTCATCCCCCTCGCTACACGTTTCACCTCTTTCTTTGTCCCAGACAACACCTCAGCTCCTGGTATGTCCCTCTCAACCGAATTAACCCCGCGCGCAATCACGAGACAGACGACACCGGGGGCGGTGTTGGCCGTGACTAGACGCGTTCGTTCGGGCGCCCGCATCGCGCCTCCGCTCTCTTATCTTCCTAACTTTTCCGTACTCGCTGACGTCAGTTCCCTCCTCTTCCTCTACCACCTCCACCTCCTGAACTACCTCCTCTGCCCCCGTCTCCATCGTCTCCACCGTCTCCACCGTCTCCACCGTCTCCGCCGTCGCCGCCGCCGCCACTGCCACCTTCCCCGCGTCCTCCTCATCCTCCTCATCCTTCTCATCCTCCTCATCCTCCTCCCCCGGTCGCGCTTCCTCCGGCTGGCTTTCCTCCTCCGGCTAGCTACTCGACGGCTTCCCCGGTCGCTCTCCGCCGCCTCCGTTTTCGCCCTGTCGCGTCGGGGCCACCCCAACGTGCGAAATTTCAAACTTCCACCGCGGCGCAGCGGTGGATCGTAAAACTTGAGACGGCTGCGGGAGCCCGACGAGCGCGACAACGATCACCAAACGTGCGCCCGCTCGTACGGCTGCGGCTCGTACGTGTGGGTACGCGCGCGGCGCCGTCTCTCTGCTCGCAAAGAGCGACAGAGACCGACGAGCACCGGACCGGAGCGGATGTAAAAGGTTAGAGTGGGACCCGCCTTGGAATTGCTCGTGCCGTGCTCTTTAACGTGGGCGCGTAATGCAACGATCCGTGAATCCATTGCGCGGCCACCGTGCAATGGACTCGGGCATTTTTTCTTCCGTTTTCGTCTCTCGTTATCCTCTTCTTTCTTCCCGATTTGCCGACATCGGCAAACCGTTGCCACGTTGAATTTCAGTTTCGACGTCGCAGGAGAAGTATCCGTGACTTCTTCTCTGTCGAGGATAACGATGTTTGTATTCGACGGTTCCCTGATCATCGATCGTTAACCTTTTGCACCGCGAGCAATTGGGTTACGCGTTGGTGGTGAACTCCAACGTGGGACACGGCTGGCCTTAACGGTGCAAAGGGTTAACTTGCGGAAATATCGTTGCGGGTTTGAAAACGTCGAGGCGGGTTCGCGAAAGGGTTCCGAGGTACGGGTCTCTTTCCCGGACCAACGGTTTCGGTATCCTGAAATCTCGGCGGCTCGGAAGGTCGTCATCGATGGGATCCCTCGGGAAGAGGAAGAGAACGAGCATCGAGGAGTCCGTCGAACTCGGGCGCGGGCCGATCGACTGGAATCGTTTCCGAATGATCGATTCGGCCGCCGTGCCACGCCACGCCACGCCGCGGCGGAGGCTGCTCACGGTGCAACGAACGCGGCCCTCGGGGTCACCCGGTATAAACGTCGCCGCTTGTGGGATCGTGGCTTCGGGCGTTTAGCAGCCCGCAATCGGCCGACTGGTGTGTTGATTCCCCGTGCCGGCGATACGGTGCCAAGCCGAGTGAGAGGCAGCGAGAGAGGGAGCGGGACGAAGCGCGAGTGAGATAAACGGGGGTGTCCGACAGGCGGACAGAGAAAGAACGGTGGAAGAGCCGCGAGGGGAGCGAAAGCGAGAGGGCAGAACGGCCGTACACGCGAGAGCGACACAGAAATAGCGCGCAAGGGAGATAACAACGTGCCGGCATGGAAGGGGAATCAGAGGTTGAAGCTTGGCCCGGCGTGGCTCGGCTCGGCTCGACTCGGCTCTGCTCTGCTCGGCGCGGCCCGGCCCGGCCCGACTCGGCGTGGCATGGCATGGCATGGCGCGATGCGGTACGGTGTTGGCGTGGCCGTGGCTCGGCTCGGCTCGGCTCGGCTCGGCTCGGCTCCGCACAGCTTGGCTTTGCTCGGTCCGGCACAGCCTCGTGCTCGACCCTGCCTGGCCTCCGCCGACCGTTCCTCCTCCGGCTCTCCTCTTCCTCCACCCTCGGCAGCCGAACGCAAACGTCTGGTTAATGAGGCGCACGCACACACGCTCGCGCGCACGCGCATCGTACGTGTCCCCTCGACGCCGACGCCCTCCTCTTGCACCTCTTCGCCGCGTAGAGTCCTCCTCATCCTCCTTCTTTCCTCTCCGCCGGCCTCGAACACAATGCGCCACGTCGCGCTGCCTAGGCGTCACGGTAATGACATACTCCCACATGCACGTTATGTCCGATATCGTACCGCCTAGCAGTAGCAGCTACGCCGCCAACAGCGTTACTATACCACGACTACTACAACCGGCTCTCTGCTACCACTACCACAAGCCTAGCTCTACCACTACCATCGACGCTGCCAAGCACCGACGCCAACACCGTCTCGCCGGCCGGTAGCAGCGGTAACAGCAACAGCGCCGACGACGTTGTCGTCGGTAGCAGCTGCGACCGACTGTCCGGCCAGGAAGCCACCGTGCAAAGTGCCTGATACCGCCGCGTCCGTAATTGAACAGGCCGCGAAACCGTGGAGAATTATTTTTTCATGAGAGGAGCCGCCGCCGCCGTCGCTGCCGCCTCGTGTGCGCGTCCTTGTGCCTCGCGATCGATGTCGAATCCGGAATAGAGGAGGACTAATGTCGTTCCGCTGTCCGGCGGGACGTGCGCTGCACGAGGCACTTATCCGTACGCGATCCAACTCGCCGATCCGATCGGTCCGCGCGATACGCTTTTAATTATACGAAATTACAAATACCGCGGAAGACGGCGTATAATTTTCCCTCCTCGATTCGACGCGAACTTTACACGCCGACGCGAGCAGCCTGTCGTTACCATTTTTATGCCCACGCTCGAAATCTAGGCATCTCGCGCTTCGTGCAGGATTTCCCAGCGCGAGACCGCGTTCCACCCTGAAATATTCCAGATACGTTCAGAGTTAGGAATTAGAGAGTAAAGATCATTTTTACTTTCGTTCGGCAGCAATTTTAAAACCAGTTAATGGTTCTTTTTGGTTAGAAATTTATGATTCGCTCGCGATTTTTTAGTATCGCAAACAAGAAATTGTCACGAGTAACGTGATCCGGTGATAATTTCTTTCGGGATTATTTTTGTGCATATTCGTAAGATTCTTTCTGATACAGCGGAGTCATCGAGAGACCTGCCGATAGGTTTCCAATAGACATTTCTAAAGGCAGAATAGGAATACATTTTTTGAACTGTAAGAACTGTTATCGAGGTATAATTCTAGACTAGTTCGGAATACAGAAAATGTGCGGAATCTATGCGAAGCTTATTATAACCCTGCCTAGCAGGGGCGGCACAGTCGAGGTTATTCTACGTGCAAGGGTCGGTTGAAAATATAGAATAAATTCTTATTCGCGTGCGCTTCGTTTCCGGGATAATGGAATTCGAAAATTTTTTACCTTTGCCGGTTATTGAATAGGAATCGGCTAATGTGTCTGATCACGACTTACCGTTTCTACTTCTGGCAAATACCAATGCACGCGTATCCGACCGAATTTCGAATCCCATTATCTCGGAAACAACGCGCCGTAGAAAAAATGTTGGTCTACATTTTCAACTCATTTCTGAACGCGGTATACGCACTCTGACTCAGTTATGGTTGGAAGAACCGTGCGCTGTGCGTGCACAAAATGATAAAACGTTTCGATCGTTGCAATATTTCTCGTATTAAAATTTATTAGAAAACTATGTTGTTAATTGATATTTCCTTCGCGTTACTTGCAACGTTCGGAGTACCGTTTTCATCTGATTTGTCGGAGATTCATGTTCACCACGGATCGGTAACGTACATTTCGTCGTTGTTAAATGTTTCAATTGCATCGTCGAGTATAACGCGAGTCTCCCAAAATATTGCTTCGACGTGAACTATACATAGAGGATGAATCTTGTTGTTCGTAAGATAGCGAGCAAATCCAGATCCGCGTGGTCGTTCCGCAGGATTCGAGGAACTTCGGTTTGCCGTGCATTTTATCGGCGAGCGACGCGCCTATAAATTTCACGAGCCAGATAATGTTAACGCCAGGCGAAAGCGCGGCGCGGAGGGGGGTGGGATCGGGCAGAGGAGGGTGAGATGCATTTAAAATCCATCTGGCAGCGCGTCGTTACCGGTACGCATCGATGTAAACCCGCCCCATAGCCCGTGGAGATTAATATTCCCACATGCAATCAGAGACCGTGGTACCTACCGACAACTACAGAGCCGGCGATTACCGTATCGATGCAGCTGATTGCTCGGCGAGGAAACTCCGCCGGATCTTAGCGAGCCGACCAATGAAACCGCAGAATTACGATCGTCCGCGAGACACACGGACTGCTCTCCTGTCGCTTTCGGATCCCCGCGCCGAACCAGGACACACCGATACCGTAATTCAGGCGACGACGCCGCCGTCGCCGCCTCCGCGTCGCGACGGTTCAATTCATGGGAACGGCGTATGAAGTTTCATGAATTTTTGAGATTCCTCGCGCTTTTTCCCGCCTCCGTCGGGTCCTCCACTTGTTTCGACGCTCCTAAAATGCACGCGCAACAATGAACGCTCGCGTTGACTCTTTCGGGCACAAGGAACGTTGGCCTTCCCCGGCTTATTGCTGAAGGCGAAGCCTCAAATATTTGTGGGGCTTGCGATGAAAAATCTATACCGGATAAAAACCCGATATCTCGCTTTATTCTTATCGGTGCGACCTCGATTGTAGTCGGGAACGAATGCGGACACTCAACCCTCGTATAGCCAACCGGGTTGCCGTTTACCGCATTTCTTTCAACAATTGGCTAATGTTCCTCTAAAAATATTACAAAATTTCTAGTCGTAAAATGAAAATTTGTGAAAATATGTACATACAGCTGAAGCGGAGTAGGCGGTTTGACAGGCAGCTTCGGGTCGTGTCAAGTTTCAAGTCCAGAGACTCATTTTTTTGGAATTGGACGGGTACAGCGACGGACACTTAAGTGTGCGCCGTTGTATCCTGTTTTCAGAGCGCTCGGTGAGAAACGAACGTAATTACCGAACGAGTGGGAGGGACTTTTAAATTTATAACAACGGAAACCCAGACTCGTTTTTAGTAAAACTTGTTCGACTGCCTTGCTAGGACTGCGGGAGAACTGCTCGCGGATTCATGGCTCGTAAAGTCCGTTAATCCTCGTAGAAATTCGACGCGCTCGCCGCGACACGAATTCACCTTTCCGTTCGAACTGCCGTCGATTCACCTGACGTGCCGAAGAAAAGAGAGGGGAGGGAATACAACGGGAAGGAAAGAGAGAAGGGGACGCTATCTGCAGGATGTTCAGAAAATGTGCAGGAAATTCCTCCCGGGACGCCTTTCCGGCGTATCAATTTTCTTCGTCGCGCGCTTATTCCGCGCCTCCATCAGAACAATTTCATTCAGACGCGAGCGCGAGAGAGAGTGTCGTTCGTTCTCTTGCCGGCTCAAAATCGCGTGCGCCCGGAAAGTGCTTTAACGCGTTCCTTTTTCTGAAACCGCACTCGCCGCTTCCTCGAGCCGCGGGTAAGAGATTAATTCCGCCCGGCTCTCGCTTCGTCTTCTTCCTTTTTCTCATCCTTCCAACGTTCCCTCGACCCTCTCGCTCTGTCTCTGTCTCGCTCTCTGTCTCTTCCTTCTCTCTTTTTCTCTCTTTTCTTCTCATCGGGCATTTCCCCCACGGAGGAAAGAAGTCCGACGAGAGAAATCCCCGTTCATTACGTCGCGTTGATCTCCGCGCTAAACTCGTTCGACCGAACGAGCTGGTTCGAGCGTGTGCCTCGCGATCTCGCTATTCGCCGTCCGCCTCTCCTCTCCCGCTCTCTCTCTCTCTCTCACTCTCTCTCTCTCTCTCTCTCTCTCTCTCTCTCTCTCTCTCTTTTTCCTCCTCCTTCTTCTCTCCCCTTTACCGCCGCGCTCTCGTTTGTAGGTTATCGTTCCAGGTATGCGCGTTTTTTCTCCCTCGCGCCGCGTAATCTTCCACGCTCGCCGCGATCCGCTAGAGTGTTTCGTTCACGCGCGAAAAATCGCCGACGCTGGCGGCCTTTCCACGCCGAGAATAATCGCCTTGCTAAAGCCTAGAGTCGCGACGGCTCCCGTCGGTACCCGTCGCGTCGGCACGGACAAGCCGACCCGCGGCCCGTTACCAATTCCCAGCACGCGTCCGCCTGCCTAAAGAGAAAAATCTTGGGAACTTGGCGATGCCGGCCGAATCTGAACGCGCGCGACCAAGAATTTACATGTCGCGCTTTGCTGGACCTTTTTTCCTGGTCTATGAAAAATTACTTGATCACCGGACTCCGTGCGAAACATGAAAATGCTCTCCCCTGCGCGCCGGGGTATCTCTAACCCCTCGTCGCTACGAGCGTCTTCGATTTCTTGCTGGAAAGCCAAACATCGTTAGGTCTCGGTTGGGTCTGGGTCTCGGACATAATCCCGAAAATGGCAACCATAGAAGTCAGATTTTCCTTCTTGCGCTGGCAAATGATAATTGAAAGGCTGGCTAGTAAAGTATGTTACTACGAAAAGATGAAAGACAGATTTTTCTAGTTTAAAAAATTCAAACAAAAGTGGATTCATAAATCACCGTGTCTTCTAGACGCAATGCAGTCTGGCAAGGAATTTTTTGGTTAGGTTAGATTTAGATTATCTATTCGTTGTTTCAGCATCGTTCATGTTCGAAACAAAGGAAACAGAAGATTTGTTCTTTCACTTGTTTAACAAGTATTTTAATCGTCTACATCGGATGACTAGCGATTTTTGTCCTCGAATTTCTAAAGCGTAAACGCAGACGCCCAATATGGCGACTGGCGCGGTCTACAGCGTACGGGTTAGATAGAAAGACTATAACTAAGCCGAGGCTTATAATCAAGGAACAGGTACGCGGTAGTCATCTTAAATTCTAATTGACCAGTTCGAAAGTTAACGAACGCATTCTTCATTGTGAATCAGCGTAATTATTTCTGCGAAGTGGTATAGTAAACGAAAAACGCGACCACGTTGCGCTAACGATAGGTATACCACTTGCATTTATTTAATCTAGGGCATCGTGGAATTCTTATTGAACACTTTAATAACTTCCCAGCAGTTTAAATTTACAAGTTATAATTTCAATTCTTTACGGATTCGCTGTTAATTAAGTAAAAAGATTTCTTCGACCGGAGTTTGAAACTTGAGCTATGTCCACACTGAATCAACGTCGAGCGACTTTTGTTGCCTTCTTCTTTTATTCGGTAAAAGCGTAAATTTTTTCGGGACACACGCAACGTTAACTAAGAGTTGCTCGATATTGTTTCAGTGTGGACATTCGGACATAGTTTGGTATCACAGAGGGGAACAAAGAACGTAGGCGTACAATTACCCTTTTCCCTAGGGAATTGCTAACTATAAGGAAGTTGGTAGCAAAGGGTCGACAAAAGAACGTATGTTTTGGTATCTCTGAAGACCCATTCGCACCGTATTTGTTAAGAAACATCTGTTTCGTTCACACTGTTTCGCAGCACCGTCAGGAGTCTAAGAATTCAAATACAACCGAAGCTAAATGAAATTGTCTTTCACGTTGGCGCGCAGTTAAGGCTATTGAAAACTCTACAGTCCGGGTAGATATTTGAAAACCATTGGCTGGGGGATCATGGGAAATTCTTATTAGAGCGGTACGGTCTTCGGAGATCCATCGGCGGAATCAAAGAGAGGCGGCGAAGCCAGAGGCTCTCCCGTTAGAAGCGAGTTAACCGGAGAGCCGGTGGGGTCTCGGCGTGTCTGAAAGTTCTGAAAATGTAGATCGCAGGCGCGAGCGAGTGGCCGGAACGAGTCGATGGGAAGCGAGAAAAACAAAGCCGTCGGAATAAGAGCGGCGGAAGAAGCGGCGCGGACGAGGAACGCGAGAGGATAGACGCGATGGATCATGAAGTGGGATGGGCTGGAGTGGAACGGATGAACGACTGGATGGATAGCGCGATGAAACCTTTGAAGGGGAGGCATGCGTACTGCTGTGGCGGCTGTTGCCGCGCCTTTTACATTTTCCGGGTTGCACGGCCATCGGATTTTCAAACCGCGCGCAACACCCCGGTTCCCGCTTTATATGCCGGGAATTCAAACGCGACCGTGCCCATCGCCCACCGCCTTCCTCCTATCTTCCTCTCCCGCTCTCTCTCTTCTCTCCTCTCTCTCTCTCTCTCTCTCTCTCTCTCTCTCTCTCTCTCTCTCCCTCTGTTTCATTTACGATTCCGCGCCGCGCCGCGCCGCGCTGCTTTCTTCCCCGATGAAAATGGCCCGGGAACCGTTAAAGATGGCAGATTTCACCTTCCTCGCCAACCGGAATACTCCCCGAGTATGGCGAACACATATTGTCCGGATACGAATGGATAAAGTCGTTTTTTGATGTTCTCGGACCGCTGCAGCCATCCCGCATTCCCAGAATTCTAGCGGCGCGCGCGAATGCACTCGCAGAGGAATCGCGTTCCTCGGTGCTTCCGTTCGGATTCTAGGCGAACCCACTGAAAATTCGGAGCCGCGGGAATATTAATCGTGGTAAGTCATCCCTGAATTTTCCTCCCCTTCTCGCAAATCATTCTCATAGAAATTGCAATCGAACGTTGGATCGACAAGATAGAGCTCGAACAGTTTTTCTTTTACCATTTCGTTAATCGATAATAGAGATAGATACTATTTTGAATAATTGTAGTCACACTTTAAGCCTTTAGGATATTAGAATACAAGAGTTTTCAGAAACGCTACAAGATCGTCAAGAATTAAATTGAGATCGCAGTACAAGAGTACCTCGTTAGTTGCGTATCTAATTTCTATATTTCCAAACAAATACTTTCATTGTTTTCGGTACGCACTTTTTTCAGACAAGATCTATTCAGACTCCATAGCAATTGTTACCGTAACGTGCGGCTCGGTAAAGAAGCGCACCACATTTCCCATTGTACAAACGCGAAACTAGAAAACCGGCGTTGACAACGGCAATTACACAATAAAAAAACAATCTCGGCCAGCCGCAAAGCGCAATCTCCTTAAAATTGACTCGGAAACCGACGTGGGTCAGACAAGTGGCCGCGGTTCGCCGTAAATTTTTCTTCTCCCGTGCACGCGTATTTCGCTGCTCGGTAAAAAAGAGCTCCATTGTGGGACGAGTCCGCGTTTCCACCCTCGTGCGGTGACATGGGAAGTCAGGGGTCACGGGGTTTACCCCCGTGCACGTTCCACAGTCAACACGAACGGCATAAGCCCACCCCTGTTCCGGCCCGGTCTGTCCTGCCCGCCGCAACCCCTAACTCTACCGAGTCCCGTGTCCTCCTCCCCGCCCTCCCTCACCCCCCGCACCGGTATGTGGCTCTCCGTCCTCTCTGTCTGGCTGGCGTGTCGGATTTCTGTTTGCGTTACCGTGTCACGCATCGAACCCCGTCGCTTCGAATTCGCCATCGCCATCGCCACCCTCTCGGGCTCGGGCTCGGGCTCGGGCTCGGGCTCTACCCACCTAGCCCCGTCGTCCCCCTCTGAAACCCGCGCGCACACTTCTATTTCGATCGCGCCCCGCTCTCGTGTAATCTGGACCCTCTCAAGTGTGATTCCGGCTGATCCCGCCTTCGACTACGTGAATTATTAGACGGGCATTTAGGATCCGAGAGCGGATCGATCCGAAACCCCCTTTTTCGCCTGGGATATAGGTCCGTGAATGATGAACGGGTTGCTCCGGCCGCGATAAAACGGACCCGCTCCTGCTGGGAATTTCGAGGAATTCTGCTCGAGAAAAACGACCTCGGTTTTGCGGCCAAGTGTGCGGTGAAGGGTTGCCCGCTGTCCTTGAATGGAACAATTCGGTGTCGCGGGGCTCTACATGATTTGACGGAACCCGCCACGTCTCGCCGCTGGATTAGGAGCTGGGATCAAGTAGAGTTTCGGTTAGTCCACGCGACCGCTGACCGATCGTCCTTAGCTCGTTCTAACTTGAACAGCACCGGTAACATTAGAGTTATAAAATTCCATACATATTCTTTACGTCTTCCATTTGATACATAGACGCAAACCACCTTTTTTTTGTCCCCGGCTATGTTTAATTCCTGAGTTTTCTAGCGTCGATCAAAGAGATTCTCTGGTACATACTCGGCAAGGTTGAAACTGGAAGAAAAATGGCCCGCCCGCTATACGGGACAGCAAGCGCGTGGAATATTAGAAATCTGTATCTTCGGGACGAGTTTCGTCGGCGGATCCCAGAAACTTCGTCGAGGAAGAGATCGTGGCTTCAACGTTTTCTCTTTCTCAACCGTTTCTGGTACTCTTCCAAGATCGTGAACCGTTTCTTGCCAGAATTGGTTTAAGAGTTCGCGACCTTTTCCTCCGCCGAACGACCCTGCCGACTGCCGTGGATCCCTCGTTTGAGCAATCTTGCCTCTCTTCCTTGGCAAGATCGAAGTCCCTGCCTAATCGCCCCGGGCATCAAAATTGCATTTGTCTCGCGTCGATCGCAAATTAAATCCCGAGGCTCGGCTCTGTCCTTGGAATTTTTTAGTTTACCCATTAACATCTTTCCAACCATTTTTGTCCCGTATATGGAATTAATAATGGTTGAACGAAAACGCGCGTGAAGATTTATAATTGTCTCACGACGAATTTGAAAATATTTCCGAACTTTTGTTTATTTCAGCTCCGTCCTGCCATTATTTATCTTCTATCCGCTATACATACAGATCAAGCTGGACCGTCAATATTTTTATTCCGCAAAGTTTACAAACTTCATCGAAAAAAAAAGTGAAACCGTGACTGCGTCACATATGTGACATTCCGGTCTACCACGTGAACTGGAACATCGCAAAATGTAACGCGCGATGGAGGTTAAGGGTGTCCAGATAACATTTTCCACCGTTTTTAGCGACGAATTAAAATTAATGAGTCGCGGTGACGCTGATTGTGTTAAGGAAAAGCCCAATGTGTGGAAAATCATTTATTTGTCTAACAGATGCAAGGTGCAACATTCGATCCAGGTTTGGGTCAATTTGACCCTGGTTACAGTGTCAACTGTTCTTTAAAACAACTTCGCTTATGTCGATTATCATAAATCTATCCATTGTCGTACCTATATTCAGAAAGTCAAATGGTCTTTGTTCGATGCATAGATGGTTCGATTTCTGGCAGATTATCTCGAAAACAAAGCTTCATATCAAAGAATTGTATTCTACATTTTCGACTTATTTTTTAATGCAAAACCACCAGCCATCGATCACCCTGTATAAAACACAGTGCAAGAAGAAACCTAACGGTAACATTTTATTCTCCACAATATTCCTTTAGAAGAGAAATCGACCCGAGCGCAGCGAGAATTCGAGTGGCGAGAAATTTCAGAACGGGGATGTTCGGTTCGCGTTCGTCAGCCTCGAAAAGTTCTCGCAGCGCTGCATGGTGCCACTCGAGCGTAAAAAAGGAAGTGGAGTTTCAGCTCCATCGGGTTCGGCGTATCGGCCGAAATCAGTACGAAAACGCTACCGGATTCGGTAGCAGTTAGCCGCGCGGTCCCCCGTCAGTGATTCCACATATTCGTTTTTGTCTTTTTTCGTTTTTTTTTTTTGGTCGGCGAGTCGTTCGGCTCGGCCGCGGTTCTATCGTGTACTTTTTAGCGCTGATCTTTACGGGATAGCCAGCAGTCTGCGTCCCGGTCCCCTCCCCAGGCGGCTCTCTGCACGCGCTACCTCTTTCTTCGTTCCCGTTCTGGCCCCCTGGTTGCTCTGTCTCGCTTTGGGCGACGTCTCGCTCGTTCTACCGTCCGGTATAATGCGCGCCGGCGGTAAGCCGGCTGGCAGCTGCCTTCCGTGCAACCAACAAGCCCGGTCTGGCCCGCTCCACGGTTCTCCATGCATGGAATCTCCGGAGATTCCTCCTCCCCCTGCTCCTGCTCCTCAATCTCACCCTTACTCTTCCCACCGTTGACTCCAACACCGCGCGATCGGGCCGGGTATACCTCCTCGTCCCACGCGTTCGCTTTTCTCTCTCACTCTTTCTCTCTTTTTCTCTCTCTTTCTCTCTCTCTCTCTCTCTCTCTTTCTCTATCCTACTCCCTCTGCCGTGTAGACTCGCTCTCGCTTTAGCCCGTGCACGGGTCCCACACCGTATCTCTGCTGGCTTCCAGTTTGACGCAGACTCCTTCTCCGTCGGTCTCATTGGCCGCGCGCCTCTATCCGTCCTTGTCCTCCCCCCGTGGCTCTCTCGGGCACCGCAGGCGACTTTGACCCGCCACGAGGGAATGGGACACCCGGTACGGGCGGAAGAGCGAGAGGGACAAGCTCTCTCGGGCTCGGGCTCGGGCTCGGGCTCGGGTTCGGGAGAGGGAGTCAGAGGATGCCGAAGTTTTGTCCGGAACGTGGACGGGACAACTATTGTCCGAATCCTGTCCCGCTCCGGGCTCAGGGGTCCCGTTTGAAGCCGTGGCTGAGGGAAGACTTGCAAGGCTTCGAGTCAGATATGAATCTTTGTGCCCGGAGGGCGGCCCGCGCTCGACGGTTAACTGCAGGGGGCATCCATCCTTCGGCCCGGGGGAGGGCGAGAGACGGCGACGACGACGGAGGAGCCTGCGTAATAATTTATTCGGTTTAGTTTCGCTGTCGGGACTCTTCGACGGCGGATCAACCTCCCTTCGCCGGTGTGTGCGTGCGTGCGTGCGTGCGTGCGACGTCGGCGTCGTGATTCGCCAAGGACGGGCATTGTAAATACACCGACGTCGTTACGTACGCCCTGTACCAATCACGCACACGGAGGCAACTGTCGTCTTTTCTCCTTATCCGTGGACCTCTCTGCTCGTCGAGATTCGGCGATCGTTGCGACATGTTATTAACATCCGACGATTTCGTTCCCCGTTTCAGGAAAGTCGTTCCCGATAGATATTATAATCGACGTTGCTTAACCGGAAACTATGGTGCACCAGAAGATAGGTAGATAGATAGATAGATCGCGGTGGTCCTGGCTAGCTCGTTTCAATATGCTACGTCATGATGCAAGAAGATTGATCTAGCCTCGGCTAGCTCCAACCGCTCCACCGCCGAGTCTGTGCGTGACATCTGGGCGGAACGTTGAACGAGGCACGATTTTAAATCTCGTATCCGTGGACTGGTTCACTTACAATTCGACGGCGACTTTCGTGGGTACAACCTTCTGACCCGAATTTCGCGTTCGGAACCTGATTCCGGCGATGAGTTATGTAGGTTCGTACCCTAGAATGCTCATAGATCCAGAGGCCGGCATGTTAACAGAGGGGTAATCCTATTCGTGATCGCAAAAAGTTCACGTAACCGGCGCGGTCTCGTTGTTCCAGGACTTCTAATGGAAAAAGTTAACGTGCCCGTAAACTTTCAGCCAATCAGAACAACTTTTCCCAACTTTCATTCCGCAACAGCATTCTGCTCCGGTGGCCGTCCCCCAGCCGCGAGACCAATTGACAACGATCGTCCCAAGACCGTGGCAGCTAGCCGGTGCGGTGTGCTGCGGCCGGTCGGTCGAAACTCGACCGGTCATAAATCTCGAAATCAATCCGTTGCGCGGGTAGAGAGAAGTGCCGTAAAACGTCCGGCGCGTCGATAATGAACGCGGACAGGCCGGAATACGTTCATGTGGTATCTTGATAGCGGCGCGGACGTAGGGCGGGGCAGTCTGGCGTAGTGGGAGTAGCTGGAGGTTCCGGTTTTCCGGGATCGGTGTTGCAGACATGCCGGACGCGGCTTTTCGGATGATTGGCTCGCTGGTACAGCCGACACGATCGGTTTCCGGTCACGGGACGTTGGATTCCAGGTCGCCGCCTTGCCTGCCGTGGAGTAGTCCTTTATCGATTCGCGCCTGCCTGCCTGGTCGTTAGCGATTTCAGAACTACTTGCGACGCGACGGTTAACAGGAGAGGGAAGCCGGAAGAGGTGCTCTCCACGGGTGTCCGGACGCCGCTTGGAGTCCTCGATGAAAAAAAAAGGAAAGCCGTCGACACGACGCGACGGTTCTAACCGAGGAGCGAAGGGATCCGCGTCGCCGTCGCGTCGGGTCGCTTCGAGTCGTTCGGGGCTTCCTAAGTACCCAGCGCGCGAGGAGGTGTCGACCAGAATGGCCTTGCTCTCGATAAAGCCACGCGATTTGCGGCTTGAGCGGAGGCGACGCGCAAAAAATCCATGGGAACCGGTGGTAAATCCGACCCTGGCGCGAGCTGCTTTTTCGTCGTGTTTTCTCAGCGCGAGGGGACGGATCCGTGTACCACGAGCTGGACGACAGGAAAGAATTCGTATCTTTTTTTGTCCTTTCGGACGACGAGGTAAAATGTTAAGTAATGCCGTAAGTAGCGGGGAGAGAGAGAGAGAGAGAGAGAGAGAGAGAGAGAGGGAAGAAACGAGAAAGAGAGCGGCGAAGTATGTCGAGTATCTAGCGTCTCGGGGATCGATAATCGGACGGAAAGGTAACGAAGCGCGTTCGAAGCTATAAATAAAACAGGAGTTACACATATGACCGCCCGCGAAAAATGCCGGGGGACTATGGCCGGATTAACGAGCCTTAACGACTTCCTGCACAAGTTTGAACTCGATCGGGGAACGTATATTATTCCGCTAATTTCGACTCGATTCGCGCGAACTTCCAACCAGTTCGAAGTCCTATCGATCAACCGGAGTGCGGGGCAAAGGAGAGGATTGGATGCATGTCTTCGGAATTGATTTTTGGCGAGAAAGGAGATATAGCGGATGTTAACGAGCATCGGTCAAACAGGCGAATCTCTCTCTCTCTCTCTCTCTCTGGGCTGTTTCGTGGATGACTCGTTCTCCCAAAAGGCGTCTGATTAACGAAGGAAGCAATTTCGCGAATAACGCGGAGAGCCTTTCCTCGTAGCGGGGCCGGTTTACGAGAAAATTCCTCGAAGTTCCAGCGGTTTGCGAACGCTCTCGAGTCCGAAGGTTCTGTAAGTGGCATGAGCCCGGGAGGAAAGTCGATATCCCGGAGTTGGTCCGATCACCTCGTAAAAGAAACACCGCCGCGAGAAATAAGATCGGCGAGTTCAAGCGGCTCGAAAAAATCCGCCCCGTGCGAACGAGCTTTCTCCGAGAGAGATGAGAGGAGATGAGACGGAGAGGAGAAGAGCGGAGAGGAGAGGAGAGGAGTGGAAAGGAGAGGAGAGGAGAGGAGAGGAGAGGAGAGGAGAGGAAGGGAAAGGATCGGATCGGAGCGGAGAGCGCCAACGGAGAGAAGTTTCAACGGACGTTTTCGAACGGCGATAGTCTCGCTGAATTTCCCGGAAAGAATCGACTGGGTAGGATGAGAGGCCGGGGCGGCGGAGACGGCAGTGGGGGCGGTGGCGAAGGCGGGGGTGTGGGGGGTAGCGAGGAGAGAGAGAAGTTATCGGCGGCAGACGTCGGTAGATTCCGAAGGCAAGATCAACAAATATCGGCGGTGCGGGAGGGCGAAGGAGAGGCTCGTCAAATAAACGAGAACGTGAAAGGAGGATCCGCGGCTGAGAGACTCTTTGTTCCGTCACCGAAACCCAAACACTTTTTATGTCTGCGGCGAGTATGACCTCGGTGTTCCAGCGGAGGCTCCCCCGACCTCTTCCCAGTCGTGGCCACCACCTCTGTTTACAACCGTGTCAGTCTTTCTCCTTTTCCTAGCGCGTTACCTTCGCGTCGGTTTCGCTCGCACGCTTCTCCCTCTCGCGGTGTCTCTGTCCCCCCCAACCGGCCGAGCGTCCCGCAGCACTCAACGGGGGCCGGGTCATTTATCTAAATGGCTACTGGGTGGCCCGGGCTCTCGCAGTGTCCTGTCCCAACAAACCAAAACTAACCCGATCACACGGGACCGCGAGCCGGCACGGCTCGGCTCGGCTCGGCCTGGCCCGGTCCGGCCGGTCGGCTCTCGCAGAAGAAAGGAGCCCGAAAAACAAACGCCCGATACCGGAGGGCCCGCCGATAGAGATTGAGGCGTATCGCGTTCCGATGACCGGACCGCGCAGACCTGAAGACCGGGCCGAGACCAGTTCCGAGTACTCCGCGGGCTCGTTCCTGCCCGCCTAGTTGCCGTTCCTTCGCGTAATGGAAGTAATCCGACCTCGTTGAGAATATTTAACGGCCGGCCGCAATGATACCGTGCCACTTTCGCGGCACTTCCTAGTATCGTTGTTATGCAATGACACGCCGCCACCTCGGGACTCTGTTTCAATGACTACCACGAGCCGTTAGATCCCGTCCTGTATCGCCTCGCTTCGCTTCGCCTCGCCTTGCCTCGAATCGCGTCGCCTAGATATTCACCGTCCACGTCTGCGTGCCAGGACAGCCCGCGACGCGTCCCGACGACGACGCGTTTATTTTCAGAACGCTTCCCGATTTTTGACGTCAGTCGCCGCTCCGTTACGTCATCGGGGTGTAGGCGAACCCCGCGGTTTGGTTGATTCAGTTTTAACAAGACCCCGAGCGCTTGGGAATTTCCAAATGTCGTACACATGCTCCCGCGCGAACGAGGATCGGTGTAACCACTGGGATACGTTGGAATGCGAAACCCATCCCGAGTACCATTATTGTTACGACGTAAAGTACGCAGATGTATTTATACCTTGGAACCGGTGGTAATTTTTAGCGAATTCGCTGGGGTAACGAAGAATCAAAAATGTTATCGATCTTGCTTGGCTTCTACCTGGAGGATCAAGCAACATCTTGGTCTCTAGCTCTGCGTCTACGTTCCAGCTAGCTTCGTCCCACGTAACCGACCTCTTTGTTCAGCATTTGTGGTTCTAGGAAAAGAAGGAATTCTTCTTCCCGGGGCACAGCCGTTGGTGTACGAAGAAGCACTTCTTTGAGCATTCTAACGTACGTACTTGGATAGCGTCCGATTCTTTCCGATGTCATCTCAAGCCGTCGACTTGTCCACCTTGCGATTCAATCGAAGATTAAGTCTAGACGAGATGCCTTCGAAAACTGTGGACTGCGAGGGTTCGAGCTAGGGGCCGGCTAATGGAAAATTCCGTGGTTTGTCGGCCCCTTCCAAGAAGCTCCATAAAGACACGATTTTGAAAACAGCCGGTCCCAGGCGTGGGTGGATGGGGAAAGGAGGAGCCCGCCGGAAAATCTCCGGCGATGTGCTCTAGAATAGAAGCACGTCGGTGGTGCCATAAATCCGTATGAGGCACGGGACGGGCCAAGTTTGCGGCGCAACGAAATCCAGGTATAGCGGGTGTTTTAAAACCCCGCGGACCACGAGTTTGCATTTTAAACGAACGGTCGGGTTGCGGGACGAGGGTCGGGGCGGCGGGGGCGGAAAACAACGCGGCAGCCACGCAAACGCGCCGGCGAATCGGATTAAAAAAATTCACGAGGGAGTTGCCGTTCCACGAGCGTCGAGGCGCGCGTGAACGGCGTGGGAGGGCGTCAGAGGAATCACGTACCGGGTGGCTCGTTTCGATTCGATTCGGTTATTCGAAGGTAACAAACTTCCTGCGATTTTACTGCAACGAAGTTTCGCGATTCCGTTCCGCACCCCCGGGGTAATTGTCTTTTCGAACGAAAATTTTATTTCTTCGATTTCGGAACGGTCCGACGCGTTTCGCCGCGAGTCGCTTCGCGTATTTGTGCGCGCTGCTGCGCATGTAACAGAGCTTATAAGAGATTAATCAAGCTTATGGAAGATCTAGCGCTATGGCCTAGCCTCGAATTATGTAAGGTAAACGCGCCGATGTTCGAGTAGTCCGACTATTATTTAATTAGAAAAGTAGGCGAGGTTTCTCATTTCCGGCGTAACACGGCGAGCGTCTCGCATACGTTCAGCGTTAACTGTTTAGAATTAACAATATTAGGAATAATCTCTAATTACGTACAAGAACTTCCTTGGAAACGGTACACGGTACTCGAACAACTTTTTATTGTTGGTTACGAGTTAGTTCCAGTTAATTACCAATATCGGTCCACGTCGATTAGGATCGAGCGTGTAGAACAGGAAGCGGGTTTATTGATAATCTAGGAACGCGTGGGATCAGTCAAGTGCCGAGCCTGTGGAGGCAACGGAGTAACTGCAAGAAAGTTACCGCCTGGTATCGTAACCACGCCGCCTTTTCGGTAACTTTGGATTGCGTAACGCGGTGCACCGGCGTCAAGTGCTTTCTCAGTTTGTTCATGTGCGCGGAACGACGGCTGCGACGAAGGACCGTTAACCGTAGCGGTTCTGCAGGTCCTATTTCGCGGCTGTTCTTATCCAGCGGCGAGTTCCGACATTCCGATTTTGAAACAGCGACTATTTTCGCGTTGGTACCTTTTTCCCAATGATCGAACATGCAGGACGCTACATCGAGAATAGCTTCCGTTCCGTTGAAATACTATTCCTGACGTGTTATCGAGGTATCTCGACGACATTGTTTGCGCATCCTCGGTGTACTCTTCTAACTATAGCTAGCATTTCGGTTTACATTCCCCTTTGCGTCGTTTAACTACTCCGCCACGCGGCTCGTCTATCCGGCTGCTCTATATCTCCTGGAGATACACAGACGCGAGCTGTCATAGCGGAAAAGCAGATACGTTTGACACGGTTCACCATCGGGGGAGCTGGCCTTGAGCGGCCAATTGACTTTGATCCGTCTATAGATAAATCCCTCCCTCCACGATATCGTAAAAGCTTCTTTTGTGCGTTCAGAGCGGTGGCGGTCCGCGGGACACTCGTTCCACTCCTCCCCTGTTCGCGCCGGTAACCTCTTTCCGTTCGCAGTAATATTCTCTGATGCGGCTATTCGTTATCTCCCGGGCTCCTTTTGCTAGGCTACCGCCTGCCTGTGCCTCCAGGGGCCTCGGCATTCTGGTCAAGTTCCTCCGCCTCCTCCGCTCCTCCCGGGGGATTCATGGGAGCGTCCCGGCATTCCCGTTCGGCCGCGTAATCTATTTACGGAGCGAAAGTCGCCACGGCGTCAAGTATGAATATTTATCGCTGCGCGCCCGTTCGAAACGGAGCACCGGGTGTGTGAAGGGTTGGGGAGAGAAGGTGGACGCCGCGAGAACGCTAGCGTGCCCCTGCCTGCCCGACCGCACGCGTCTCCTCCGGGGATTTCTGCGTCCCATTTGTCGACAGACCATCCGGAGCAAAAGGTGGCCAGCACACGGAAGAATTCCCGTATGTCATCCTGGCTATCGATCCTTATTTGGTGCAGCGGGATGGGACGAGATCGTGCCGAGTCTCAAGTTACGCTCTCTTAACGCCGGGTCCCGAAGGTTACGGGATTTGTCATTAGGGTGAGTCAGACCTTCGCCAGGGCTGTACGATGGCTGATCGCTCTATCGACCTGGGAGCTTTCCATTATTCTCGCAACGGCCTTCAAACTTTACAATCTCGTTCGCTGACAGCTCCTTGGGTCTAACTATCCCCTGACTGTTTGGGCTAGTATTTTTTCATGTTTCCTAATCCCTTTAGACCCAGAAGACTTGCGAAGAAAAGAAACGAATCTCATCGAAAGAGGAGCATACCCTTTAGGACGGGTCTAGTCCTAGAAAGTAGAATACGGTTGGTTGGTGTGGATAGTCACTTTAGACTGTTTCCGAACATAGATTTTACTCCAGAACTGAACACGACCATTGTACGTCTATAAGTTGGACGGTTAATTCGTTAGAATGTATAGCTACCAACTTCGGCTCTGCTAAAATTCCAGTACGTTCTTCTATAGCGATGCACCATAATCAATAAATCCCGAACCTAAAATAATCTCAACTTGCAGATCCAGCCATGTTAAGTTTTCGATCAGCCGATCGCGTGTCCCTCGAGATCTTACGCAGAACTATAGCAGCCGCAGGAGAGTCCGGTTTGTCTATTTCGAATGAAGCAACTCAAATAATCGCATAGAAAGGGAAGAGTTATCGCTAACGTTTCCCCGGTCGGGGTCACGTGAGGCTAAATATGAAAATGAGCCTCGAACGCTTCGAGAACGAGGAACGTTCGACCGGCGTTGGTATCCAGTCTTAACGCATGCATAGACGGAGCCTGTCCCGCGCCGCTGTGCGGCCAGACTGTATGCTCGTTATATGTCAATACGCATTGCGTGACACGAGCATACATAGGCGACAGCATGCCGAGGCTCATGGCTGGGCGTATTCAGCCGTGAAACTCACCCCAACGCGTTTACACAAACACACGGGAAGATACATACACTCTCAAGTAGGTTAATCTCCACCCGGTTTCGATCGAGCCGGTTATCTCGAGGGGTTGAACGCCGCCTGACCCCGGAACTCCTGGATCGTCGTCGATTATCGGGGGTCTACGGGGGATCGAAGTCGCGATCTATCTTTGATTCGCCGAGACGGCGGATTTTCCGCCGCGAAATTCGTGGATAATCACTTTACCGTGGCTGGAGATTTGATTTTCCATTTAATTATAAACGAAGAGTCTACTGGTAGAAGCAACTTTCTCTGTAACACGTTCCCGAATGAGAAGAGAACTGGGTTGGATCTGCAGGAAATGGATTTTGAGAGGAGGTACAGCGAACAGACATTCGTAAATACCCACCTTTCCAATTAGTTATTCACTGAAAATCTACTTCCGAGCGCGATAAGAGGAAACCATTGGCAATTTTCTGCTGAATTATTTCAGGGCTGATTTAAAATGCTTGCGACAACGTCTCTGCGAAGAAATTTCGAGATTATCTTGTAATTTATCTAGCTGGAATATCGTATGAGGTCGTGAATTATTTGTTGGGGTTTTTTTTTGTTTGGAGCGGCTCGATAAAAATTGTACGGCACTCGGTATACGGTATCCCAGACATTCTACTGTCGCGGCAAGTTTGATCGGTTCGTGCAACGAACGCTTCGCTCCCAACCCGGTTATCGCTGTCCCTCGTTGGAAATTGAATGTTTCGCTCCGATATTTACGAAATCATCGATTTCCGATCGCCGACGATAAAGATACGCCGGGGCCGCCGCCTCCATTACGTCTAATTACGGGACGCGGCCGTTTGATCGAGCCGTGTTACCTTAAGGCGGCGGTCACCTAGATATCGGCATTGTTATCCTGCCTGACCGCAGCCACTTAACCGAGTTGTAAGCCCCACGAGTTCAACTTTACCCTTCAACAGGTGTTTAGGGAAAGACAATAATGTCGCGCATGCGCCCCCAACTTCTTAAGGTCGCAAAGTTCGTCCGAACAATCTGACCGCGGCCATGCCTGCGGACCGTGATGGCATCCGTACCGGAGTTAATTGAGTTTCCGGGGAACAGTATATTTTTTCCGAGCGAGGGATGATCCAGGGACCTTTCACACCAAAATTACCAAAAACTTTCATAGATTCATGGTTACCCTTCCGCACCTTTGTTCCGACCAAAATGGTCCTTCGAGTAAATCAATGAAAAGGGTTTATTAGTTTATAAAATGTTGGAACAGAGGATTTACAGCACTTTAGCGATTTCAGAATGCTTCAGCTTTGAAATGCTCCAAAACTTCTAAATCATTTCTGTTCGTTTCACGGTTTAAATTGTTTGATTTACGAATGTATTTAAACAAAGAAATGGAGGAAATTAATAATCATATTGGTTAAGAATTTGGCAGAAATCTGCGCTATCGACTATAGATAGCTGGGATTGTACATTCTACCTTATCAACGATGGACAAGTTAGCAGCAGTCGGTAATAATACTGCAGGACTCTGTAATACAACAGTTGGGATGATAGAAACCTACATGGGTTGGCAGGCTGTTGGTATAGCAGTTACTCGGCTCGAGCCAGATGGCAATTCCATCCAAAGAAATGAGCCTCCTATTTTAAAATAGTGCGGCAGCATAAATTATACCGATAGTTTTAGTACCGAGAGTACTTTCACCCGAAAACAAACGAATACTAACGAAACTGAAATACAGAATGGAAATTCGTGTCCGATTTCCTAATTTCACTGGGACTGGTCGTTCTATTAGATATTTAGACGCAGAAGTCGGTGAAGTTTGAATTGAATTTCTAATTGCATCGTACGTTTGTTACAGGCATTAAATGGCGCCGAGGGCACCGTTCCACCCGGAAGAGTGTACAAGAAAGTCGCGATCGTGGAGAACTTCTTCGACATTATTCATGCTGTTCACGTTGACCTTGAGGGTCGTCCGGGAAAGCATGCTGGCCAGAAGAGAACGTACAGGACGGTAAGTTTGCAAACAACTCTAATTACTTTCGTGCATATGCGACGTAGGATTAAAGTAAACGTTTGAGTTAAACAATTACTCAACAACAAAGAATATTTCATTTTAATATTCTGGAAAATATGCTTTGGAAGGCTTAGCGGAGATGCTGCAGACATCTGGAACATTATCGTGTTTTAAATCGAAAAATTCATGTGAAAAAGAAATATATTCGTACAGATTTACCGTCAGCAACTTCGTATCGAATTACGAGGTGTGGTTGTTCGAAACGTCCAAAAATTGAATCTGTTCGATAAATATGATTTATTACGAAAAGCTCACAAATTAGCTTTTATCTTTTTCAATGAACTCTCCACCCCTTCCCAACACCGCTGTATACGAGATTTCCATTGTTCGAAGCCGCACACAGCTCATCAACTGATAACCCGCTAGTGGGTACACGGTTTTTTATTTTCCACTTCTGACGAATCGGATATGAAACAGCATATCATTATCTCTGCACGCCTGTTTTAACAATTGAACATTTTCTGCCGGTGATTTATTTCAACATCATCGGCACCAAGCCGAGAGATTTCCGTACTACTGAATTTTCGAAATAAATTCGATCGTGTCGAGAAAAATCAACAGTGGTTAAAATCACTCGTTGCTGAACTGGAAGTCAACTTACGCAGAAGGTGAAAGATATCTTTTTAACTGACAATGTTACGAACGTTGCACTTGGATTACGTTGCAATCCAGTTTCTAATCGTTTCTAGTATGGTGAAAGGGCTTGAAAAAGCGGTAAGCATTTCCTTAGCAGTCAATGTTTTTTCCGAGTGAATATTGCTATTCTATTATATTAGGTCGTTCGGAAAGTAATTTCCTTTTTCGTGGAGAGACGACATTGCTTCCATTTGTTATCACTCGTTTTCAATCGCAAAATCGTGGTTATATCGTTTCGGACGTCATTCTTTGTCATCGCATGAAATATGTAAAATCAAAGTTTTTTATTACCGCAAGGATACCTAACAACGACCTAACGCAACGATAGAAGAATAATAAATTTTCGTCAGGATTAGTTTTGTTCGGTAATAACAATTTTGTAAAACATCGTGTCTCTTAAATTCTGCCTTACATTTGAATATTCATGCCTTTCGCGATGACACAGTTTGCCTCGAGTTTGCTTTATATTTTCCGAAACTATTTTTCTGTACTGTCGCTGCATAGACTTTTATTTCCCACAATGCACTGTCAAGGGATCCCCCATTTTGCAAGTATCTCACGATTGTTTATTTATCTTCGATATTAAAATTCCTCCTAAGAGAACAAAATTTCGGACATTTCCAACAGCCGGATCGCGTCCACGTGAAATGAATTTAAGAACAAGAATCGGCTATAGTCTGGGCAGTTCAGTGATCAAAGCAATTGGCCAACGAACGAAAAATCCCGGATTTGATCTCGGTTTTTTTCGGGCAGCAACAGCACAACTCAAAGCGTCGCGCAGTTTCACTTTGTAACTCTTATACCCGAAACGCCGCGTCACCGACACAAAATCCCACTGGCGAGTCCTAAAAAAAAAACAATCTTTGCAGACCGTATCTAGTGTCAGCCGAATTCAATCGATCCGGACAACGAGCTCCCTGGGGAGGATATATTGGCGCATCGATGACCCCGAATTCGTTCGGGTGTCGTCAGCACGCCGAATTCTTGCATGACCGGCCGCGACACGTGATATTTACCGTTCCCGAGGGAAGGCATTGAGGCATTCAAGCGTCGAACACTCGATACCACACGTCATCTCACGTGTTCCGGCCGCGCGTTGGCGTAGAGCTCTCTCCGGGGTATCATATCTGTTCTCCGACACTCTCCCTCCCCCGATCGGTTTTGCCCTCTTTCTCCGTTGGTCCGTTCCTCTTTCTCCCGTGTTCGCAACCCCTCCGACCTTCCCGCTCCATTTCCCGTCTCGCTCCTCTCCGCCCCCGCCGTCCCCGCCGCGCCGCGCCGCGCCGCCCCGCCTCCCCCGCCAGCCACCGTCCGCGCCCACCCCATCCAAACCGCGTCCTCCTCTTCCTCTCTCTCAACCGCCGCGATCTGCTTGTGATTCAAAACCTCAGGACACTTGTTGCATTGCCTGCTTACTCGTGCACCCACACACAACCATCGTTCGACGGCCGCGCGCACACGCACGCCTACCGCTCTCGAGCCCGATCCGAGCCCGAGCCCGAGCCCGAGCCGCGACCGTGAAACCGTTACCAGTCCGCGATTCATCGGCTCCGCGGACCATCCCGACGCTGGAAATTCGGCACCCTCTTTTGTTGGCGCGCCGGGCTACACCTCTGTGGACTTCGTAACTTGTCCAATCTTTTAACCCTTGAACGCCCCACCAGCTGAGATCAATGCGGACGTCTCTACCGCGGTTTTTCACCCTGCGGGGTCCTGGGAGAAAATTTACATAACGTAAAGACCAAAAAAATGCGCTCTGCGCAGTCCTATGGTAGCCAGAGGTGTAAAAGAGTACACGGTTCTTATTCTCTAGAGTATTGGCTTTGCGTTCTCTGATCGAATTCCATTAGAAACGTCTTCACAGAAGCGAATAAAGGCTCGAAGGGACTCATTGTCAGTTTGAGCGATCGAAATCTTCAAACAGTTTAGGGTGCGGCGTGGAGGGCCGCGGAATGCGAGGGTTGGGACTCGTGTAAGAGGGTGCCGATTTGCGGCTAATCGATACTTAGCTGTTGGGGTAATTAGCTTAAGCAAAACAGCATAAAAATGATCGATCTTCCAAAACTGCCTTCGGAACTGAGACGATAGATCAGAATTACCTGTGTTATTTGATCTTCTTAAAAAATCATCGAGTTTCTCGTTCCCCCGGAGTACTTCTCACGCTTGTATAATTTTTTTGTTATTCCGTGTATCTCGTCCATTTAAAAAATAATTAACGTTCACCGATAGGAATCGCGATGGCAAAGATTTCGTTAGAGTCCAGAAGAACTCCTTCCGCAGCTTCTGGTTCTCGGTGTCGCGTTGATCTAAAAGCCATTACCTCGGTTTCTCACCCATGGACCCTTTTTTTCGTATCGCAGACGAGAGCTCCGAGTAAATCTTATCAAATTATCTCACCGTTCCGTCGCAGATGTGTGTCTCTTTTCACACATACGTGCACACGCGGGCGCCAGACACGCGCATATATCTACGGGGAACCTTTGTCTTTCTCGGCTCGGAGGCTCCCATCCTTGATTAAGTTATGCCGCTCCTCCACCTCCTTAGGGAGAAACGTTTCCTATTAAGAGGCAGAGAACATCCCTCCGGCTAAATACCTCCTCGCAAAGACATCAAAGTTCCGTTACTGCTCATGAATTTTCCCTGGTGGGCGTTCCGCGTGAAACGGCTCCACGTGACGTTTGACAGAGGTAGGAAAGGGGTCACTCGTGCCGTTGCCCGTACCTCGAACCTCCTTGGCTCCTAATTCTTCGCGAGGCTCGCACCCGTCCCCCTTGCGGATGCCGAATGCCGGGGAGAAATTATTTCTGTCCGCAGGAAAGTGTGCTTGAAATAGTTCCTCTTTCAAATTCGAACGCTTCTTTCTGCACGGTGGCAAACAACTCAGGGTCAGCGTCTCGTCGAACACTTTTCGCCACCTCGCACGGAATTGTCAGACGCCGTACTCGAAAGAGTGTTAATTCGTTGGCCAGGTCAACGTAAAGTGATCGCTTCATCGGTGCGCCAACAGCCCACCGAACCCAAAGCATCTCTGCTAAGCCTGGACGACCTGCGCTCCGCCCAGGTCATTCAAACACGATAACGTTGTCTATATTATTAAAAGCCAAGCATCGCGTCGATTGCCAAGAATAGCTTCGTTTCATCCAGCCTGTTACATGTTACTAAATCGTGTAGGAATAATTTATTTTTTGACACGCGCGTCTGGTGTCGCGCAGACAATGTAACGAGGAAACAAAAAAAAATCCAATTTCTCACGCTAGTGTCCGGTTTCGTTGCAGATCACGGAAACGTACGCGTTCCTTCCCCGGGAGGCGGTAACGCGATTTCTGTTGGGCTGCACGGAATGCCAACGGCGCCCGCGGACCCCGAGCCCGACGAATATATCCGGCCAGGCGCAGTCCAGCGCCGCGACGGCGATAACGACGACGCCAACACCGTTAAGCCCGAACACGGCCGGAGGTCTGACGACGGGGACGACGACGTCGCAGAGCGGCTCGAAGTCGCGGGATGGAGGACATCACGCCGGCGAGAGCAAGAGCCTGTACAGTTACAGGCATCAAAAGCATCACAAGGGTAGCTCCGCCGGTACGACGACGGCAGCGACAACGACGGCAGCGGCGACGACGACGGTGACGGAGAAGCAAACGGTGGAGAAGGAGAAGGAGGAGAAGTACAATCCCCTGAGTATCACGAATTTGCTGAAGAAGGAGCCCGTCACCGGCAGCTTTTTGCCGAGCGCCGCGGAGACCCTGCCCGAGTCCAGGCGAACCCCCGAGTCGGATCGGGCGAGCTCGAAAAGCTCGGCTTCGTCGAAGAGGAAAAGGATGTTGCCAGAGGGCCGGACACCATCCCCTCAGCCCAGCCAGCCGTTGCCAAGGCCGTGGAGCCCTGGACTCGATCCCAAGAACACGCCCATCGACTACAGTCTTCCCATCACTACCTCATACCTGAAGCATCAGCAGAGGCTACTGCAGGCAGAGAAAAACAAGGCCGCCGCGATTAAAGAGTCCGAGATGGAGCAGAAGGTCGCCGTTCTACCCACCGATGAGATTGACAGCGTGGAGAGGGACAGATACTCGCCGGCGACCGGGCTGATCGATACCAATCTGAACCTATTGGCCACCATTCAGCACCTGCACTGCCAAGTGATGCTGGCCCTCACCGAGAGGCTCCGACCCTCTATCACGATGCCAAGCCCTCTGGTTCTGCCCTCTGCCGCCAACATACTCACCAGCGGCATGATGATTGGCTCCGAGGTGTCGGTACAGACCGGTGAGCATCGCACGTGAGGACGTCGCGGATGCCTGTAAGAACACTACGAGAAGGACCAAACGATCGAGACTCTGCGTTGCCTGATTAACTCCTCCTTTGAACGCTCCACCGACTGCCTCTGTTGGACACACTGTATCGTGCCGGGCAGACACAGCGATGGAGAAGCTGATCGTCGCAGTTGTTACGAAGAGACTTTTCACAGCGACGGCTTCTCCATTGTGATTTAGGGGACGGAGTTAGAGCACAGTAGCGACGTCGAACTTGTAAAACTTGTGAAACACTGTGGGGATTTCTGGTCTCCCTTAGCGGCACCTTTCATTTCGCTGGTCGATGAGTCGTTATGATTGCCAACCCCGAATCGAGTTAAGGTTTATTTATCGCCTGGTGGTGACTGCGGACGACGAATCGATATCAAAAACGTATTTAACCCGTGTAAATGTAGATATTTAATCAATTGTACCCGGCATCTGGGATCATTCGAATTCAGGGCTCTCTCTTTCTCTCCTGAGATAATAGAAATCATTAAGGCTTCATCGAGGAAATGATCCGACGTAGTCTCGGCTAGGAAAAACTTGTCCGCAGTCTCCGAGGGCAACGCTGATGCGGCTAATATCCGGTCCGACCCGCCAATCGAACTATCGGATAACCCGATCATCTATTAAACCGGATAAGATCAATTACTTTGCCGGGCGTTCCAGCGACAACGTTACTTAAACCGGACTGGGTCGGATCGGATCGGATCGGTTCGGCTCGGCTCGTTTCGGTTCTGTTTCTCGTTCCCGATATAGGCGAACGAAACGCGACGAATTATTCGTGAGCCTGTCAAAATATGGGTCGGACCCGTCGCGTGTCACCGATTTCCACGGGCCACCGCAAATCGAATCCGGTCGCGGATCGGAAGCGGACGCGCGGTATTTAAAGATCCGGCTCCCGAGGATCCGAAACGGACGGCGAATTCGACAGGGATGATTGCTCGGCGAGGACAGCTTCTGAATATTTCACGATCGGCGAAGAGTGTCGCCGCTGATAACCCGCCGGCCATTCCAGTCACCTACCTGTCGGCTCGCAAGTCACCGGCACCGCTCTGCCGATCTCGGGTAAACGACGATCGAGATTTAGTCGGCGGCCACACCACCCCCTGTTTATTTTCGGGGTTATTATCGGTTGCGAGTCAAGTATTTAAGGAACGTCTCGATTATTAGTCTGTCGTACGATCTTCTTTCAATCGATTGCGTCTTGTTTACGGTCACGTTGATTTGTTCGTTTGACGAGGAAATTTTTTATGATTTTCCGATCATCCAGTCATTGCTGTATTTATGAATAACGAAATTGAGTCGGGGAATGTCTAAGTATTTTGCAAGACTCCGGGAGGTTTTAGCTGGAGGAACGGAGAAACAGCTTTTCCAACACGAATAATTCAAATAAACGATTATTATTTTACCGTATAGAAAACACGTGAATCCGGATATTTAAAAAATGTTATCCTGTTTTTTCAACTTATTTTTACATGTGGAATCATCCCCTGCTCGATTGCACCACCCATCCGGCCACGCTGTTTACAATAATGTTTCCTGAACATCTCGTCAAACATTACAAATTCAATCGAGACTGCAAATGATTTTTTAACTTCTCTTCTCATGAGAATTTCCTTGTTTGAGTTTCAATGTTCCTAATTTTGGTTCCAATTTGAACAGCGGTACTAATGGTGGACTGTGCGCATAATTACAGTTAGCGACGTAAGGGTTCTGAGAACACTGTCTTAACACGTTTGCTACCGAAGATCATATAGCGTACCTATGTATCGTTTGCAATTGGAAAAAACGTGTGCACTTAAACGTAAATCGTACCAACGAACCATTTTCCATACAAATTTTGTATTTCAGACATATGTACATATTCTTTGAAGTATAATTTCCACTGATTTATTACAAGATGAATCGTAATGAACTGTTCCAGCAGCTGATGACGTATAATGGTTAAAAACAATAAAATATTCTTCGCTGAATTTCGTCAATATATAAATCAAAATTCACTAATAATATAAAAGTCTGAATGAAATGTGCGAAGCATTTTATTTTCCAATTCAATCATCAATTTCAAGGGACATTTTCCTAACAAATTAACATGGGATTGACAAGGAAGCTATTAGGTATTTAATCATTCTAATTTACTACATTCTACTGCTCGAATGTCTGAATAAACGCGGAAGGGAACTGACTGTACTATTTTAATTTTGCGACGTTTAAGCCGGTCGAAAACTGAGCATGATCTCGTACTATTATCAAGTTAGGTGTCGGTAGCGAACGTGTTACTGTTCGAGGACGTATGGATATGGTTTCCAAGGAACTGGGAGTCCGCTTACCACGAACGTTGTTGCGTATACCAAAGGCGAAATTCTCGCGACGACCATTTTCTTGGAACTTGACCGAATTGTTTTGTCGATGTTGGAACTACCATCGAGGACGGGGGTGGATCGCGGGGGTGTGACCCACCGTCGCCGTCGTTTTCAAGCGACGCTAAACTTTTTCGTATTTGACCGTGTAGTCTAGCCTTGTGTATGATATTAAATGCCTAGAAGGTAGTGATTTTTCCGTGTATCGTATTAGCTTGTCGTTAACCGGTGAACCTCGAGTACAACAAAGACAGGTACAATAGGGCCTTAAGACGCGCACGCACGGACCCGTTTCGTGCTAGGAGTTCGATAATCGTCATAAACAAAAGTAGCCGCAAGAGGACACGCGCGAGAGGATACTCGGAAATGTTGGATAGCACCGGATCTAATATTATTTTGTATATAATCGTTGTAACATAGCGCAGTTAGTTGTTAAGGGTGAGAACGCGCGACTGTATTATTATGAGTAATTATTGCTAATTATTATTATTACCGTGACAGTTATCATCCTTATAACTATGATTACTATTATTATTATTATTATTATTATTATTATTAATTATTATTTTATTATATTTAAATTGCACATGAACCAGATGGGAAAATATATGAGATCACTAAAATCGGAACTGTTGGCGTCTTATATTACCACACCCGCACCCGCAGGCACGTGATTTTCCATTTTGTTTCATCGTAAGTACCGAGAAATTATACTCGGAGAATTATGGATTTTCGGTCGAGTATTTTTTAGATGCTTTTCACATATACGTTTTTGATATGTTCTTATTGCAATCTGTACCAATTTCAGAGGAGAAACGTATTGTTAAATTAAAATAATACTACTGAATTATTTTTTATTGCTCCGATTATTCTTAACGAACATACGTACAATTAGTATAACGTACATTACTATTCTATATATACCGCTGTATTGTATACAGCACAATATTCAGAGGCGTCATGACATTCTTCTGCAAAATTGTTTCGGTATCTCCTGAAAAGGATTGCATTTAATAAAACACTTGAACAACGAAGTACTCGAACGGAACAAATGCTGCGCGTTAAAAATAATATAAACGACATTCCCGCACGAGCTTCGTTGCGGCGCGCTTCGCTTCCGCGGGAAGATAAAAATTCTAAACGGCCTGTAATCGAGAAACCGCGCCGCAGAAGACACGCGCACGCAGTCGTTAGCGACCGAAGCGATCGATGCGACTACATACGTTTAAAGCACAAAAAAGAGAAGAGAAGAAAGAGAAAATGGTTTGTATTTCCTCCTTAGCAGAGCTCCCTAATTAAACGGTTGAAAACGCTTGTCATACCGTTCACGTAGGAAGCAGCCGGGAGCAATGGTCTTCGATCAAGCCGACGGAACACCGTGCAGAAACCGTGCCGCACAAATCCCCCAATTACTCCCGTATAAAATCTTATCGCCATCGCCACTTACATTCCTTCTTAAACAGTCACACTCCTGGGCAAGAGAGAAAGAGAGAGAGAGTAAGAGGGACCCCCATCTAAACTAGACCCTATTGCCCGATGGCGACACTTGCGAGGGAGGGGTTGGGGGGCGTTCGGCGAAGGGCGCGCCGGATAAAATAGGAGCTGAATATGCAAATCGGTGCCTCGCATCGGAACACGCGATATTCATCGTCCCCCCCGTCCTCTAGCCATTCGAGAGGAAGTAAAACGAGAAAGACTTAGGCGAGAGATCGGTTGATCTTCTGCCCTATGAACGGAACAATGAACGCAATTGACACTTCTGAGCGGCAGAGAGCGACAGTAGCGGAGGGGGGTGGAGAGTGGGGTGGGCAAGGGAGAGGTGGAGGACGTGGGTTGGTAGCCACGGCGCCTCGATGTACTTTAATATCGCGAACAAAGAGGACGGAATCATCGAGCCCCCTTTAACGAAGGAGAGGAGATGGCAGAGGCAAGTTACCTGTTCTCTCAATAAGGATCGTTTCTTCGAGGCACCATAGGTAATGCAGCCTTTACCCATCTGGCTGTTGCCAACGTTGTAGCGGCTTCGTTCCATCAACCGGTACCGTCGCCTCTCGTCTCTCTCTCTAAGTCTCTCCCCCTTTGCTCTCTGTCCCGCCGCTCCCCCTGTCCTATCTTTATTCTTCTCTCCTCGCCACCTGTCTTCTCCGTTCGCTTTATCTCTCTCTCCCTCTCCTTCTTCTATATTCTCTCTCGGTCTCTCCGTCTACCCTTAGGAAAACTCACCTCCCTCTACCACGGTTCCAATAAGGCTGCCTCGTACCACGCTTTCCACCCTCTCTTTTTCCGCCTGTTACCGCTCTCTCGGCTCTCACTTTCTCTCCCCCCGCGACCAACCCCCCATCAAGCCATCCTCTAGACCTCGTCCCACGATTCTCCGTCTACCCTCTAACACGCCCGAGATGCCCACCCCCTTCGCCTCGTTGCCCCCCTCGTCGACAACACGAGCCGAGACCTCGAGCTTTTGCCATGGCATTGTTGCTATCGATTCGCCCCTGGAAACGTGTTTTTCTTCGGATATTTCGTGGCTTTCCCCGGCTACGGCCACCTCTGCTCATCTGGAATAACGAGGATTCTAAGAAACCCGAGTGTCCCCTTGCCGCCCACCCCTTCCGGTACGACGCCAGCCGCATGGCCACTCTCCCACACCCCCACCGAGATCGACCTTTCGGATTTCATTCGTGACAGGAAAATGTCATTGCTGTCTTGCACTCCGCTTCTTAAATCGGGCGAAACCGAAATAGTCTCCGGTTGCACGTTCCACGGGTTTATGATCACTTTCCTAACGGATTTAGGACCTCCGAGTTCTTTCAGCACCTCGCAGTCTGCTTTGGTTCGCGATTAGACTGTGGATCTTTATGCATTTAAAATTGAGTAGATGCAATTCAAAATTGTTGGAAAATTTTGAAAACTGAAGACGTCGGTATATGATTCCTCCTCTATTAAAATCATTGAGGGAAGAAATAACATTCAAATTAGTTTCTATTCCTTGCAATCGATGCGGACAACTTTTATTTCGCATAAAGATCCGCGGTCTACTCATTATTTACGAAGATAATTAACATCTAATTTTATGATATCCAGAAATTATCTTGGTAAGGGAAACCGGTTTACTTTATTTGCACTGTGACATTCAATGGACGGCTTTGAAACGGATGGTTTTGTGACTCGGTTAATTTTGCGTAGATTAAGTTCCAATCGTGTCAATCAGCGTGAAGCAGCTATTATATTCGATAGTTGCGGAGAAGCTCCTTCAGAAACAAGCTCGAGCCATTTCACTGCTTGTCCGATCGAGACTACTGATTTGTGCTCGATTATACAGCTTCTAAAAGCCATTGTGGAACTTAGTTTCTCGTTTGCCGCTGGCGACGCGATCGATCGGGAATAAGTATCGAAATTCGGCGGAGATTTCAATGAAAGGATAGATTTCCCTTGTCGAATCGTCACCTAACGCCCAATTAATGCTGTCTCGTGCGAAAAGATTTTCTGTGGAATGTATAATCATTGAAATTCCTCTTTTCATCGATAATATAAATTTGACGTTTCGTTTTCTAGTTCTTAAATAATTACGAAGGTCCATTACCGTTTAATTTTTATAGAATTATTTTCTTATCATCAAAATTGTTTGAACAGTTTTACAGATATTTCTATACTCTGTACTATACTTCATCATAGCATTATGCTATATTCCTTTACTTAACTATTTATTTTTTACAAGTGTTCTTATTCTCATAATTCGATAGGTTAAACTACATGTAGCCGCATAATATCTGATATCAATTTCCTCTTTATTCCAGAAGCTATTCTACAACCGAAAAGGTTATAATTTTGTTATTAGCAAACGTTATTGGCACACGCATGATTGTTTCAGCTCAATTTTTTCCGTAAAAGGTTTCCTAGCCATTGATATTAGCTTCAAGCTTATCGCGACAGTTCTTGTTTCAAAATGGAACGCGTCCGTTTCAGGCATTATGGAGATCCATCGCGGCAGAGATTAGGAGGCACCGAAACTTGTTCGGAGATTTCAACGAATGGCTACACTTTCGCCGTGGAACGCGTGTGTACTGCGCGAGATGCGTCAGAAAAACTCCATCTTTACGTTATCGAGAAACGAGGAGGCGCATTCGCACCTTTGCAATCCTGCAAAAACGAGTCTATCCTCTTGAAAGCGTATTCTGGTGTAGAACCTTTAAACAATCGATTTTCTTTTCCTAAATTTGCTCAGAGCACACGTCTTTACTGATATATCCGCAAAAGAATTCGTAAGAAAAACGAAGTTAAGGATGTTTTAAGAACGCAGCTTGCAGTGTAGATTCAGAGTAACTTGTAGAGGGTTGGTAGAGAGAGGGTAACTTGTTTTCTGAGTCGTCAATTGATGATTCTGGTGACACCCCTACTCCGTAGCATTGTTCTTCTGGAATTTTTTGGGAAAGTATTTTGAAAAATACAATGAAAAAAAATCGATTTCGTCGCGCCCACACGAGGCTGGTTCCTTAACGGGTTCCCCGGCCGGTGAGCATATTATCGGGGCTTAAGTGGCGTGACTCGATCGAACGGCGATTTAACATTTTTCCCCTCGCGCACGCGGGGCCGGTTCGCGACTCGTGCGTGACGTCCATTGTTCTTCGGGGAACTCTTCGTGGTCTCTGCGTCAGGCTGCCTCTGAGCGAAAAAAAGTAAATCACGAGCACGCTCGACAATACCGACGCCATTCATTCGTTCATCGCCGCCAATATCTATTAGACCGCGAAGATATTGAAATTTTCACACGATTCCATTGAAGCCCGATGCCATGTTGGTCTCTGCCGGTGATTCGCGTGTAACGCGATCGTGGTCCTGTTTCTTTGGCAAATACGAGGTTCTCTGGCATCGAAGAAGCCCTCATTTATTATCACGAAGCGTGTACATTTCTTTTGGTCTACATTCGATTTGAAGATTCAGTCCAGCGAACTTCTAACAAATTGAAATTATTTGTTTTTTTTTTTGACCTGGTAAAATTGTTTGTGTATTAGACGTAGACTGCGGATCTTTATTCATTTATTACTTATAAACATTTTCAAAAAATGGAGTATCGAATTTGACAGAATTTAGTATGATTTTTTTTATTTATTTCGAATCTACAAATTTTATTGTTAGACTGCGGATGTTTACGCAATTTTCAATTTTTGTAGGCAAATTTTGAGAAAGTGGAAACAAATAAAATCTTATTTTCTGTGGTGGTGGCCTTTTTAGATCCGAGATCAATTAAAATCGGACTAAACTCTGTCACGGAGCACATGTTACAATAGAAGCTGCGCTAAGTCTAAATAAAATCAATCTTGTCACCATTCTTTTCTACAATTAGAAAAGAATGGTGACTATATAATTATATTTCTTACACTCCGCCGTGCAGTATAGTTTGCGACATCTACGAAAATCGGGCACGAATTTATGCAATCATCTAATAGTTACCAAGAGCTTGTTTGGCGGGGGCACTTGTACAGTTCAACCGGAATTGGAAGTACCGCGGTACTTCGATATTGACAGAGGGTTTAAAAACTACGGAATTGTAATCGCCGCGCCGGTAGGTAACGTGTCAACACTATTCGTAGCCATTCCGGCGACTCTCGTATTCCTGACCACCGAGTATATTTGCAGCTCGGAATCAGACGGAACTTCCGAGCACAAACTCCGGACAGAAGCTCAAAGCTAATGCACTCTCCGGGTGTAAATCTAGTTATTAACAAATATCCAGCCGGGTGCATATCGCGCAACTCTATTACCGGTGATCGAGGGGCATAGAGATCGGGACCGTGATCTGTCGCCAAACCGAGAGAAGGAGAGAGAGAGAGGGTGAGAGAGGGTGAGAGAGGGTGAGAGAGGAGCAATGCTGCCGGTGGTTTTAAAATTCCCACCGTAACGATACGACTCGAATCGCGTAAGAAAGGACAAGCTAGCCGAGCGGGACGCGGGGATAGTCCGAGGGTAAGGTCGCCGCCACCCCCGCCGGCCATTGTAATTCGTATCGCGAGTCGTGCGGGAAGATCTCTTATTTTCCCGTAGCATCCAGTATACCTACCTATATCCCGGCTAGTGTCTACCCTCGTTTCATCCTTCCTACCCTCCCACGCCGGTTTCCCCTTTCAGCCTCGTCGACGACGTCCGACTCCGCTCGCTTCTATCCTCTATGGAGGATAGCGCGCCGAGCTCTAGAATGTAAGGGATGATTTTGGAGATAGCTCGAGGGTCGCTCGGTACGTAGGAGTTGTAGGTTGGTAGGTGGGTGGTTGGACGGGCGGATGGTCGGGTCGAGACGAGTAGCGTAGCGAGAGACCAGGGTTTGCGAGAGATGTAGCGAAAGAGCGACGAGGATCCAACCACGCGGGGGTGAGGGAAAGAGAAAGAGACAGACATAGGAAAAGAGGGAGGCGTAGAGAGAGAGAGAGAGAGTGAGAGAGAGTTGAGCTGGGATGAGAGAAGGAGGAGGACGGAGGTAGGCGATGAGAGAGCGAGAGAGGAGAGAAAGAGAACGGGAGCAAAAGGGGGATGGGAGAATATGGAGGAGGGTGTAGGTTTGCGAAACGGGGGCTGCCATTGGGATGCTTCGCCCGCGGGGTGGTTGAAAGGGTGCATGGAAGGGGGATGGAGGTGAGTCTGCAGAGTCTCAGGAGGGTGAGTTCGGCGCCTAGGTGTCGGCCTTTCTCTCTGCTTCCTCTATGTACGTTAGCTTCTGCCGTATGTACGCTATGTACGCCTAGCTTCGCGGCTGCCTTGTTTAAATCTAAATAAATAATTTCGGTCGTGCCTCCGCGTGACGTTGATCTCGCCGATCGGTGCGATGTTTCTCGGTTTAGGTAATGCGTGTCTTCGACACCGTCCGCTCTCTCTCGCTCGTTCGCTCAATCCGCTGCTCGCTCGGATAGACGGCCCCAGGGCCGCCTCGTTGCAACGTTAGTACTCGTGAAATATTAAACACGCGTGATTCTGCCACCCCCGCGTATCCTGCCACCGCTCAACGTCGGGTGCTTGATAGGACTGCGCGCCGCCGTGCCACGCCGCGAAGAATGCCGTTTCGAATCCGGAATTAACCGTTTGACTGTGAGCTGTCTGGCGACGATCGCTGAACCGCTCCGCTGTTTGATCCTGAACGCGGATAGGGTTATTTACTAGCTTCGGTTGTCTGGTCGCTGAACTTCGCTAGTTTCATTTCGTTTCTGATAAATCTGCTGCTGGTGCGTAGTAATTCTGTCCCTGGGATATTATCCATCAATTTAACGTTAACCCTAGGTTGTAATTAGGGGTCTGCGCGTGACCCGCAGTTTTACTTTTCAGAGTGATTTTAATACCAAATGTACCAGGAATATATATATAATTGGTTATTTTAAAATTGTTGAAATTATAAAAAGACTCTTTATAGAATCTAATAAGATTATTTAGAAGAAGGTCAACGTTGCTGTTGAAAATTCGATATTTCGTATGCAACGACCTAATCGTTTCTGAAAGGCACGACGATCCGCAGTTCAGTGACGAGTGTAAAGCAACTGGCAATCAGCGTGATCTTTGATGATCTAGAGAACAGGATGAAGGCGTTCAGGATCGAAGCTGGTGGAGAGAATTTGATCAGGGTAAAAATCAGTTTAACGTCCCTTTTGCGTTACTTGGCACAATGGAACGATAGAAAAGGCAGACGTGGCCAGCAAGATAACAGGGTCAGGGAGCAGCAAACGGGTTCGGTGGGAGCGAGAAGGGAAACCCGTTGAGAGAGGAAACGGAATGGGGTTACTAATTCCCGAATAATGAAGGGATGAATCGCTAACCCCTCTCCGGGACGATAAAGGGGTCGCCGCCGTTTGGTGCACGCTGTCGGAGTTTTACTGTGTTTTTTCAACCACATGTCACGCATTAACCGAAACAATGTGGCTGAAATGAATGGTCCTTTGGCCGGGTAAGGGCGCCACCGTTGTTAAAACGCCCCGGTATTTGTCACGCGTTTGTTTCCCAAGGATTCGTGCTTTTCTTACTGTTCACGGTCTCATCCCTGCTTTGCATTTTCCCGCTCGCGCGAGCGCCGGGGGTGGAATTTTTGATGAAGTCCGACGGGAACAATTTGCGACGTGTCCTCGGCCGCTTTTTGTCGGTGAGTAATGGCTCCTTTAGCGGCCTCTTCCGTTTTTTCTTCTCGAAAGTTAATCCAATAAATGGAGGTAATGTTTCTGTTTAACTATTGGTCCACGCGAATCCAACAATAGATCCTTCCATTTTAATTGTATAAGTTTCTAATTGTATAAGCGAGTGTTTCCTTCTAATAATTTTAATATATTGACGAAAAAAACATCGAAACTAATTGGTTCGTATACACAAAACGTTAATAGTAATATACTTCATTTATGAAAATGTTCAGAAGCTCTTCTTATTAAAGCTGATTTTCTCTGTTTCCAAGTTAAAGTTTGATGAGCTTCCTTTACAATGTTTATTCTTTACTAATGAGTGTTCCAAGTGACGAAACGTTTGAGTTTTTCGCGGAAGAAAATAGGTACACCGTGTAATTATTCCACAATCAGCTAAAGAATAAATTACAACTGCAAGAGTATTCTTTGTAATAGGCGAGAAGGTAAATTTTTGGACGCGAATTTGAATTTCGTGGATGCATTCTCAATGCATAACAAGAACGCATAAATTTGCTTGAATTATATTGACTGAATAACCAAAGAACGAGTTAGGGAAGAATGAATTCGACTCAATTTGCACATGTTAGAATAAAACATTCAGCAAACAAACTTAAATAACGGAAACAAATTATAGAAGAAAGTGGTTATTCTTCGTAATGGCATATTTAGCGATTAACCCGTGTTTACATATGCAACCCTTAAACACCCCGTGTGCATCGAGGCAGTGAAAAATTTAGATCGTTCCCGTATTATATTTGCGACTATTGTGGAACGGGGTACACGAGTATTGTTTAAAATGTTTACTCTTGAGTGACACAAGCTTTTTTCAAACTGTCCCCCACGGAATACGTTTAATCAAACGCGACCTTTTTTCGAAGTAACTTTTGCCGGGCCGAGTGGATTCCGCGAGGACTGTTTGCACGGGGCTTTATTCTTCTTCCTCGGGGGTTTTCATCCCTCTAGGCTCGTGCTCTCGACGCCTACTTATATTGTTATGTAATTTATCTTGGCTACCCCTTGTGCGGAGGAATGTTCGCCCTTGGACCGCGGTATTAGCGACACCAGAGGGTGTCTTTACTTTTCACTTTTGCTAATTTCACTTCGCCCGCCGGCGTGATGGGGGATGATATACATAGGGCGCCATTGAATCGGTGGTACAAGATGGTGGGGGCTGGTTCTGCTACAAAGATTTATCCGAAAATGTGAAATCAATTTTTTTACACGAGCCATTACTTCCCAAGAACAGCCAACACGACAATTTTCTTTTAAATCTTGCAGATTTATAATTAGACTGTAAATGTTTATACGATTTTCAATTTTTCTGGACAAACTTTAAGAAAGTTGTACATACTATTTTTTCAACCATGGAATATTGTTTCATTTGACGTACAACAAGTACTAGCATGCAAAGATTGTTAATTATTTTATGTTTCTTGACTGAAAACAGCGTTTTACACGAAAAGAAGCTACCGAAGAGCTTCAGAGACTTTCATTTATGTCTTACATATGTTAAAGCGTTTACAATACTATGCTGTGAGGAAACCATATTTATAAGACACGAAGCCATACTTTTCCTGGTTCGTGAGTTTCTTTTTTACTTGGATATAGAATGGGATATAGAATTTTCCTCAATGTAATTCCTCTGTTTCCGGAAGAGCGCTATAACAAAAAAATTTTTCCATTTGTTTTTAAGCGAGATCAACGAATTCCTACATTATGCATTGGCAGAAGGCTGAATAATCGTTTGGTGTTTAACCCTTATGTAGCCAATCTAGTATCCGGGTACCCATTTACTGAATTTCTTTCAGCAATTTGTTAACGTTTCTCTAAAAATGTCCATTCTTTGCTCGCAATATATTAATTTATAGTCTTGGATTTAAAAATGTTTGAAACATGTCAAACACAAAAGGTTTTAAATAATCTATACATTTTGGTTGGCTACAGAAGAGTGAAACAGTATCAACTGCCACTTCATTTTAAAAAACAATTCTTATTTGTATTATTATTATTGCTATTATTATTTATATTAGTATTCTATTTCATATTGGGAAGAGCCTTGTATGAACACAAACGGAAAAAAAGAAGTGAAAATTATTCAAGATTAATTATTATTAGTTTCGCATTAGATGTGGCATTAAATAATATATCAATTAATTTTAATACGAGTAAAATGGTATTGTAGTCGTAGTTGGATAAACCTCACTTTTTCTTTTTTGAAAAATCAGGTTCGTATTGGAAAATGTAGATGCATGTTTCAAAGCAGCAAAGGCTGTCGATTTTTTTGTAAAAGAGTTATTGGATTTCACAAAATTGAGCGAAGATAGATTTTATTAAAAAGTCTAACCAAGTTTATTAGAAAATTGTTAGAATATTAATTGGTTAGCACGTGGAATTATTAGACTAAAAGTAAAATAATTCAGTGTATTGAAGCAATGCAATGATTTTGATTCACCGTTCAAGAAGATTTTTGATTCTCGCGATTCTGGAAAGAAATCTGAAATTGAATTTATGAATTACATACTGTTGGTCGTAGCCATTTCAGCTTTTATTCTTTGATTCCGTTCTTGTTTTCCACGTGTCTTCTTTTGCATTCTACGACAAGCACGTAGAAAACTTTTCTAGTATAATTACCAGCTACTCGCTGTACAAGTACATAGCTTGAACTCAAAATTCTACCTTAATTTGGCTTTTTGCATTAGCTACCGCGAGCATCTAGCGTGCATGTCTCTTATGAATATTTAGTAGACACGGCGGTGCACTAAAAATTCTCATCCAACTTTTACCTTAACAACAGAATACAATTAAATGCATCCATTAGACTGTAGATCTGGCATTAATAGGCTTTTGAGTATTGTTCGAAAATAATCAGATATTAACAATAAATTGCGCAAATAAGATACAAAAAGTATGATCGCGAATGAAATTATTGTTTCTAAATTCTCGCAACCACGCTATGAAACTTTATGGATTTCAAAATTTCGAAAAACTGTCGAATTAAAATATTTAACATAATATCGTTGCTCTCAAAAATAGAATTATTGAATAGGTAATGTATACACGGCGGATTTTATGCATTTATGACAGAAATGGGAAATATTGGACATATTAAGGAAGAAAATTAATATCTTTTTCACTCCAGTTTGTTGCAATTCTCGTAGAAAATTTGTATTTTGCATAAATATTCGCTGTCTAGTAATGTAAACTACGTGTAACAATATTGTAATTGCTAAATAAACCATTCGGTTTAAAGCAATAATAAATAAATATAAGATTTGTATATCCTCTCGAGAATCGTAGAAAAGAGAATTTCCATAAACAATTCCGTACTTTTGTTTAATATAATGTAGTGAGAAATGGAAATCGGTGCACTGTGCTCAGGATGTTTTCACATTACAGTTTTTAGCCTCGTAGAAAAAAATGTGAAGGTGCAAAACGGATTTTGTTTTTATATAAAATCAATACATTTCATGCGATAGAGTCTAAATGTTTTTCCCCTCTGTTTTTCTGATCTTTTGTGCCCAGTGGTATCGATTTCTGCCATTTAGTCCACGTACTCCCACTTACACTCACTTACGCCCATTTAATAGCGAAAATAGTGAAACAAAACTATTCTGTTCCTCTGAAAATTTTATGGGATATACGATTTCTCTCGATCCCGTTATTTTTTATGAAATTTCCTTTTTTAGAAATATTTTCACGATTGAGTTCGAGATAAAACAATTAATAAAAAATTGTGTCTGCAGTTCGAACGGTTTAAGGCTGAGAGAAAAAATCGAATCTGCAGTTATTAGATCGTAGAAAAATAAAATAGTGGTCCAGTAGTTTCTTCTGCTCGATGGTGGGCGTGATGTGGGCCGAATGGCAAGAGTCATCGGAGCTCTCTGCGCGAGTGTGTGCGTGCGTGTGTTCGCGAGACTAACCAAACCTTTCCTCTTCACATTTTTCTCGCCGCGGGCAGGGGAATCTATATCTACGCACCATCCACTCTCAAGTTACCATCTCGACTTTCCTCTACCTCAGCTGGTTCCTTCGCATTTTTCCCTTTAGATTTTGCTTTCCACGGAATAACCCTGTCTTCAGTGATAATGCGTATGGGGATTCAAGCTGACGCGCAAACTACACCATTCTTGAAGGCTGTTCAATATATTTTAAACCTCTCCCCCCGTTTCTTCGAAAATACTAATCTTCACCCTCCAAAATTTAGTTTCGTATTCTCGATATTCGATTCTACTTCACAGATATTCTTTGTTGGACAACAAAGTTTTTCATTGTTTTTTTTAAACGAAACTTCCATCAACGTATTCGTGACATTTTCCTGATTAAAATGAAACGTCGCACGACAAAACTCGGAGTTCGTTTGATTTTGTGAAACCTCGATTAACCGAACTGACATACAAAAATTCTTTATTCTGCGTTCGATTCTGTGGAACTTCTGAATTTTTTATTCTGCAATTTAACACTGTATTCTGTTCTGCGAGTACATCCAATATATCATAAAAATCCTACGAAACTAAATTCGATCCTGATATTATTATGGAGTATTATGTCACGTCGAAGGTTTGCTTGTTTAATAGGCTAGTGTTTGTCGAGTCTACTTCGATACCTATTTCGGGAATGCTGCGGCACACTTTTTTAAGAAAACAGTAATTGCGATTGCAGCTTACTGGCAGACAACTTACAGAATCTCTAAACGTTAACGTGTAAAACTGTACAGAATATACAGTCTACAATTAGAATAAACATAAACTTATAGCACATTTAGAGAATGCTTTTATCGAACGCGTCGGTCATCGAGCGTTTTTGTTTCGGCGGCGGGTTCTATAAACCGGTGAAATTCGTACGGGCCGGTATTCGCGCGACTTTTTGTCCCATTAGTAACTTCGAGACACCCCGTAAATCAGCGCGCAACAGTATTGAAGCCGAGGAAGCTCGGCGGAAATGTAAGAACAGCGCGCGGAGGCACGAAAGGATCGAAACAATTATCCCCGACAGTTTTCGCGTGAGCGGGTAAGAGTCGCGGGGATGGGATAGGTCGGAGGGAAGAGGAGAGATAAAGAGAGAGAGAGGGAGAACAGAAGGAAGAGATGCAAGAGAAAGAAGAGAAGCAGTAGGAAGTTGAGTCGTAGAGACGTTGAAGTCACGGTTCCCGCGGCCGGGTGCGCGCGGTACGGCGCTCACGCATGCCATCTGCGTAACACAATTCGCCAAAGTATCCGTTAATGAGCATCCAACGATAATTCATTTCATACTTATTCTCGCGTTCGCTGTCGGCCTTGTTCATCAGCGCAACAAAGCTGGCCCCTATCCGCGCGATGCATTCCCCTCGAGAATGCATCGCGACGTGCACCTGTGCTGCCGAGACTGCGGCACCGTAAAGCGTGGAAACAGAGGAAACGGGAGAAAAGACGGTAGGCGACCGAAATGAGGAGAGAAAGAGGCGGAGGAACGAGGAGCTAGAGCAGCCGAAGGAGGAGGAGAGGAGGAGGCGGTGGAGAACGGACGATCCCGTGCGGAGTAGCACGAGAAAAGAGAAAAATAGAAGAGGAGAGAAAAAGCGTAAAGGTAGAAGAGAAAGACGCGGAGAGGGGAAGACAGAGAAGAAGAACGAGAGGAGAAAGAGAGACGGGGACAGAGAGAGAGAGAGAGAGAGAGAGAGAGAGAGAGAAAGGAAGGCTTCACGTAGCACTTTTCCTTGTATTACTTAGCCCAGGATATAACCCACCGCGGCGTCGGTGGTGCCTATATCTCAGCCGAGGAAAACCACCCTCCGTGCGCGTATCTCTCCCTCTTGCCTTCCCGCCTCATTCCACTTTCTGCCACACTCTGTCTCCATCCACCTTCTGGCAGCCCGTTCTCCCTCTGAACCGCTCGTCCACCCCCGTCCCACACCCCCCTCCGGCCAACTATCCACCCTCCTATTCCCCGATACACTCTCTGTTCTCCTCTGTTCTCTGCCTCCCCCGGTTCCCGCCTCACCATTTCCACCCACTGACACCCACTACCACCATCTACCCCGTTCTCCGTCCCTTTTCGCTGTACACCACCCTCTCTCTCCCTCTGTTGCTCGCTCCGCTCTACCCACATCCCCCAACCCACCCTCCTCACCTCTGCCTTCATCCGCCGTTCACCCGACTCTCACCCCACACACACCCTGCTGAAGGTGGGTGCGCCCTACTGGCGCCTGAATCATCCCGCCCGAGGCCATGTCGAGGGTGAGCGGGCTCAGGGGACGGAGACGAGTTAAAGAGAGAGAGAGAGAGAGAGAGAGAGAGAGAGAGAGAGAGAGAGAGGGAGAGAGGGAGAGGTAGAGAGAGATAGCATACCGGCGGTGGCTGACTGAGCTAGGGTTTTGGCGGTAGAACGGCGGTGGTGGCGGCTGCTGCTGCTCAGGAGGGTGGCTCAAGAGAGGAGGTGAAGGAGGACGACGAGGTACAGGAGGAGGTAGAAAAGGAGGGTAGCGAAGTTAGAGGGTCCCCCGGGGAGAGGGGGATCGTGGGGGGTGATTCGTTGGTTGGTTAGGTTGGCAGGGTAACAGGGCTGAGGGGGCGGTGGGGCAGTGGGGGTAAGAACGAGGAGGGAGAAAGAGAGACTGTTGGGGAGGGAGAAAGAGAAAGAGTGAGAGAGGGAGAGAGAGAGAGAGAGAGAGAGAGAATTCGAGCGCAAGGTACGTACACGTGGGGTTGAAAGGGGGCGTCGAGTCGCCGTCGTCGTTGTCGTCGACGTCGTCGTAGTCGTCGTAACCGAGGAAGGATGAAGTCGGCAAAGGGGGGTCGGTGGGCGGACGGGGGCGAGATAGAACCGAGGAGGTTGCCGAGGAGGGATCGCTAGGCAGAGGGGTGTAAGGCTTCACTAATTATTTTTTGTCGGTCGCACGACAGGGGTGCGACTGCCAGCAATGACTGAAATTAAATGAATGAGCACCCGGCAACGTTCCGCGCAAGGGGTAGGGAAGAAACGAAGGCGACGAGAGGGGTTCTCTCTCTTTTCTCTCTTTCTCTCTCCGTTGAATCGCTTTTGGCGGGTTTTAGGCGGTCTCCGGTCGCCGGGGGGGGGGGGCGAACCCTGTCAAGGGAAAGGATTATGAATAGTCTGTTCATTTTTTTCAAGTGTGAAATTATTAAAGATGGCGACGACCCGCTCGAGGAGAAGTTCGATCTCCTTTTTGCTGTCCGTTCCCGGCACGCTTTTACAAGTGCCGCCCGCTCGAACTTTCGTCCGGTTCCGAGCGAACGACTGCTTTGTTTGTTTCCCTGTTTCTTCCTGCCCGGCCCACCTAATGTTCGTCCTGTCGCTTCTTACGCTCGAAAGTATGTTAAAGGATTCAACTTCCACTTGGACACCGTGCTTATTACAATTATTATCTGATTCCCTGCGAAAACCCCGCTCGCTTTGCCGGATACCTTCGGGTCGGAAGATATTTTTAAGTTTTCGCTGTTTTACTTTTTCTTTACTCGTGTTAACCCTTTGCATCCCTTCGTCGAGTGTGACTGGACATCGGAGAAAGAAAAATGTAAATAAAACAAATGTAATTTCCACAAATATAAATTACAACAAAGTTTGAGAGAGCTGTATTTAAAGTAAGTAGCAGTCGAGCAACTGTCCTTTGAAGTAAATTTCAAATAGAACACTTGAAATAGTAGGGAGTGCAACAAAATTGTAAAATAATTCGCAGTGCAAAGGGTTAGCCTAGTATTTTAATCTTCAGGTTGCTATACAATTGGTCCTATTTGTACCTAACGATGATCTCTCTATCTAATAATGAAAAATCTATGAGTACATCTAAATACGAGCACGTAGAGTATCGAATAAAATGACTATAAATATAGCGTAGCCTGTGGCGAACGATTTTCTAAATAGGGGTTGCTATGCTGGATAAAATAACACATTTTAATTAGGTTCACCGCGAACACGGTAAAACTGATACCGGTATTAATATTACGCGATTCGGTACGAAATATTCGAGGACTTGACTGTACGCGGACAATGCGGACTGCTCAAGATTGGAAATCGCGCGATCTTATTTATCTACAATATTCGTCCGTTTTTCTTTTCCCTCGGACACGGAAAAGCAATATGGATCTGACGAAGTTCCATAAAGTCGTCAACTGCATTAAGGACGGTTTTGGAGGGAGTGTCTCTGTACGTGACAACGATCACAGGCACGAGATTTCATGGAAAAGCCGGATACGTCGGCGGTAGGAGGGGGGAAGGGATGACTTTAGCGAAAGGGGGAGGAAACGGACTCGAAGAGCAAATGTATATCGCATCGACTATTCGGCGTTTGTCGCAGAACCAGACTAACGAGAGTTTCGTAAAAGAAACTTCTTTGCCTTTCCCGGAGAACAGGCGATCGTGGAGCGAGGATTAAAGTGGTCTCGCGCGTAAAGGGGTAGTCACCGCTCGTGTTTTAACGGGGATTGCGATCAAGAGGGTGGATTTGAATTATCTTTGCTGCGTATTCCCGCTGTCGATACAAAATTTCCGAGTAGTTTTTCGAGAATTGATACTTCACCTTCGCACCTATGATTTTTCGAACACGGCGAACGTCGCTTTATTCGAATATTTCACCCCTTGCGCACTTATTCTTCGGCGCAGCAACGAGCAAATCGATATTCCCAAAAGGTTTTAACTAGAATTTAAACTAGTCTCATGATTTTATTGGTTCCTAATCTATTAATTCTACACTCTTAGGTTCGTTTTGTTGAAATTTGTACATTGGCGGTGGACGTCTTGTGTCAGTTATTTTGTTGCGAAAGCAACGCAATCGTAAGTTTTACACGAATTATAGTCGTTGGACGAGTGAGCTAAGAGAGTGCAAAGGGTTAATAATGTCAACAATATTTTGAATACCGGTACAACAATTTTAGGTGGTGACTCTGAATCACCGCTGAAGAGTTAAATTTGTTGAACACGGTGTTTTTCCGCTGATAATGTACGGATAAGAGACGAAGAGGGTCGGCGTTTCTGCGCGCAATATTGGGAAAAGGGAAGCGCTGTCTCGGTGGCGTTCGCCACCTTGTTTCTCGCATTCATGCCAGGCGCGAAGATCCACCGTGTTTGCAGAAGCTTTAAATCCACCCCCGCCCAACGCGTCCCGTATCCTTGCGGAATACTTACACCTCCCGAGCCGGGGGCAGGCTTTTCACCTAGGCCCAGGTGGGGATAACGCATTCACGCACTGCGTGATCGTCGTGATTTACCGGCGAGAGAGAAGTTCACTCGCGGAGAGACCCGCTCCGGGCATTGGAAGTTAATTGCGCGGAAATTAATTGAGATCGTCGCGGCGAACCGCCAGTCACTAAATTTTGTAGGAGAGCACGTACTGCTTGCGAACGCCTCTCCAGCCGTGTGATCAGGACACATGCAGCTCCGCGTCGATAGTAATTACGCGGAAGGGACGTTCTTTTCGCTTCGACAGACCTTGTAATTTACGTATCGGTGGCCGAGCGAACCTGTTCGCGAGCTCCAACACGGATTAACTATATTTACGCAAATTGAGAATGTTTTTGGAACCGTCGCACGCTCGTCTCGCATCCTACTTGCTCCCGGTTTGTATGTGAGATCATTATTCACTATTTTATTAAGCTGAAATTAATACATCGATGTCTTTAAATCTTCTTAATTTTTGTCATATATGTACACATTTAATTCCGCAACAAGTTTTGTTCGAGAGGGGATTGAACGAAGTGCAAGGACGTTTGAAATTATGTTGCTTCTCGAAGTTCGTAAATTGACGTTTCCCACGTTTTACATCACGAAAATAAAATTCTGAGTCGTGTTTAAGTATTTACTGCACGAATATTTTTTTTAACTTGTTTTTCCCTCCGTTCGAAATCTGTAGTGGGCAGGGAATTTGAATTTAAAGTACACGTGTAAAAAATGTACCGTCTACGACGATGTAATTCAGTAAACGAGGAGGGACCGTCATCATCCTACAGTTAGGATGAAAATATTACGACTTAACGCAAAGGAGGGCTTCAATCATAGCGTTAAAATTTAATTACTTACGAAAATCATCGTGTCTACCTTCGGTGTGACCACTTTGCACGAACTGAATAATATTAATAGGTGGACTACCATCGAAACGTGTGCTATCTTTATTTTAGCGATAACAAATGTTGTCTATCTAAACGATTAAAAAATTCATTTTAAAATTGGAATATTCAAACATTTTACGGCGTACAAAAGCGGGGACAACTATTTTTCTACCTTGAATTTAAAACGAGATAAAATAACTCGATAATACAATTCGAAAAAAAACAATGTTTCACCATGAAAGAAATTATCAAAATATAGTTTTATATTATATATACTACTCCTGGCAGAAAATATTCGATCAAAATTGCGAATGTGATCGTGGAACGAATTATTTGGACGTATATCGAATACGAATAATAGTACATACATGTAATTCTTTAAATTCTTAAACATATATCTATATAATATACGTGTATACAGAAATGTATGTATTCTCTTAATAATTTTAATGCACAAAAAATAATATAATGGTATGTTTAAATTTTTTAAAAATGTTTTTATTACTTTGCATTTGATCTACTCGTTTCTGTAGTAAATGCATCAAATCAGTCTATTAATATTTTAGAAAAATATGAATAAAGCGATGAATTCTTTTGCTTTTTACGAAATATAAGTTAATAAACTGTCTACCTCTACCCAATAATTCTAAAGAAAGTTAAGCAGCTTGACAATTTAGTGGGGATGGTCAAACCCTTCCTTAAATCAACGTGTAATTTACTTATTATGTACAGTAACGAGCAAATTAATTTTTACATTAATATTTTCCTCCACTGAATAATATGAATAATTACAATGATGGACACTTGATTAATGAATGGAATAATTTTTGTCAGGGGTGGTATATGAAATCCGCTAAAATTTTTAAAATGATCTCCATCAAGGGTAGCAGCCTGCAGAATATTTTATTTTGATCTGTAAGAGCCGAAGGGCGGTACGATATATTTTAAAACCCTACCGTATAGCGTTTGACAAATGAAGTTGATTGCCTTACTTTGCGTATGGTTGCGCGTATTTATGGATTCGGTGGTTGAACCGTCCACGGGAATTAAAATCAGCCTGTTTGCTGTCGGCGTGCGGCTTTTCGGACACCCGGCTGGGAAGATCAACTGATTTTATCGCACGGAGGGGTCGCCCTTTGTCATACGCGAACCTAATATTTCTGCGAGGGTCGGTAGGCCGCGATGGCTGGCGTAAATTAGGTGAACCCGGTTGACTTCGATTTTACCGGGCCGTCCATCATTGCTTCGTTTAATCGTGCGCCCCGTTCGAATTCTATTCTCTGTTGAATTGAAAGCGTTCCGCATTAGGATACGGACCCCGCAGAAACTTGAGAACGTTGCCGACCTGCTGCTTGTAAATTTGTTGCGTGGCGTCAACAGGACACGCTTGTCGAGTGTGAAATCGAATTTTACGTCACATTTGACCCGCTCGTTTACCCTCGTTTCTTCGGGTTAATTGTCCGCTGCTTTACTCAATGAATTGCAATAAGTTTCCTCCGCCGCTGATGGAAACAGTTCAGAAAGGAATCGGACAGTTCTCTTGCCTCTGCAAGTTTCTCTCCAATTCCTTTAAATCTGCGGAAATCGCTGGGTTCGTTAATCCAGCCAAAAAACAACAATCCTCTCCGCTAACCATTCACCGAGCATTTCCTGTAGGACGGAACAAGGGCGCAACTTTTTTCCCCTGTATGTCCCGGTCCGGCTCCCCTTGCGAATCGCGTTCTGCCTAGGTCAGCTAGATCCGGTCTCTTTTCGATCGTGTCCCTTCGGTTGGGCCGCGTGGTACGTCGATCCAGCTCGAGAAAACATCGCTTACGTAAGAATCGATACGCGTGGGAGCGAGAGAGGATGTGCACGCGAAGGGACGACGGGACGAGGTGGTTGCAGACACACCAGGCAAAGGTGAAACGGAGAGGGTGGAAAGTAGCGACGGTTCTCTTGCGAGTTCTCTCAGCGATTTTACTCGAGGGTTGGTAACATGCCTTATCCTTGAGGTAGCTCGAGATTCTTCTTCGCGTTTAAACTCTACCGCGTGAGACGTTCCGCCCCCGAAGCATCCGGGAACCCGCAGGTCCTCCTGCTCCTTCGCGTCTTTCTATCACCCATTTGCTGCGCTTCGTTCTGCTCCACCTCCTTCTCATCTTCTTCGCCGTCTTCTTCATCTACCTTATTTTCTTTTCGCCGGTCCGCCCTCGCCGGAAGTGAAAGAGGAAGAGGAAGAGACGGAAAGAATTTCCCGGATACCCTCGGAGACGACCTACGCGCGTCTCGTGACGCGTACGTGGAACGTAGGAGCCAGCGAAGGATGCTACGAAGGCTGGGCTACCGTGGCGTGGAGCGCGGATTGAGGACTTAGGGGACGGGGACGGGGACGGGGACGGGGACGGTGGAAAGGAGGTTGGAGATGGCGGCACGGAGTTGCGCCAGGAGGGTGGCCTGGCAGGCGCGGGGATCGAAACGGGGTGTTTGTTCGGGACGATAGTGTAAGACGGTGACGTGCACATCCCCTGCAAGCCTGCCAGTCTGCCAGGCAGAGTCTGCTTGCCTCTCTACCGAGGCTGCCACTGGAAATGGAGGGTGGTTTCAACCCTTAGGTCGGGTGTAGCGCGTCGGTGGCGTGGGCGGCCGTGGGAGGTGGTGAAGGCGAGAAGGAACGGTGGGTACACGACGACGGTGGAACGAGGAAAGGAAAGGCAGGAGAGAGAGTTTCAGTCCACCGGGAGAGAGAGGCCGGGAGAGGGTGGGTAACGAAGGGAACGAGGGAGAAAGAGGATAACAGACTTGCCTGTGTATGCCGTAGTAGCCAGGGGCCGAGAAGTACTTTCGAGGTCGGCAGGGCCGCCTTAATTATCGTCGCGTTTCGCGAAAACTTCCACTTTATTTCGTTGTTCTTCGTTGCCCACCCCACCCCCTCCCTGCAACGACCGCGATTCTACTCGGGACCAGTTTCTCGCGCCAACACGCGGGGACGCGTCGCGTCGCGTCGCGGTTCTTTTATCTTTATCGGATGCGTCGCGTCGAGACCGATGTGTTCCGGCCGAGCCACCCCTTCGAACAGATATTTTCGCGCTTTTCAATGACGCCAATTACACGGATGAGCGACACGTCAGAAATTAATGCAAAGGGGTGTTTAGCTTGGGGTTGCTCTTTGTGCTCCGGCCTATTGTTCGGCCTGCTTGAAACGGATAGAAAGCGAACACCTTGCGCCGGAGATGAACGGGTCAAGTCCTCTCTCCGATTCCGCGGAAGTTCAAAGTTGGGACCTTAGTTTTCTCGTTTCCGCGGAACGAACGCGTCCAGCTTTTTTTTAGAAGGAATAAGTAGACGGCGTATCGTTATGCGGAATAAGAATTTTCTACCTGAATTGCAACAAACTGAATTTTTCACTGACACGATAAAGACAGTTCACATTGTCACAAACAAATCCTTGTTAACGCTGCAACTTGTATTTCCTTGCATCGCACAGACCTCGAATCCTTTTATTTTTGACTAAATGTAGAAACGCTTAATCCGAGACATCCCATAATTAGCATTATTTCGACGTTCAGTGTAACACGGTTTCGACGAAACACGGAACGGGTCAACCGCATCAACCACCCTTACAGAAGGGTGGAGCGAACGTCAAGACTGTGCGATCTAAAACCGTGGCGCACATAATTAAAAACCGTAATTAAAACAGCTCGAACCGCGGTCGTTTATTTGTAGTTCCTAATAATACAGCCGAGGCATTAATCTACCGGTTCAATTTCTCCGATCAAATATTTTTTTGCCGGAAACAGCGGGAGCGCGCGGAGGCGTACGCTGGCCAACGAGGCCCGCTCGAACGAGGTCGAACGAAGATACAAGAAGCTCGCTGTCTATCAAAATTATTAATCTTCCGAGTAATTACGTCGGTACCTCCATCGACGTCTCTTTGCTCTTTCGTGCTGGCCGGCGCGGCCGTTTCTCCGGACTCTCAAAAATGCCCGGAATCTCGCGGAGCAGGGGATGCTTAACCCGAGGGAGTTCCGTTGGAAAAGTTGCGAGCGGGTCGTTGCCGGATCCGCGAGAAGGAAGGGTCGAGGCGAAAGCGAGGTAAGACGGAGCGAGAGCGAAGGAAATGGAGGCGGCGTCGGCGTCCGCTAAGGAAGAGAGAGGCCCGGGGGTCGAGGAAGTGGATGAAGAAACGGCGCGAAAAGAAGAGCAACTAACGCGAGCTCCTATCCTCTGGATTTTGGAATTTTACGGCCACGTCGTGCGTCCCTGAAGCAAGGCGATGCCGTAGGAACGTACGGTGTTGGACGTGGGGTGGCGAACGGCGCAGGGGGTGACGCTCGTAAGGGTGTGGATCGGAGAGGAAGGAACATGGAGAGTGGGAGAGAGAAAGAGAGAGAAAGAGAGAGAAAGAGAGAGAAAGAGAGAGAAAGAGAGAGAGAGAGAGAGAGAGAGAGAGGGAGAGGAAGGGAAGCACGGAGATAGAGAGGCAACGGGAACCGGATCGCAAGAACTGTACGGGTTGGAAGGAGACAGAGGAGACAACCGGAGTTCTGGCGATGCTCTACGGCGGAGGAGGGTGAGTTACCGAGGACTCAGGGACCTAACCCTCTTTTCTGGACTCACACTCCCGCATCTCGACTCTGCCCCAACCACCTGCACCATCGCTTCTCGCTCCACCGCATTCTACCTACTAGCGCCTTTCCTACCTCCGCTCCCAGCTCCAACCCCTCGTCGTCTCTCTGTACACCCCCTCTCGGAGCCCCACCCCCTTAGAACGCCAGACACGGCACATTGCCCGGAGTGTTGCGTTGTTGCCTTCCGAGGCACCCCGACGTTCAATTTTGTATAACTATCCGGCGTGCATTACGAAAGTTGCCGCGAAACTTTTCCTTCCCTTCGCGCGCGCCCGCGCTGCCTTGCAACGTCACCCTTCCCCACCCCCGCCACCGCCGCCGCCGCTGGTTCAACCCCCTGACCCAACCCCATCCTCTAACCCCCAGAGTGCGCGCACACCAACCTTCGATTAACTCTCTCCCACGCTTTTCGCGCGATTCATTGAAATTGTTTTTCGCTCGCCGGCTTGCTATGGTCCCGTTCCGCCACTCGTCATTGGATGCGCCTGTTTGCGTCCTGGTTTGAATCTGTTTGGCGCCGGTTTCGGATTTCATGGAGATTGTTGCCCCCACCCCCACCCTCCGCCACATCACGCCGCGCGGATCGAGGAGTTCCGAACGAACGGGCGAACGGTATTCGATACTGCTTTTGTTCCGAACGGGATTCCCTCTGGTCTTTGACTCCTCGATACCAGCGACAAGCTTTTTTGTCGCAATCAAAGGAATAGATTATTTTCCTCATGAAAATGTCGAGGACATGTAAGGAGCCGCTGTTCGTGACCAAGTTTCGGATCACTGGAAAGTTTTAGTGCACCTCGCGTGTACTTACCAGCGAGCGCAGCCACACGGAAGACCGTTCGGCCGATGCGAAAAATTAGCTTCGTTTTATGGATACGAAAGTGTGATTGCTCTTTCTACGAAAAATTCGGACTTCCGGGTGATCGATGTTACGAGTTGTATAAGGTAATCCGCATTTTATAATAACCAATGGACTGCGATTTTTATGCAAATTTAGTTTTTGCAGTTTTATTCCATTTTTAACGTAATAATTAGTATTTAGAAATTTCTGTATTCGAAGAAACTAACGTGTCCGTTTAACACGTCGTAGACTAGAAAATTGTTTTCGTTGATTTTTTCAACGTTTAAATTTACATTACACGTTCCACGTGGATAATACCGCCGCCTTCGAACAATATTATCGTTCGTTGACGATTAACGACGCACGATAACTTGACAATTTAAGACGCGTTTAAGATAAACATCTTGTTATCGCGTTTTAGGTAGAAAATTCATTTACGTCGAGTTTATTGGTGCGCGCAGGTATATATGTACGCGCGCAATATATTTTTGCAACGAACGTTCTCAAAAGAAAATTTTTGCACCCCTTTTTATCTTATTATTTTACGGCTTATTGATCGCCTTTCTAACTGCATCATCTATTACAACGGACTTTGTGTATTACAAGTATGTATATAATACCCTCTTCATTTTATTTTATAAGTAGTACATGATCAGTGTATGCTAGATACATACATAGAGGTCGTTTCCTATAGTTACCGATTTTCATGTAGCTTTTTATAGCGTAAATCGCCGGCAAAAAGCACGTTTCATCGCAGCAACTATGAACCGTACGATATTAAAATTCAATAAATAACATTAAATGTTGAGAAATATGCACGGGGCGCGTGTTATAATTTGACTCGGCTAGACGACCTCCAATTGCGAATCTATCTGTTGGCAGAAGCGAATTTCTGATGGAGGCAGCTAGCAATACCCGGTAAAAAGCTAGCGTCACCCGCTAAAAAGCTCTTCCTGAACGATCGAGACTGGTGGTTCACCTCGCTGCGCCTCCGACCGAGAGCAATGAAAGGAACAGAGGCTGGCCTATCTCGCTAACCAGCTAGGTCGTCGCGACGACGTCTGCTATTGAAGCTATCATTCACATAAAAACAAAGGCGCATTGATGACGGCGTCCGACGAGGATGAGACATCGGCATCGTTTCTTCCCGGCGATTCGCGTGGCTGGTAAACAACCGCGACGGCATCATCGGGCCGCGATATATCGGTCAACGGGTTGCGGATGCATCGAAGGGTTAATCGTGGCCCTAAAGCAAGCCGGCGGCGGCTCCTCGAGTATCGACGCGGTGTGCGTCGACGGTAGCTAGTCGGATGTTCCCTCTCTCCTCCATTAACCCTTTCGACCTAGCAAGAGATGAACCCCCTGGTTCGAGGGAGCCTTAACCCCTCGGAATCAGCTTCGTATCCGTGCTCCGTAGCAACCCCCGTTCCTCTCCGCGTTGTCCCCCAACGGTTGCCTCTCTGCACCCCCCATTGCAACCATCGATGCACATCGTATCCCCCGTTCGTGCACGCACGTGCGCCTCACCGTGTCTGTTCGTACGGTTAAACGCACACTGGCACATCGGCGAGCACCAGCGACGTCGCTGGCGATAGCAACAGCGACAGTGGCAGCGGAACGGTAGCAGCAACAGCAGCAACACCGGTATGAGCTTCCTCGCTGCCAGTGGAGGGTCTTCTGACAGTAAATCGATTGAACGGTATAATTTATACCACCCCCTACTCATCTCACCCTTCGGTTGCCCACCTACGCTGGTATATACACCCCTCTTGCACCGCCTCATCCCACCTTTCTCTCACTCCGATGTACCCCGTGTGCCTGCCTACCCCGTGCTCACCCCCAATCCTCTTTCTCTCTCTCGTGCTGGCTCCACTCTCACTCCCCTGGCAGTTTTCCTGAATAGTCATCATGCGAGTATTCTGTCTGTTGGCGGGCGAGTGGGCGAGTGGATAATGGGGAAACCGGCACTGCTGGAGGGCGCCTGAGTGTGTCACCGTGCACGCCGCGCCACGCCACGCCACTGTCTATGTGTGTGTGTGTGTATGTGTATATGCGAGCGTGCGCGCGTGCTCGATTATAAGTATTTATAGCGTGCCGGTGTATGGGTGTCCGTGAATGCTGGCCATGCCGGAGCTCTATTGCCGCGTGTTTCGCGTGTGTGCGGACAACACCAACGTGCCCGTGTTTGCGGCCTGCCCGCTCTATAATGAGATGCGTCCACGCACCTGTGCGTATGCGTGCGTCCGTGTGCGTCCGGGCTCGTCCGTGTGCGTCCGTGTGTGCGGCCGAGCCGACACACGTGTCTACCTAGGTGGGCAACTGCGTTCGCTCGCTCGCTCGCTTGCTCGCTCGCCATCTCGCTATCTCGCTAGTTCGCTCGCTGGCTAGCTGGGACTAGCTGCGGTCAGAAGCACCGTGAGTGCGGCGAGCTGCGTCGTCGTCACACTTGACCGAAGCCAGGCCTACCCGCCTGCATGCGTGTACGTGCGTGCACGCATCGTACTTCGCCGCGAGAACCGCTGATTGCGGTTAACGGTGGGGCTCTGCGCTGGAAAAACCGCGCTTTGCCTTCTACGCTCTCTTCCCACACCCTCTCCGAGTCTCGTACACCCCATCTTTCTCTCTCTCTCTCAATCTCTCTTCTTCGCGCATTCTTTCTCTCTCCGGTCGGCGAAGATTATTCCCTCCCCGATATCCTCCCGACAGGTTGCGATTGTTGCGAGCCCAGGCTCGCTCGATCCTCTCTCCGATTGTTTGTTACCGAGCCGCCGGTTCGTCAAAGAAGCAGATTGGAAAACGTTCTGTCCTCGCGCACAGGTGTCGCGGGATCCGCCTCGAGAGATCGATATCACCGCGGGACGGTTTCGCAGTCGGACGATTTGTTTCTGCCGCCTTGTGATTCGGCAAGAGGAGCGAGAGCCCTCGGAATCGATGCCGCCCGAGCGCGTCCGCGTGTTGTTTCGGTTTAATTAAGTGGATCGCGGGGTTAGCGGCGGGCTTGATTTGTCGGACGCTGGATCCGTCGGATACCAGGCCGGTGTTTAGAATCATTTATGAGCCTGTGTAATTATTTGTTCGCGCTTCTCTCGCGTCCAGCGAGAATTCAGTGTTGCAGTTTTATGGTTTGAGCGGCGATTTAGTTGTTCGGAGCGTCTAAGGCAGGCATGTCAAACTCGTTTACTACCAAGGGCCTCGTTAGTCAACTCGAAATAAAGAAGAATCACAATTTTATATTGATATCGTAGTTACACATACAAAATAACGTACGAAGACATAATAATATTACAAAAATACATGTGACGTACAAAAGCTGTTCTTTTTTCAAGTTTACTTTATTTTAATGAATTTGATAAATCATTATTTGATTATCCTCTGGTCTATCACAGTTTCTTAGCATTTAACATTGTCACACCTCGTGGGTCCTAAAAATTTTGATGTACTCGATAAATTGTACTAAAAATTGGTATTCTGGTAAAAAGATTGTGTTGATCAGCTGGACATAATGGCGACAGATTTTTTTCGGAATTCCGTTTGATCTTGCCGAACTCTTCGGCGTAATTCGATCGGCAGCGAACAAAGAGCCGCCGTTAGTGTAATAAATAATCGCGGAGGGAGACAAATAATTTATAATACCGACGATAGTGGCCGTTTGACGTGTCAGATTTATTACTTCGTTGCGCGTCCTCGCGCACCGTATGCGCGTACGCGCCCGCGGATCGTTATTATTTGTAATACTCGGGCCACGATGTGTTATCACGTGCGCGCGGACACACTCTCTCTCTCTCTCGCTCTCGCTCTCGCTCTCTCTATTTCTCTCTGTCTCTCTTTCTGGCTGGTCCCTGCACAAAATCAACCTGAAAAACGTTGCGGCAACTAAACTGCGAAATGTCGGGGGAGATCCGTGTGTTTTATTACGCGGAGAACCGCATCGACATCTCGTCGACTGTCAACCTGACTGATGACCGATCGAAACTGCGCAACGATACATGTGCCGATTATGAATCTCGATTGCGAGCCCGCCCATTACATGCACGTGCACAGAACGCATCCCCCGGGTGTTCGCACGTTCAACGCCACGCACTTTCAATGAATATCCTTTTCGACCCACTTTTCGCCTATCGCGAAAACCCTGCGCTTATTCTGCCCTCGCACCTGTCCCCGGGGAAAGGGCTAGAAATTCTAATAAGACAGCGGATTTTATGCATTTATGACAAATACGAGTAGGTGTAATTTAAATCAGTGAACGCGTTAAAAGGATTTTAAAATACTGTTATATTAATTTTTAAACCCTTTAACGATACCAACCCTTTGCACCCCGAATTATTTTTCAATTTTGTTGCCAACAACTCCCTAGGTAACTGTTACATTATCCGAACACTCGTGTTCCACAGATTAGTTCGGATAATCGAGATGCTGCTACATCGAGGATTAAACGAGTAAACGCGATGCATATGGTATCGTGTTTGGATTCGTATTAATCAGAAAAACGTGACAAATACATTAGTAGATGGTACACAAGAGTGCAACGAAAACTAAAAAATTTCATCTTCCGCGGTGTGCTAGAAATCCTCGTCCGCAAAGGGTTACGCACGATAAATTCGGCTGGACAAGAACTGCGCATTCCAGGTTCAGTTTTTGAGGACTGGTTAAGAAACCCGTCATTCCCAGAGTCACCGTGTATACGAAGGAAATCAGAACCGTCCCACACACGTCGGTAATCCGTGGCACATGGTCGACAGCGGCGAAACTACGAGAGCCGCCCCCGCGTTCGTCGGCAACGAGCAATAACAAGCTCACGGTGGCCGCGTTGGAAAAAAGAATTTGTCGATCGTTTTGAAAATGTTGCGAGACACGGGGATATTGATCCGTCGGCGTGCGTGACGTCAACCACGAATTATTCCCGCGCTTTTCGCCCGCGCTGAAACGGATCGGGTGAAACTGCAGAGCAGCCACCCACCCTCCGATTTCGATGATTTTTGGTTACGTTATAAATCTCTACATTTCGAACAACGTTTCTCTTTGCACGACGGTACAGTCAGTTCTGTATATACTTGTGCGTACGTGGTAGCGCACGCGTTAGTATTGGTGTCCACTTATCTTCCGTTTAGACACGGGGATCGAGTGAGATTAAGGGTCCCGTGCACAACAACGTATGCGCGACTGCGAGAAACGTCTGTTGCTATTAGACTGCGGATTTCGTGCATTCATGGCAAAACGAGTGGGCAGAAATTATAATAACGAAACAATAGAAAAGAGCTTGTAAACGTTAAAACATTATCTTGAGCCTATTGAAATTATTGGGTTGGCAAGAAAGTAATTTCGGTATTTTTTATGGTGTATTAAAACCGAATTTCTTACCGGATACAAAATGTGTCTGTATAGTTTTTTAATAATTACAAGACTGAATTGATTTAGATATTTCACAATTTTTATAATAATACGTACTCGAATAAAGAAATTTTTTGAATAATTTCTGATAGAAGGTAAACAATGTACGGTTCGTGTTAAATTTTGTATATATGTCCACTGCTTTAAATTACACGTACCGCATAAAGATCCGCAGTCTAGTTATAACAAACGTTTCTTGCAGTCTGCAGTTGTGCACGGGACCTTCATGCTCGCTCTATCCTTGTCTCTGAAGTGGTAACGCACACGGTGCCGCATACGCACACGTTCAGGCAGAATTCAGTGTGGTGGTGCCGGCAGTTTTTTGCGAATATCTCGGAAGCTAAACGAGTAGCGCCGGTAGCACGCGAAGGACGAAATTGTTCGAAATATCGATTTCTACATCATCCAAAAATCATCGAAATCGGAGGGCAGGTAACTGCTCTGCATTTTCACCACGAACCGGGTGTCCCGGTGTTTCCCCGATCCATTTTGCCAGTACGCCGGGCACACCGGGTACACGCGTGGCAAACGCGGATGAATTTACACGTGCGGCAGTCAGCAGTCGGGCGTAATTCAGATCATCTTTTGTGGGCTTGTGGCACGCGTGTGCGTATTTACCGTGTTTACGTGTGTCCGCAGATACGTGAACCGATGGACGTGTGCCGGGACGGGAGGATAGGGATGCTTCCACTGTCCAAAGCGGTTCTCAATCCTTTCCTGTTTGGTAATAGAGAGCCAGCCGATTCTGCTCGATTTGATTCTATTAAAACGGTCGTTGCAAGGTTCTTCGGACAGACGCACGAAACGAAGAGGCGCGCGACCAACGGTGGATCTGTCTTTGCGCGCCTTCTTCGCTTGAATCGAAGCAAGTTCAAAAGCCTGTATCGTGGAAATTATATCCTTATTCTATTAGGTCGTTGCATACGAATCGAGTAACGTTAAACAACCGCAATCGTTTCTCATTGACCAAAGAATCACACGTTTCTTCATTGGATTAGGTTGGCAACAAAGTTCACGATCTCCACATTTTCTCAAACAAAGTCATTTACGGTAAAGTCGCGATATTTCTCTGCGACCTTCTACCCAGAATTTATAATTATACGCTACCCAGAAATTATGATAATGATACAATAAAAGAGTTACGATTCATTTCTTTACACCCTGTACAATAACTGTTGTCATTTATAAATATCATTAACGTTATGAATCTTATGAAAACAAAAGAGTGTCTTCAAAGTGTACCTATTACTTTTAAATTTGTGTTTTCATTTATCTTTCGTAAGTGATTATTTGCACCGACGTGATCTACTGTGAATGCCTTCGTGCTTTACAATAAGTAGAAACGGTACGTAATGGACAGACGCATCAGCGAAGTTCTCTTCAATCATACGCATACCTAACCAATACTCGCGATCAGATTTAGAGTTTTAAGAATCGAATGAGGTCCCATAAATTTTTGTCTTCTCCTAACGAGTTGCCGGTAGATAGCGAGGCACCATGTATATGCCCGAGTAAAACAATTTACATGCCGGAAGCTGCATATTCGCGGCACAGCTACTTTAACCGGAAAATATGCGCTAAAGAAATATTACGATTCGAGTAGGATACTGCCACGGCTCCGCCCATTCTATGTTCCGTGAAGATCGATGAAAATTCGTGTATCAACGAGTCAATCGTTAAAATCGCATTTCATAATTCAGATAAAAGAGAACTGAAAAATCACAGCACTGCTTCCGTAACTGACTAGTTACAGAAAATTACTTCGTAAAAGAAGCTGTGTTCGCAGCAAATACCACTCGAAAAATGAGAGTTTTTTTCGTACGAATCATTGGCTACAGTTGTGAATTTGCATAATCGTGTGATCTAGTTATCACGATCATACCTTGGCTGCGTAACCTATGCACGTGTATGGCTGCAATGCTCGCACCATCGCACCTATCTCCAACCAGCTCCATGGTATTAATTTACCAACGAGCATTGGCGCATCGCGAATAAGCGATCGATTAAGCATCCAAATCGTCAGCCGTGTGCCATAACATTCATATTATTGCGAGGCATAATAGCCATTATTCGGTAAGAAATTATGTCATCCTTCCGACAACTTGTCATACAAACCCTCTGTTTTCTAAGTAAAACGCGACTAACAAGACCTAGCGTGAATTGCAAGACAGTGTATTGATTACAATTATAGAAGTAGCATTCCAATTCAACGAATTTTAACAAAACGTCTTTAGTTTCAATCCTTAGCATTCGAAATTGCTGTACCATTATTCAAAATATTGTTTTCATTATTAAATTATGTTCGCATCTAATCAATTACTAAACATTTGGGTATTGAATATAAATTTCAAAAATCCTTGGAAATGGAAATAGTCTAAATCGAAAGAAACGTTTAATTTTCGAGTTAAAATAGCTTGGAGTGCAAACGGTTGAGAAAATAGTTTGGTAAGAAATGCAAGGATATAATGGAGGAAAACGAGCAATACTGTTTGAAATAACGCGATAAAAAGCACCCTCGAAAAACGGGCCATTTGTTTCGTCGATAAACGCCCTTCGGAGATTTTGATCCGTTTACGCGCAAATTGCTTCACACCGACGCGCTCATAATGCACACTAATTCAATCGTTGCCCTCAGGAATGGGGTTCTAATTGTGCCATGAACTTCGACGGTTGAATTCAACGGATTCGGGCAATACTTTACGGTTGGCACAGATCTCGACTTTCATCGACCCTTCGGCATAGTCTGGCCGCGGCGTGAGGACGCCGCGATTAAAGCGGAAATTTACTGCCCGTTAATAATTAGAGAAAATCGCGGGGAAAGGGGAGGCGGTGGCGCGGCCGTATTTACGCGGCCCGCCCGTTGTCATAACAATCTAATAGTCGTAACTTCTGCTTTGATCATTCCGCTTTAGAATACCCGGTGTCCTGTTATCGTAAAAGCAACTGTAAAATGTAGCCGAGTTTCCCGCGCGCGCGCAACGAGATTTGTTTGTCGCGTCGATCGCTTTATTAGGTAAATGTTATGGTCGCCGCGGTATCATACGTCAGGTAAATATCTAAGGAGATCGCTGGAAACTGTTATTTCTCGAGCAGCTCGCCGCCATGCTTCCGCCGTCTAATGCCGAACTTGAAATACGAGGTACCGGGTCGCAGATATAGGAAACGTATATTAAGATTGATATTCATGAATCATTTGTTTCCTCAGAAAATCATCCTTGTATTCTTGAACAGTGGCAATGAATAATAAAATATTGTTCGATATTTGAAATAATTTAAAATCTAGAGGTATAAATAGAAGATATATTCGTCAGATCTTAAGAGATACGAACGCTTTCTTAGGTTAATCACTGAAATCCAACCCAATCCATTTCAGTAAGTTATCGGTGACCCAATATAGATACCGTCGCATTCTCGATTATTTTAACCTAAAAGGAATCGCGGTGACAAATTAATGAAACCTAACGTGGAATTCGTTTCCCAGAGTGCTAAGTTATTCACCCGGGTCAATGAAACAGTTGAATATGTATGAATGATTAATGCCGATCGTGAAAATAGCTCCGGCACAGCATCCGCAGTCGGCGAAGTTAGCAAAAATTTCGTTGCCGAAAAAGTTTAATTAAATCGAAAAACAATTGAAATCGTTATTTATCAATAAACAATCGCGGTGGCGATTGCCGATACGAAAACACGTAGTGTTTACACTCTAATTTTCAATTACTTTTTTCCACTCGAGCATCGGACGGGTAGATTGATAAATATCATACGTACATTATGGTAACCTATTTAAAACCATGTAACCATGTAATACACTTTTTTTTCTTTTAATTAAATCGGTATAAATGGCCGGCGTAATCAATATTACTGCATTCGAACTAATCGAGGAAGCACCCTTTTTTCAACTGTATCAAAAGTTTAAAGGTCAAATAGGAATAAAAGTTACGGCAGATCGATACACACGAACCCGATGACCACTCGATGGACCCAAACGTGACAGAAACGGAAATTCCAATGGGCGGCGCTTAATGAAATTAATCAAATAAACGAGCAGAACATTTTTTCGCGACTACAGTATCCGCGGCTCAAGTGTTCGCGCATTTAAATCGATGCAATTTTCGGGAATATGACGGCATCGGTCTGTCAATAGAGCATCTGTTTCTGTAGCAATTGTGTGCTGCTTCGATGAAATCAATTCGAATGAATTTAAGTGTCCAGAATTAGTTCCACTAGTGTATATGATTCTTCAAAATCGGAACTTCTAGCCCCGGCCTCCCCTACCATTTTCGAAATATCATATTTTACATTTTACCGAGGCTACATAACCGCTGATGAGAAACCTCGGTTAATCGAGCCTGAGCACGGCAGCCTCGGCCGATCCGCAGGAAACTTACATCGACACTTTGTTTCGATAAACGAGTAGGTACCTGCGCGGCGGATGGAAAATTCTAGTTGGGGTTTAAAGCACCCCTGACGACGACGGACGCACTACATTGCTCGAGTTTCCCTACCATTTTGATTCCATCGTCAGCTAATAATCTCTTCAGCGTTTCACCCCTGCGAAGCCAGGTGAAACTGGCTGGTGTGGGGTGCTGTAATTATGAATATAAATCGGTGGGCAACGATGGCGGTGGTGGGTTGGGGGTGGAGAGGGTGCTCTCGACGAGGGGATGGAACGAGGGAATGGAACGAGGGAATGGAACGAGGAGCGTGGAACGAGGATGGAGAAGAGCTGTGGGGCCCAGAGCCAGGGTGGCGCGGCAGGGGATGAAAATGACGCGATGAATCCGACGTTTGCCGTCTTTTAATTTTAATTAAGGGAAGGTCCGGGGCCCTCGCCTCGCTGCGATGGGGATTCATGGAAAAAACAGTTGCGTCGTATCACCGGCGAAGGGTTGACTCAGTGCATTTCTTCTTCTTCTTCGATTTCCGGCGGAGCGACACCCTTCGTGTACCAGCCTCGCGTAATTTTTATTTAACCCAGCCGGGGATTGACAGATACAAGCGAAGTCTTATTCAATCAGGATCCAGCGAACTCCTACGCGTGCAATTATTACTAAAGACCGTAAGCGGCCTGTGGAATGTATGCGGTTATTGCAGTTGCGATTACCTAAATGTGCGACACTGCAACCGTACCGAATGTATGTAATGTTAGACATATTTTCATAAAAAGTTGCTGCGATAGTGTGGCGATATTTACAACCACTTAAATGAATGACAATGTAGGACAATAGAATCGTTTCCAACAGTCGCAGAAAATATCCTAGTCCAATAATTCTCCCATTTTCGTTTCACACTTTAAGTCAACAGATTATGTTTTATTTATATTGTACATTTCAAACAAAAAGAGGTCAGTAGTTTTACAATATATAAATAAAGTGAACGGGTAAATTTTCACCCTGAGGAACGTATGAGGGTAAAAAGCATGGATCATCGGTTAAAAACTTTTTAATACATTGTTCAAGAGCAAGGTTAATTTTATGACAAAAATGAATAAGTGTAATTCGAAACAGTAAAAAGATTTAATGAATTCAACAGTGTCGATACACTATTATTAACATATAAAAATGATTAACGAGGAAAATAAATTGTTACTTGGCTTCTATAGATCGTAATTGATGAGTCAAAATTTTATTTTTCATAAAGATCCGCAGTCTATTGATAAGTAAATAATTCTTGGTATAAGTAAACAATTCTTTTATTGTCGCTGAACTGCGCGCAGTGATCTATTATTATTTTACACAGTCGACGAGCATTTGCAAACATTCATCGCAACGGGAAATCAATTTACGTATTGCGGTTGTAAATGGTTTCCTTCCGATTTTCCGACACGAACATTTTAAGGTTGCTTCCGTCGTGGTACTCATCAATAACCTCCTTCCGCCAGTTTTCGAATCCTCTGCACCATATAATGACTTACCAACGACTCGGGATATTGTGTTTATACACATATATCAATTTATCATGAATTGTTTGCTGGATAACATTTTTCGATAATAATAAGTGTTTATCGGAGACACGCGTTTCAAATTTGGATGGATTTTTCCACGTTTTACAGTTAATATTGAATCTATCTCAAGTGAACGATCCAAACAGCTTGATATTATCGTAATATTCCTACATCCAAATAATTCGTTCGGCAATCACATTAATTATTTTAACTGAATATTTTCTACCAGGGTTGGTACTAATGATGCGCACACTGTGTCCATATTAAAAATATAAATATTATTATCACACAGAATAATAAATATGAAAAATAACCGCACCCATAGGAAGACCGACCAGGTCAGGGATTCGCCACACAGCGCGGACTGACACACCTGAAAATTTGATAGCATTGTGAATTACCGCGTCGTCGCCATGTTGCTAAACCCGGCGGGAATACGCGTTTCACTTTCTCCGGGGCGACGCTTTCAATCGACCGGTGCTCCAGTTCTTTTTTCCAATTCAGCATCGCGGTCGCGACTCGAATTGGCAGATAAATTTTCAGCATCAAAGCCGAACAATGTCTCCTGGCCGTCTTTCCGACATTAAGCCTTGCTCGCTACGGGCATTATCGCTAACGCGGCTGCAGTGTTGGACGGTGTTCAGCTTCTAGGACCGTCGCTGGTCATTGCAACCCCGGCGAAGGAACAACCGGGGGTCAAATGCACCCTCCGCAATGACAAACCCCTTGGCTCGGGCAGGTCGATATGCGGTACGTGCACATGGAGCACTGTGCTGCCCTGCACGAGCAAAATTTCAACGCCAGAAATTCACTGTTACCGGGGAATAAAATAAACCCAGTAACTATTGTCGAATCGTTATTTAGTACCACACACGCTGCAGGCTATTCAATTTTTCATGGTTTTCTCGCAAAATATTATGATTTACCTTAATCTTCTACCAAATTATTCCTCGTTTCTTGATTCGAGATAAAGCAAACTTACAAGTAAACTTTTTATACATTTTATTCATTTTATACATTTATGACGAAAATGAGAGGTGAAACTTGAAACAGTAGAAGGACGTATCAAGGTCTCTACATTCAGAATTTATGACACGCACTGTACATATATTACAGGTATGTAGTACAGTTCGTACATGTTTATAACACTTTTTATTTTTGTTTAGTTTCTCCGACAAGTCAACGCAATAATGAAGGAATTTGATTTATTTTACAAATTTGTATATTTCACAGGTACATCAAATAGTTTACTTCATTAAAGGTTACTATTCCCCTTTATGATATTAATGAATTGAGAAAGCCTCCAAGAATATATTTATATTTCATATTTAATGCAAATCGTCACAGCATTTATGGTAAAATTACATATATGTCATATTCGACGTTAATATTCGTCGACCAGATACAGAGTATTGAATATATCTGTTGTACAGCTCTTGTATATTCGCGCGAATATAATTAAACATGTGTTTCAAATCTTAAGTTACAATATTTTGCGAAAGACTGTAAGCTAATTTTCTAAAATTAGTTTCAGAATGCTAACGGAACACGAGAGACACGCAAACGAAGTCTAGACTGCAGACCTCTGTTCATTTATGGCATGATCTACTCAATGAATTCCAGCAAAATAAAAACTTTGTAAAAATAGAGCAGAGGTATTTTTTCCCTGGTATGAAGCTGATGCAGTGAGCTCTATTCTGGTTTCGTCGATTAACCGTGGACAATGCGAGTTTGATGAAACAACCACAGTCCAACGGTATGTCTAAATCTTTAAATATACCTTTAAATAATTTCTCAAGAGCTAACTCAGTTGTTTACGTGCAAAGCGTTTGAAAGAACTGGTTTATTTGACCAATGTAATGCTGTAATTGATAGTCCAAATATTTATTTCTTTCATTAAGCCAACCTAAATATTTATTTCATCTCGTTACGTTTTAAGGTATCGTGCGATGCAATTTTTCCAAAAATTGAACTTTGTATTCGGAGAACACGATATCGAAAGAGGTATCACGAAATTCAGTCGTACAAGTCAACGGGAAGCTAGACGTCCGAAAATTTTCGAGAATTCAGTAGTACAACTCAACGACGAGCTGGACGGTCGAAAATTTTCAAAAAACACCAAAAATTGAACTTTGTATTAGGAGAATGTGATATCGAAGGAGGTATGACGAAATTCAGTAGTACGACGCAACGTCAGGCAAGACGGTAGAAAATTTTCGAAAACTCAGTGGTTCAACTCAACGACAAGCTAGACGATCGAAAAATTTTCGAAAACCCCAAAATTTGAACTTTGTATCGGGAGAATATGATATCAAAGGAAGTCGCTCAAAAATTCAGTAGTACAGCTCAACGACAAGTCGGAAGTTTGGGAAAAATTTGGTGGTTCAATGAATATATACACAGATACGTTTATTTGTAACATTGTCTTTATTTATTCATTGGAGCTTCATACATAAAATGTTTATATTTTACATGTACATAATTTATATTCTAAACATTTATAACAATAATGTAGACTGGCTCAGAGGGCAGACCGTCAGACTTCTACTGCAATCCTGCATTACTGCGGACCGCGGTCGCATGCGAGGTGCAGACAATTATATTAGTAGATGATCAGTCCACTGGTATACTACTGTACCTCGCTTATACTGTGGCAGCCGATGTATAAACCTGCAATCATCGTTTGTCGTTGACGTTGTTATCCATACATTATCCACATACATTTTTAGGAAATCATAAACGATAAAAAGAGCAAGGGTTAAATCCTAAACGATTTCTAAATTCTGCTGCTCTACGCTTTCGAGTTCACCGTAATTTCCACCCGGAGAAGATATCGATATAGAAAAATATCTACGTAAACTTCTAAGAAATTTCGTTAGAATTTTGTGTTCCGACTGGTCGGTAAAAATGCCAAGCGAAATTCAAAAGTTAAGGGTTGGGACAGGAACGAGCGCCGGAAATATTTCGAAAAGCAACGGCAACTCGTGCAGAATGTCATCGACAAAGATATCATGAATGAAAGGAGTAAAACCGAGACGATGGGGTTGGGGGTGGTTGTTGCGAAAGGTAGATGAAAAACTCAAAAATGCAACGTACCATCTGCGTGCCGGTGTTCTTGTTCACTGTCCTCGTAAAACTCGGAGGGATGATCCGTTATAAATCCGAGAGAGAAGAAGTTTCCACGCTGATGCCGACGTACTCAATTTCGTTCCACCCCCCGCGCGAAGGTGTGTTTAGCGAGTGCATAGCGTTTCATGCAAAAGATAAGTACTAAATTTCCTCGAAACACCGCCCCCTAACCTCGCATCCGCGGAGTTTCATTCAATTTACCAAGTTTGACATCTGCTTTTGTGCCGATGCACCGCGGAGAACGACAGGGTGCAAGATGGCGCTGTACTCTTTCATTAGAACGTGTCACGAGTCCTTCGGTTGTTCTTTTGACGGACACGCTTTTCGTTTACCACCGCTCGCTGTGGCCCCGAAAACGGATGCTTCACCGCGCGATTATTGCATTTTCTTCCCCTCTTTTTTCACCTTTTATTCTATTTAAGTCTTATCAATTTATTTTGTTTCTTTGATTTTAATTTATCGAGCTGTTTATTCATTTGATTAATTTATGGACACGATACAACTCATTTTTATAAACCTGACGAGATCTTAAGCCGTTTAAATAATAGTATACACTCCCGATCAAAAGTATGTGCAAACTCGTTCAATTCTCCTCCCGGAAGAAAAAGAATCTTCAAGGGATTCAATCCAGGCGATCTGATTTATACAGTATTGAAGAATTTATTTGAGAACTTAACATTTATAACAAATATATACATTACAATACATTTACACCGTTAATCAATATACGATTATGTTTCACTATATTGCAGATTAAACAAGTAAATGCGAACCAAATGGTGTCGTGTTTGGAGTCATTTTAATCAGAAAAATGTCACCAATATGTTGGTAAAAATTTATAAGAATAATTAGAAATAGAAAAGTTTGATTTACCATCGATACCGTACACGATATAAGTGACGTTTCGGTTATCGCATACGTCAAGATATTACTATATTCGTTCACAATATATTTCTAATCCGGTGAAAAGGAAATGAATCGTAAATCTTGGTAGACGGTCTGTCCGTTGAAAAAGAGTAAAAATAATTTGGTCTTGTATTCTTAACTGTTTCTCGGTCTCTTGAAGTGGTTTCATCGATATCCTTTGCAAGGAAGAAATCATTTTCTTTTCTGATTATTCAATTCCTTTATCCCATTCTTTTGTCGTTCGGTGCTTTTGTTTGGTATATCTGTGTAATGCCGTTTGCTTATGGTATAATAAATAAAAAGATCGATTCTTTCTTTAAATGTATGTCGATGACAACTGGGAGCCCGAGTGTAATTTATGAATAAATTTTCCTACCATTTAAACTTTAAGAGAACACACGTTCGCGTATACGTACAGCACGATATAGCGTGTCGATAGTTTTCGTAGTGTAATACAAAGAAGACTTGTGAAATAATGTGATACGAACGATGGATTCCTGTTTTCTCTCGTGAACGATTTAATTTTGCAACAATAATTCTCGTGACAGGGCTTCATATTTCCGTCGAAATTCGACCAATTCCGATGCTGAAAGCCGAGGTTCAATAATATTTCAAATAATTCCACCCTTTGTCGCGTGCCGAAGTACAGAAAAGTTTATTGCGCTTATACTTTCAGCGATACAAACGGATATATGATTCGTTGTTCGCCATGCTAACGTTTAATCACCATGTCCTGTTCGTTTGAAGCGAAACGAAAATCCGTATTTTATGTCTAGAGTGATCCCGTCGAAATACAAGCAAGGCGACATCGTTTGGTACTCAATGAAATAAATAAAAAAATATTTGGTTAACGTAAGTTCATGAATTAATCACGAACAAGGTAAATTTGATCATGTTCTATCAAATTTGTTGGCATATTAACTCTGCGTAATACACGAAGGCTTCATTCTTCGATGCTCGTTTCTCGTTATTGAATTATAAATAATTTCAATATTTAACTGTGGAATCCACGTCATCGCGAGTCTGACTCGTTAAAATACGGCAAGGGGTTGAAATCGCTTCAATAGGAATCAGATATTCGACTAGTTCTGCTACCTAGCAACCGACGAAGAAATATTTTATTTTCAGAAACCGCAATTTACAAAAATGATTAATTTTTTCCATCCAGAAAGCTCCTTCGCGGCGCTGAGAGAACGCGGGTCTCGTCGTGTCGGAAAGCGGTTAATTTCGAAGCTGTTCAATTTTTCGTAACCAGTCGACGACGACGACGACGACGACGACGGCGGCGTGCGGGTGAACGAACCCGCAGATTGACCCGGTAACCCACAACGACCCGCGTCCCGGAATAAACACCGTTTAAGCAGGCTGAGCATCGACGAGCGAGCGGAAAGAACAGAGAACGGTGCACGGTTCGACGCCGACACCGACACCGACACCGACGCCGAACGTCTGCGTCGGCATAGACGTCGAAGAACAAACCGTGCTCTCTCCTCGGCGGCACCTATTTTAATCACCCCGAAAACCGAGTGATCCCATTGATAGGCGGTCGAAAGCCGGAGCAAGATATCCACGCCGATACGCGCCGGTACCCAATATCGGTAATTCCTTCGTGGCAGTTTCACGAAGTTTCTCGGGTCACCCTTCGTCCATAAAGCGTTTCTCTCGTCTCGATCGCGTAGAAGGAACGACGGGAATAGTGCTCGCGTGGACTGGGACGCGCGCGGGGTTGTACGTCCCCCGACTCTGCAGGCGGGTAGGGTCGAAGAGAGGGTAGTGGAAAGGTTCAACTACGAGAAGGAGGCATAGAGACACCCCGGATATGCCGGTACGAGAGAACGAGCAGGAGAGAACTGGAAACGGGTAGAGGGACGTGGGTCGGCGAAGGGGTGGTGAATAGGGGGTGGGAACTGGGGGAGACAGAGGGTGAACAGGCGCATCCCCTTGTGCCGATCCATACGCACCCCAATATCGCCCCCGGGCCGTGCAATCACGGCATACAGAGAATGGGATGAGATCCAGCCGAACCAGGGGGTAGGGGATCCTGGACGAAAGGGGATGGTGTGTGCGTGTATGTCTGTGTGTGTGGGGTCGAAGCGGGGGAGGGGCACGGGGATGGGGATAACGCTCTGCCGTCCACCCCCAACCCACCGTTGCCGCCAATTGTGCGTCGTTGACAGGCCTGCATCGGGGAAAAACTTATTGTTGCGCGCGGAAAACCAAAGAGAACGATTCCACCCCCGGGTGGAGGGTGCCCCGAGCGCCAAAGTTACGGATTAAATGCCTGGCGATAGGGGTGAGGATGACTCCGGCGACTTCCTTCCTCGTTCCTTTTCGAGTCGCGTGATCCTTCGTTTCTCTTTCTCTTTGTCCCTTTTCCCTCTCTCTTTCTCTTTCCGTCTCTCCCTCCCCCTCCCCTCTCTCTCTCGCTCCGTGCTACGCGAGCACTATTTACGTTCGAATTATTGCGATGAAAAGGACGATCCCGCTTTGCGGCCGCCGGTGATTGTGCTCGTGCCGCGGGACGCTGTTTCGGGCACCGGCTCTGTTATGCCAGCGGAAAGTATTCGATCGAACGCGTTTAGGGGTTGCGGAGCGGGAATTGCGAGCGGACGCGGCGAGCATTCCTTATCGACGAATTTGCGAAATATTAATTTCGGTCGTCCGTCGGGGGGGACTTACGGATAATCCAGGAAACAAATTCTTTTTGCGATAGATCGTTCTGAACATTTTGCGAATTCCTCATTCGAAGTGGCATATGTGGCGTTCGTACGATTGCTAATTTTGCTTTTTACGAAGCAGGTATTCTGGAATAAATCAGCACTGGGTGTTCCTCAGTGAAAATGGTTTTATAACCGTGATTCAAAATGCAACCTGAGAAGGGGCATGTCCAGCATTGCATTTTGCTGGACTTATGGTGACAATAATACGTGTGCAGATTCATAGGAACATTTATATAAATGGTTCAGAAAAGAAACATATGAGCTTGCGAAATAATTGGAGACAAGCAAAATTACTATTTGTTATCATAATTCACAGTAAATCTACCGAGCCTTAAAAGTAACTGGTACGTGTCCCCTTTGTTTAGACTTTGTGCGGCCCCTATTGTGATACAGTAAAGTCGCTATATTTCTCCGCGACCTTCTACCCAGAATTTGTCTAGTGCCTACCCACTCCAGTGCCTGCAACGCCGCAGGGCGGCGATGATTGATCTCGGCTCGGGTATATCGGTGCGAACCACTGCTAATCCAATTACAAAACTTCTTTATTTTTCATTATTTTTTTATGGGACTATCGCCAACTTATTTCTGACATTTTTCTGATCAAAATGACACCAAACGCGATATAATTTCAACTGTATTTAGTGGTTCAATCGACGATGAAAGTCTCGGGCGCAAGGAAGGACAGCATATGGGAAAGAAAGAGACGCGGACAGTCGTCCTTGCCGGCACAGTTCAATAAATTTCCCATACGCTGTTTTTATTCACCGTTATTCGCGAAAAAATCAAAGGTAAAACATTGTAGTATTATAGCGGTGCAAAATTCTTGTCGCCGATTCTCACGATAAGTGACATCATCTATTATTTAAGGGTCGAAACAAGAAAATATTCCCACACCGATATTACTGAAATAGCTACAGAAAAAATGAACATTCTCTCGTCGCCAGTTATTTCGAAAGCGTGTAATTTCCTTCTGGAAGGGTTGCAGCCCCGTATGAAGCATATAATGATTTAGTTGCGCGGCCAAATAACGGGGTTGGCGGGTAAGGCAGTGGTACGTGTCCAGAAGTTGGAGGTCGGCTGATCGTTCTTTCCAGTTGACATGCACAGCGGGGACAATGCATTACCCAAAAGCCCCTTTTCGACTTTTACTCATAATCCCCTTAGACGCGAGCCTAGCCGCGAAGATGGGAAATGAAAGGGAACCAGACCGAGGCCGCTCGAACTTACCCTCCTCAATAAACATGGGTCTGTAATTATTGATATTGGATACTTACCGATTGATGCATCGGTAGCACGGATCAAATGTGGGGAACCACTGCCGCAAAGAAAACTGCGGTTGCTTATTCAAAATTAAAATTGTCTGCGTTCTTTCCAAGCCACAGAGACCACTCCCTTCGAGTTTATCCGATATTTTTGGGACATCCTGTATATAAATGAGGATTAAACGATCGTATTACAAACACTGCTATTAAATGTGTTCGCACGTATCTGTTCGAGTCACAGAAGAGGCTTCGTAGGATCGAAAGGAAAATCTTTTGGCAAAAATGATTAGTATCGTGAAACAAGAATTCCCCTGTACACTTTATTACGATGAAATTTGTAGCACAGTTTGTGCAGGCTATGAAAGCAAAGAGAATCCCAAATCCTTTTTTCATTACCTGGACGGAGGTCGCAACCTGGACCGGACACCAGGGATATTGTACATCAGCAGTTCCCGCAAGACGTGCAATTTAATCGTTTACCCTTGCGACAAAGGGTGCTCGTCGCCATCTCAGGACGCATTTCTGGTTACGTTTACGGCAATAACTACGGGATCATTTCGCAGACACAGGGCACAGGCATGTAGAGATATCCGTATACTTGCGGTCGGTTTTCATTTTGACCCAACTGCTCCCTGAAACCATTGAGCCCCTAACTGTCCGCACTTTATGAGCCGTCAAGGAACGCGGTGAGACGAAGAAGAAGATCCTCCTGGTTCCAGCTACCGTAGATAGTCGAAATTTCCTGTAACATCGTGCTTTCTTTTTAGGAAAATTCTGAGATTTTTTAGATTTTACCAGGTTTATTTATTTCATCGTGTTTTATAGCGAGACTGCAAAATAAAAATATTCTGCATCGATTGTGGGAAGCAGGAACTAAAGAAAAATAGATTTCATCCCTTAACGGTTGAATTATTGTAACCTATCGCTGTTCTATATTTCACCCAGCCGATAATTCATGAATGCGCAAAAATTCATTTCTTCGGTCGAATTCAATTTTATCTAGACTCGGACAGTTGTGATAGTCTTGAGTAGGTTTATTCTTTTTAATTAAGCTTTATAATAAATTGTAAATTCTGTACATGTTCGACAGAATTACTGGACTTGTTATAATGTCGGACGCCGAATATTTTACTTTAGAAATGTGGAGAGTATAAAAATGCTTTTGTGAACAATTATTAGATGCTTATTCGAGTAAATATTAAAATCTCAAAAATCTAAATACATGCAATCTTGTCGCTTTAATATAGTTCTAGTGTTAAATATACGAAATTTCATTTCAAAGATTTTAAATCTTCTAATTAATAATGGATGTTATTGTAAAGAAGACCTTTAATGGTATCGGTAAAATGACGACATTCCCCCTGACCTTTCTACCTATGTAAAACTTCTTTTGCTTAAAAAATAGCTTAAAAAAGTAAAAAATTATGAAGGGTATGGTAAATCTCATTTATAATTTAAATACTTTTCAATTAATATTTCAAGAATGTACTTTGAGCCCTCCAGGTTTGAGACAGATTGGTTTAAAAATAAGTTATATAAATACAGGATCGGGATAAAAGAAATGTAAAAGTTTGCTAAAAAGAAGAATATACTATAAGAACATACTGATGCGATTAAAGATACTCTCAATGCTGTGTTTCTATGAGTACGAGAGGTACTTTCAAAGTGTTGGATTGTGCGAGTGGGGGATGGAAATTTGTCACTGGCACGTTAGCCGCCAAGAAGTCTCGACTTTACACCCTGTGAGTTTTTTATGGGGATATGTCAAAGGCAGGGTCTTCCTCCCTCAGTGTGGATTTAAAAGATCTGAAACAGAGTATCGCAACCGCTGTCGCTACAGTTGATGATAATCTATCACCGTATCTTTCGCACGAAGTGGATTGTCAAAATTGTGTATTGCAATAATACGAGTAATACTAAAGGTAACTATAACACGTCTTTGAACATGTTCATGTAAATTGGATCAAGGTACACATAAAAAATTTTAAACAAACTATACTTTCCTAGCGATTGGCATTTTTATAAAAAAAATGTGAATTTACAGTCTTTCTACAGTCAGCAACACCGGCGCAATAACAATAACAGTAATAAAGAGCTCTCGATTCCATGTCAGCAAGTGACCAAACAGTTCAGCACACAGGCGTACATCTCGGAAGCATCCGGGTGTTGATCTTGGAACAAAAGCGGGGATGCAGCATCGGCGTCGACCGAAAGGGACCAAGAAAGACTGTGCGCCCGGTAAGGAAAACATCGGAAGCAAAGGGTGGAGAGACGCGGCAATAAATAAATGCTCGACAAAATCAGGCCTCACCCCCGTATTTTCACCAACACGCTTCCGCACAGATATTCGTACACTTGTGGTCCGTTTCCATTCTGACCCAACCGCCTCCTGGAACCATCGGCCCCTAACCGTCCGCACTTTATGTGCCGTCAAGGGGGTGAGAAGGAGGCGAGGGGCTGACAGAGGGGGCGGTAGAAGGGCGCCAGGCAACCCTCCTAACTCTCTGGCCCCGGGGGTGAACGTGGGCTGGCTCATGGCTCAGGGACGATGGGCGAAGCCGGGGGGGTAACGCGGGGGTGGCAGAGCTGGAAGCAGGAGGGCTAGGGATATTACGGACAGGACGCCGAGATATCCACCCCTTCGTCCGACCTTCTCGAGGGGCGAGTGTTCGGGGGTGGAAAGGCGCCCGAGAGGCGGCTCAGGATAGCAATGGCTACAATCCTCTCGCAATCAACAAACAAAAGTTGCCACTAAAATTTCTTGTTCCTTATTCGTTCACACTCCTCGATCAAGCGACAGCACGCCATCTTTAATTTCTCGAAGAATAAAAGTTACAAATGGAGCACACGGTATTGTCATTGTTACGGGAAGACGGAATCTGAAGTTTATTTCGTTGGATGTCTGAGCAAGCAGAAGAAGAACAGAAATCCTGAAGAATGATGGTACATTTACAAAATTTATATATTTAAATATTTAATTATTCGCTTTTTATACCAAAAATTGTGGAGTACAACAGCTGACCTATTTACAATTTTTGTTATAGTATCGATGGGGTTTAGAATAATCGGAAAGTTACAATTTTCACAAGTTACTAAATATGATGCAATCAATTTTTTTTGGCAGTGTCGCCAAACCAAGCCTATTGTCTCCACTCTACCTTTGTCACGTGACTAATTCAGTACTGGCAGAGAGAGGGTAACTTTTTCCCCTGAATTCGTGCTCCCACCCCTCATCCGACGAATCTGTCGGAAAGTAAATAACATAGGGAATTGATTGCAATGGTAAAGGGTGTGTGTAAAAATAATGCAAAATAGTAATTGTTTGTCTGCGCCATCTAAAATAATAAAATTATTACAAACTTATGCATTAAAATAGGAGCGTCCAAACATTTTTATCTGATCCTCTGCGTCGTCCTCTACTCTACCTTCAGCCCTGAGCAGTTTCAGTCAAAGTGGTCCGGGCATAAGGATATTTTTTAAGTTTCGGGAATAATTCATGAGAATGTGAATTGGTGAAAAGGGCAGTAGGGTTGCGTCTCTTGGAAAAATGGTAAATGTTTGAAACTAGAAATGGCTTATACCCTTTCCTAGGTTGGCAACAGAGCAGAGTGATGCGGTGTTCCGAAACTCCGTGGTCCTCTTCGTCTTCCAAACACCCTGCCACCCTATAGCCAGCACCCAGCCACACACACACCCCCACACACAGAGAACTCGAACACATATACAGGAACGCGCACCGCTCTGACGTGCAGCACGGTTTTAGCTCAAGATGGAATGCTCGTACCATTTCTCCGTGAGTACACTCGGGGAGGGTGAAAATGTTTTCTGTCCTTCCTTTCGGCCAAGTGATATCTTCGTCATCGAAGAAATATGGATTTTTTTCTGTACCTCGGGAATTGCACCTTTCCGTGGCATCATTAACGTTGCTGCTCGATGAGTCACCCCCGTAAGCTATCATGCGCTTTGATGCTTTGGTGCGATTGCAGTTTTACCTTTGACTGGTCTTCTCGTTCCCATTATCGTAGCGATTCTGTTTGGTGGTTTGAATGAATTCTTCGAACATTAATGATATGGAGCTAATTAGAACACTTGATTGTTAGTAGTTAATTGCGGATGTTTATGCAATTTTCAATTTTTGCGGACGAACTTTAAGAAAGTGAAACGAAATAGAATCTTATTTCCAATGGTAGTAGCATTTGCAGATCTGAAAGAAATAGAATGTAGAATACTATTGGAATCTGTTAAATTTTATATTCTACCCTTTTTTGAACATTTTCAGAAGTCATAAATGGATAAAGATCCGCAGTCTAGTTATTGGATCGTGCATCTTGAGCATTTAGATTTTTATACTGCCTCGAAAATTAATCTCTCGCTAAAGGGTTGATAAAATTTTTTTGAAAACGTGTCGTATACCGACTCCACGAGTGTGTTACACAATTAGTTCAACAAATAATTGTAACTTTCCGAATGTTGATTCAAAAAGAACTGCTATCGAAGGAAAGACACCGCGTGTCTCTCGTGGACTTAATGTCCCCTAAATTAAGCAGAGTAGGTGCGAAGTGCTCGAAGCTGCTAAAGTCCTCCCTCACCACTTCAACCCTTCACTCCATTGAAATCTCTGAAGGTGCTTCGGTGTGCCTAATCATTCTTTAAAGTTTCACCCTGGCGCTAATTAGCCGAAGAGCCGAAGCAAGGAACTAAGAAGATTAAAAAATCCGTAGAGGAAGTTTACCCGGCAATCTTTGTACGGTGTGCATCATTTATCCGTGCTGTCATCGGCTAATTAAGTACCCCGAAAATCATGCTCATCGGAATGTCCTGATCCGTGCATGCTCCTCTATCTTTTCCGTAATTCGAATATCAAGAGGATCATGTGTCGCAAATATTGAGCCTGATTGTACACGATTCGTAGATCTGTTTAAATCTAATTATCGGAAGCCGATAGGATGTAGGATTCTTGATTAATCAGAAATAACTTCCATTTTCATTTGTACGGTTTACATCGGGTCAGAACATTTTGCAATTAATACTCATCCATTACACATTCTCAATCGTTATCAGAGTTGGTAATCGTTGTGCAGTTCGAACGTTTTCATTGTTGCTGTCGATTCTTTATTATTCATTAATTTTTCAATACCTGTGGCGGAAGTTAATTACATGCCAATCCACTGGAGTCGATATTTGCAACGTTAAGAATGATCGTGTAGACAAATTCGCTTGCAGAGGTGAGAAGAGTTAATTGTATTTATTATTAATCTTCTAGAGTGCTATCGAAATTTGTATTTGTCAAACATTGCCAAAATTAATGAATCAACGCTATGTATTTGCGTAGAATAATCTAAAGTTTCAGATATTATTGTAGTTCCGAAACGACTTCCTATTACAAGCTAAATGCATAATACGCGAGCTTTGCTCCATCGACACAACCAATAAAATATTAAATAAAAAACACACAAATACTTTGCGCGTAAGACCGCACGGCCGAAGTAAATGAACTCGGCTCCCCCGAGTTTACCCGAATAGCGTTTCACCTCGGAGCGTGACGGACCGGACAAAAACGGTGTACACGGCGCGCCTAAAGAAGTTTTCACTGCAAAAATTGTTTCGTATTTTGCCATACCCGCCGAGGACGTATATTTAAGTAACTTAGATTGCTCTAAACGCGGGAAGCTGCTTAGTCGGATAACAAGTGATAAGTTCACCCCGGGTGTAATTAGTCGGCGCAGAGATAACCCGAAACTGCGTCAAAGAAAATATCCTCTAATTGCCGTAGGGGGGTCGGTGGATAAGCAAGCAATCGAAGAAGAATACCGCATTGTGGCCGCTAATGGGGCGCTGCGGTCCTTATTAATTTTGACACTTTCGACTTCCCCCGCAGCAGAGCCCACATACAGAGGCGACCCTCGTCCTTGTTATCGACAGTGCGGCTGCATCGAGCCTGTTCCTTTTTCGTCTTCATCCCCCGATCCCTTTGAACGGTCGGGCAGCAAAGAAGAGAGGGACAGACTGGTGGCGAGCCGGCCGGGCTAGACAGAGAGAGAGGATCTCAGCGAAAATACATCGTCGTTGTATATCTTCCTTGACCGTCAGGGGCATAACTCTAGGATGAGTCAGTGCTTCTTGGACCGCACTGGACCCACCCTCGGTCTTCTTCCACCTCTATGCCCGACCCTGCTACCAACTTTGCCGCCCTCTTCTCGCCTACCACCCCCTGGAGCCATCAGAGTAGAAGAGCGGAGCAACCCTCTGGCCTGAACCTTCATCAACGGATCTACCGACCCCACCTTTATCAAGAACCCCCAGTCCTGGGAACCCCTTTCGTTCCCTTCACCCCTTCGCTCTCCCCCACCTTTCCCTATCACTATTCCTGTATTTCACTGCTACCCCGCTCTCGCGCGTTTACCACATTCTTTCGCCCTCCGACGACTTCACGTTTCTCTTGGTTCCTCTTTCGCTGTCAGCCTCTCCTCCGCTTTGCGCTTCTTCCACTCGTCCTCTCCATCCACCTCCCGACGTCCACCCACCGAGCCACCTCCACACCCACGTTTTGCTCCGGTTGCCGTTCCACCTCGCCCGCCTCGTGCTCTTCTGCTTCTCCATTAAAGCCCTGCGCCCTGTTTCACCCCTCGGACTCTAGATTAACGGAACCCTCGCCTCCGTTACCGGGGAAAAGGGAGTCACCTCGACACACCTAGCCCCGGGAAGGTGTCGTCGCACGGATCGCAAGATAAAGTACGAAGCACAAGTTGAATATAGATGCATCGGGTACACCTCTTAATTTTTTAATCCCCTTTAGAGGACGCGCGCCGTGTAATCTCGGCTAACGAAGTTGGGGATGTTTCCGCCAAGACTCAGACGCGGCTCCTGCCAACCCGGCAGACACGCTAACCCTTCCACCGGCTTTTAATATCTTCGGGAATGGCAAAATGCATTAATTTATGGTTATTTAGCGCTGCCGCGCCGCTCCTCCGCGTCCGCTCGCCTACACGTCCCGCATACTCGCCAGTAAATCGTGGATGTTTATGCGAGATCACGGCTTCAGATATTAGTTCCGGGGAAATTTTTCTGTGCTCGTAATTACTGTGGCTTTTAAAACGATTTCAATGGTCCCAGACATGCGAATTAATTGTTATTATCGAGCTATCGGGCGTATTGAGAAGAGAAATAAATTATTATTTTACTCCAGCTTGTTGCAGTAAAGGTTGAAAGTTATTAGCGTATAGTTTGTAGGTAATCAAATGCTACAAGCATTTTTCCCCAATTATGATTTAATTATGAGAAAATTAATTTACATTACAGGTTCGATGTAAATTTTGTTGTCCCAATTAATTTATAATTATATGGAATTGTTATTCAGTGGTTTTTTAAAATAATTTCAAGGGAATGAAGCAACTAAATTTCATATTCCACCAACTTTTACGCGAATTTAAATTATCTAAGGATTTGTTTAAGCCACGTGAAAATTTTGTTTTTCGAAAATTTAATAAAATACATATTAATTTGCTTTTCATATAGATTCAAATGAATTTAATTATACCGATAAGCAAAATTGATGATTAGCGATGTACTTTATAGTTTCTTCAGTCTACAACAATTTTTCTATTCGTCGACAAAGGTATTCGAGAAGTTTTGAAATGTGAATATATTCGATCCTGTTGTAACGGTATAAATCCTAGTTCCAGTGTTAAATGCATTTTTAAATGTTTAAAATGTTGTAATTAATCAATCCCTAGCACTTTTGAACATATTCGTGCATGTATGACTTATTGTCAGTTACCCGGAATTATGGTTCGCAAGGTATCAAAATATTTGCGTACCGGAGTGAGTAGAAGCGAACTGTTGCGAACAGGAAATGAAAAATGGACGTATTGCTGGTAGACAACGTTCTACCCCGTGAATCAGTATTTTCGGTTCAAGGAAAATCGGTCGAAGAGTTTTTCGCCGACGATGTGTGGTTAAGGAGAGTGATACTGGTTCGTCAGAAGTCTTGAGGGGCCCGGCACAGTGCACCGGAGCGTCCCTAAAAGCGCTTTTAACGCCGGCACGCGAACAAAAGTGTGACGCTGCCTGTCCGACACATTTTCGGAAGAGTCGTTTCAATCAGAAACCTAATATTCTTTTCCAATTTCGAGCCAATCGATCCGGCGGTCTGGTTGAAATTCCCTTTGCCACACGCTCCCAATCCACACACATCCACAGTGCACACGATAAATCGATAGCCACCAACGCGTATGCGCGGTCGCACACATTCCACGTGAAACGTAACTAATTACCGATGCCGTTATTGTAAAAGTAATCGTTCGTTACCGCGCGACAAGCTCTTCTAAATATCAGTGAAACGCCCGAAATGTCGACTCGGATACATCGACGCGACGCGCGAGCGGACGCGCAGGATCCACGGACCCGATGGTTATCGGATCCGAGCTGTACGTAGCCTGTAATTAAAAGTTTCATCGATTGCTAGATCTTGCTGCCGGAAAGGAACCAGATTTAATGAACACGTCCTAACGTGTTGAAATGGTCTCCAAAATATTCGATTCCTTAACTCGACGAATCATTGCGCCTTTGTTTATCGAGTTCGCAGCATCAGATGGCTAAAAACATTTTCATTTGTAAATTAAATATTTAGAAACACATTTTTCAACATTTATAATGTACAGGCTGTTTCCTTTATTTTGGAAAATTGAAATACGTGTAAGGGTTTGCTCTGTCACGAAATGAGTGGTGGGGGAGGAAGTGGGCGTTTAAAGATCAATTAATTTTGAAACATTTGTGAGTACCGTGTACAAGGTGTCCCAAAAATGTTGTACTTTCTCGAAAGGGGCGATTCCCGTGGATATTTAAAGTAACTTTCTCCATCAAAGTACTTTTTTGCAAAGAAAAGAGTTTCTCCAAATGACCTCGAGAACCACCCCTTTCAAGGAAGTACATTTTTGGGACATCCTGTATACGGAACCTGTGTTTATGATAAAAAAGAAAATGGACTCGATGGAGATGCTACGATATATTCAAACAGACAGGATAAATACATAACATTCTACAAGCAACAAACGTCGGAAGCGTGTATTTAAGACAGGAGAAACAAACAAAGTAAATAGAGATTATACATCGGTATTCATACGGAGTGAATAGATAACATCCGATGAATATTTTTTGACGGACTGCGACCTAGCTTTCCTTTCATAGTTGAAAAACATAAAATATTTGCAAGAATAAATGGAAGTTAACCACGCCATGGAACATCAATATTTCAATCTATTTATTGGAATGGGACTTTTCGAAAAACCAGTATAAAAACAACGATTTGAGATTCGATTACATTTACTATTATAAGAATTTAGGAGATAGAACGCGTTATTTAGCACGATCAGGTCGCAGTGACCGTTCAATATGGCGTCTATTGGTTACCACACACAATGTACTACGTATTTGGTCTACCGTAGTATTGATGAATCCAATTGAACATTCCAGACTAACTTCTTGCATGTTCGGTAACACCAATACAGAATTTGTTGCAAACTTAGGCTATGTGAATAATACAGTCAAATGAATATTAAACAGTTTTATTTACTAATTATATAGAACATAGCTCTCAAAATTTGTTGTAATTTATATTTGAGGAACTTATATTTGTTTTTAACTACAAAATAAAACAAACAAATAAAGGAAGAACCAAATACATATAAAAACCCATTTTATTTATATTTTTAATTCCCTGATGTCACACTCGACAAAGGAGTGCGAAGAGTTAAAGCGATGATAAATATCAGATGATTGGATAAGTTAGTTTCCGATTTCAAAATAAATTGCAATGATTAAATTTTAAAGAATACAGCTTTATTAATCAATTATGTAGTTATTATTCTTTTCTGGAATTAGAAATGAAAATCGGGCACGACCGCATGCAATCGTCTAATAAATAAATAAATATCTTTGGATATAAATGAATGTACAAAAATAGTATTCGTAAAGTGCAAGATAACACATGTACGACGCCGCGCCGGTGGCGAACGTGTTAATACCCATAATTCAGCTTGAAAAAATTACAATTCGATGCAAGGGTGTGTTTCCGGGTCAAGCCGAGGCTCGCGTGGAGCGGGGGTTAATTACTCGCCGAAAAACGTGGAATCGCAACATTTTCATGATCCGTTAATCACACGGCAGTCAATCACCGGGCTTCCAACAAAAGCACACGAATTCATGAATCACCGGTTGCCGGGAACGTCTATTCAGTGCCGCGACCCGCCCTAAGCTCGCCCCGTAGCCCATTAAAATTTCCGCGACACACGCGTGACACACCGACGCGCAGCGTCACTTGGCGTTCCGTCGCGCCGCACCTCTCCGCGCGGCGTCGCGTCGCGTCAGGTCGCGTCGACGACCTACATTCGTAGGTGGCGGATTATCGAGAACTGGAGGTAGGAGGTAGACGGGGGTGTAATCCGGGGTTGTAGGGGTACTCGTCGTCGTCGTCGTCGACGGAGTAGTTGCGACGGTAGTCCACTGGAAGAAGCACTGGATCTCTCAGTCCTGGACGTATCGATAGCACGCGTCCGCTATCTTTGATATTGGGTTGCTGACAAAGTTTCTTCGTATTTCAATGCAGAAATCAATTTTTTTTCATATTTTAAACGAAGTTTATTAAATCAAATATGTGCCGTATCGATCGACCACCTTTTGCCATTTTTGAAATAAAACCATAATCCCGTCACTGTAGAACTTGCAATCCTGGGAAAACGAGTCTACTCCTTAAAATTTGAAAGAATACAGCTTCGTTAATCAATTATACGTACAGTCATCGATCGTGTTTCCGAATAATGCAAATAACGCCCCGTAAACGAAAAACTAGGACTTTTCATTTTTGTTTTATCGAAAAAGCAGAACACGCATACCGCGCCCTTGCAATCCTGGAAAATCGAGACTACTCCCTTAAGGGCCGAATTGTTTGACCAGACTTATAAATGAATTTTCGGGTTATTGCATTAAACGTCGCGAATTTGGTTAGGATGCATAATGGGAGGAGCCGGAGCGAGTACTTTCAGTGTCACGCATCTTCATTTTTTAAATTCTATTTCGATAAATCGATTACTTTTATGTTATTGAATTTTTGCAGGCTCGCAAAGTATTAAGAGGATGCCCCTTTTTTAGACAATTGATGTTATTATTAGATTACGGATTTAATGCATTTATGACAAACATAAGTAGGTGTAATCTGAAACGGCAAAAACATTAGACGAATTTAATAGTACCGTTACATTGTTCTCAAACATTTTAAGTATGAAATTACATTCTTATTTCAGCCCCGTTTGTTGCTATTCAGGTAGAAAGTTTCTATTTTGCATAAAGATTCGCAGTCTAATTATTCTAGGTCAAGCGTTTCAAAGTTTTGTATACATGTTTGGCTCTATTTCAGAATGACACCTCGTTTATTTCAAGAAATCCTCCTTCATGCTAGCGATGTTGGACATCATAACAATTCCTGGTGGGGACTGTAGCGGCTACATCGGACCAATACGGTGTGGGAAACTGGAGAAACAGACCACTTGATTGGTCACCTCCTTCGTTGCACGTATCTCGGATCCCGTTACGCGCAACGAGCAAGGCTCTGCTGTGCTTGAAATTTCATAGAATCTTTGCGATTGACGATGACAATCAACGAGGAACGCATGTATCATCCCCTCGGCAGTGACGTCTGCACAACAGATCATCATCCGCCATCTGTCCGGAGCGCAGCATCGGAGACCGCGTACGAGAACACGCGTGTTTCGAATCGTTGCCGCGAATAAATTATCGATCCCCAGTCTGAAGTACAGTAGTTCACGCTTAAGCGTTCGCAGCTTAAGCCCCCGCCCCCCGTCTTCCAATTCCAAAAGAAATGAAATTTCAAACTGAGATTCCAGTGGACCAATCGAATCCCACCTATTCCCAAAAATGTGCCCTTAAATTGAGCTTGTAGTGGACCGATTGGAGTTTGATACGTGCCGGATATCGGTATTTCACTCTCACACATCCTTATCTTGCCTTCGGATGAGTTTGCACAACTCCCCATCCAAGTGTCCGCATTCGGTACCGGCTGCTTAACCCAGACGCTTAATTGTACACTACTTTACGCGCCGCAGGACGACAGACATCAGAAACAGAGAGAGAGAGAGGAGAGAGAGAGAGAGAGAGAGAGAGAGAGAGAGAGAGAGAGGGAGAGAGGGAGAGAGAAGTATTGTAGAAAGAGAAGCGAGATCAAGCGGGAGGAGGCTGGAAACGAGAGTGTCCGTCTCGGGCGCGCGATCCGTGAAGGTCGCGGCGACTCGGCCGGTAGAAATTCCCGAGCGGAGTCGTCCTTTTCACATGTAGCGCACGAGAGTCGGCGTTTTTATCAAGACCAGCTCGTCCTTCCCGGCGCGGAGAGCAGCGAAACGTATCGCCATTCTTCTCGTCGGTTTCCATCGGGAAGCGAGCGAGTGAACGAGCAAGAAAGCGAACGCCGAGAGGCAGAGCTTCCTCCTCCTCGTCCGGGAAGGGAAGGCAGCTGCGAGAGGGTGGATTTCACATGGATTTCGCACGTTTCAATGGAACAAGGCACGCTGATGTCAACCTACCTGCGTTGGTTGGGTTCAACGCACCTCTAAAGCAACCACACCTCTACCCACCCTCGTGGAACGTTCACCACCTTCCCCTCTATTTCACCCTCGTCGACCGACCTCGCCACCTACCTACACTGCCTACCTACCCTGCTGCCACCCTACCACCCTCGTCGAGCGACCTCCATCCCTGTGAACCCTCTAACCACTCTACAGCCGACCCTATCTACCCGCGCGCGGGTGGGCGAGCGAGCTAGCGAGAGAGAGAGAGAGAGAGAGAGAGAGAGAGAGAGAGAGAGAGAGAGATAGAGATAGAGAGGGAGAGAGTGAGAGAGAGAGCGTTCGCGAGCCCACGCGGTTCTACATAGGTCCATGTAGCCAACCAGTCCATGTACCGTTCGGTTACATAGGCGTCTGGTATATAAGCGAGTATGGTATCAAAATGGACGCTAGCTACAGTGGTAGATATAGTGGTAGATACAGCGGTAGATATAGATACGCGGGGATAGGCCACGGGGGCGGGCGAACAGGGACACGGGGGGCCCCGTGGGCTGGTATGCGTGATAGCACGGCTTCGGTATCTGTTATAACGCGTGGACGCATATGCGCGGATCCGTAGGTGAATGCACGTCGGTCCACGTACAGAGCCCGGACCGACGCACGCAGCGGCGCGAAGTGTGTGCGACCACAGATACGAGAGAGGACAGGGAGAGAGAGAGGGCCTGGACCGGGGGTATCGTCGACTGGGTTGATTGTAAACGCAGAATTAGGCTTCGGCCTACCGTGGGAACACGGGTTCGCGCTGATAATCACAGGTAACGATGCATCGCCATGAAATTGGGCTCCTGTCCAGGACTCCGCGCTCCGGCCCTAAAGGGACTTTGAAATATGGTCATGGCTCGCCGGATACATGACGCAACGAGACGATGGGAACGAGAGACGGTCGCTGCTAGGACGTACAGCTGTTACTTAAGAGATGCCCCGGTACCTGGGTCACCCCGCGAGATAACCGGGTAAACAAAAATGACCTTGGTGCCCGCGTAAACAAACGTTAGCCGGGTACCCGGGTGTCTCAAGAGTAGACAACGGATTTTACGCATTTGTGACAAGAACGAGTAGGTGTAATTTAAAACTATTACATTATTTTCGACATATTAATTTCGGCATAGAAATTTTCTGTTACATTGCAATCTTAAATTAAACTATTGGATGACGTTATTGAGGGTAACTTGTTAGTCCGCAATGAAAATTGCTGTTGCTATTGAAGGTTCCATTAAAAAGTGTTTAGCCATGTGCCATAGATCTTTCATAAATTATGCAATAATCACCGGTCGGTAATGTGTTGAGATAAAAAATAAATTTCTGTTTTACTCCAGTTTGTTGCAATTCGTGTGGAAAATTTTTATTTTGCACGGAGATCCGCTGTCCGATCATGAGTAGACTCCGGGCGTTTATGCCAAGAATTAATAAGTAAGGATTCGTGATTTTTCGCGTTTCAAATGTTTCGCACAGATGCGTTATGTACAATCAACTAAAATGAAGTACGAATTGTAAAACGTCGAACCACATTCTCCACCTTGCCATTTAAAAATGGTAAATTAAATTCTAACGATTGCCAGTCTCTACGTGTGTATGGTGTAGGAAAAATGCTTACATCCAATTGGTTTTTGCACAGTTTGTTACACGGGAATGCCATTTGAACCACGTGATTTCCAAGTACATTGTAGAACCGATGCAATTAATCTTCTTTACCACGGTTCGGAAAGTTCCTTTGCACGCTACAAAGAAAACGCTCATCTGTTTCTTTATAATTTTCCGAGCGCTCCGCATGCCACACTAATTCCAGGCAAGCACGAGGGTGCGTAATTCAACTGTAATACCTAACGCTGGCAAGGGGTAGAGAGGGCCGAATGCGTGTACAGGATTGAGTAGCGTTACGTGGGGTGAACCGACGCGAACAAATATATTAAGACAAGCACGAGACCCTTTCATTTTGACGTTTATTATATTTCTGTAATGCCGTGAATATTCCTACCCCTTCCATCTCCCGCGGATTTTTATCTTTTATTTATCGTGAAAACATTCGTACCGGCCGTTTACAGAGGAAAAATCGTATGAATTTCGAAATTCCGCAATAGAGATCGGCCACTTATGGGGAAAAAATACCCGGGTACTGCGCCTCGTACTCGTGATTTTCCGGTTTACGCATTTCCTCGATTTCGCGATCGCTCCGCGAGTGCGTAATTCAAATGCACACAGGATTGAGATCGCGCATCGACGGGTTCATGATGGGCACTGATAAGCTCTCTATGAAACGTATTTCGAAATACGTTTGACGCTGTCCGTACACTGCTACCCTTAAAAATAGTGAATATGCGCTAATGGCACGCACAAATTTTGTATTACTTTCTTAAAGCGGTGTGAGAATCTCGTGTTTCTATTTTTTTACCAGATTGAAAAGTTAACCCTTTCGACTCGAAGCTACCTGTCCGAAGCTACCTGTACGAAGTTCGTGCCCGATTTTCATAGATGTCGCAAACTCTACTGCACGGCGGAGTGTAAAAAAAATTATATAGTCACCATTCTTTTCTACAACTAGCAAAATCAAATTGTAGCGACTATATAATTGAAAAATTGTTTCTAACGCATTTCTCAAGAAAATAAAGAAAAATTCTCAACTTATTCCAGCTCGTCGATCAGCGGAATGGCAACAGTTAACGAAACGTGTTTCAAAACGTTGTTTCGACTTGAAAAAAATTAGTTTATGTACTCCAAATACCCATAAATATGTGTGCAAAATTCTAATAAGAAAAGAATAATCATGTCTAAAACTTTGTGAAAAAAACGTGAGAAGAAGGAGAACATAAGAAGCGCGATATATATTCTAGTGTTTTTGGGAATATTATAGCGCACATTCTACAGGTAAGAGAATTTAGTAGCATGTAAATTCAGCTCCCGGCGAACAATACATCCACTGAACTCCAATCGGCTGCATCAGCCGCGTGATCGATTCAACAGCGATCGAACTCTGCGAACTTTCGCTCTCCATCGGCCGCCCTGTGAAACCGCCGCCTCTTCTATCAGCCGCAACTTCAGAATCACTTGGACCGACTTCCGATCAGTGGAGAAATGGGTGGAACGTTTGCATTTTTCTTCATAATTTTCCAATGCGTTTCAATTTGCATCTCATACACAGGGTCGCGTCTATAAATCACATTTCAGAGAAATATCTTCGAGTTCATTGTACTAATAGGTCGACGCTGCTTTTAATTATACGTACAACGCGACGTCACGAAACGTTAAATTATCTTTATAGTTTCTTAAGTTCTAAATATGTAATAGCGCGATTTATCAATTTGCTCGCAGTCGTAATATGAATTTAAATTAAACGAGCATAGAGCACGATGAATTGTATTATAGAATTTATAAATCACCATGGACTTCTGTGTCTTAAAATTTATTGACTATCATGAATTTGTAATTTAGAATTTATAAAAAACTTTCAAAATTGTTTATGCAAAATAAAAATTGTCTGCATCGATTGCAAGGAATAGAAACTAAATTAAACGTTATTTCTTCCCTTAACGATTCGAATTGAGGAGAAATCAAATATTGACATCTTCAATTTTAAAAATTTTCCAACAATTTTGAATTTCATCTTCTCAATTTTGCTATAAATGCATAAAGACTCGCAGTCTATTTATCAATAAATAAAATTATTGTAAAGCATGATATCTAGTATCATTCGGTGTATCTGGTTATAACCGACTACTAAAAACAGGGTTATTGTAAAAGAATAAGCTCCCAGAAGAAATCTAAATCGTTGTACAGCTGATATTTGGCTTGTTTCGCTGACGAGTTTGACGACCACTGGTATAGGGAGACTTTCGAGAATGTACTCATCTATAAAATACAACGTATACGTGTAGAACTGCACAGCCTAACAATAACCGACGACGCACGTCAGTCTTCTTCCAGGAGTAGACTATAATAAGCGGTAGTTGGGTGTGACCTTTATCAGGGAGGAAAAAAAAATTTGTCGAACACAGTGCTCGCTGGTAGCCTGTAATTCAGCTGTATCTAACGGTGGTCGGGGGTGGCGGATGGCTCGGAATGGTTTCACAGGGTGGTCTAGCTGGGCAGAGTCGAAGGTGGGTGGATGAAGAACGTAGAGGATAAGGGGTGGCGGAGGCCGAGGGTGGCGACGTTGTTTGTGTGTCAGCCGCGTTGGGACCCTCTGCCCATCCTCCGACCCCCGCAACCCCTTAGCAGCCCGGTTTCCCACTCAACTACCCCCGTAGAGTACAGCAGGTCCGTGGATGTGGCGGCCTGGGCGCACGTGTGCGAGCAGCAAGGTAAACGTGCGCAACTCTATGTACGCTGGTGGCTATGTATTACACCTTACAAACATTACTTCCATATACTCGGATCGCCTATGTACCGGATACGTGGCTAATACATAGAGAATATTGTAGACCTCTCACACCCCAGTCTACGTCCCTATCTCTCTCTCTCTCTTTCTCTCTTTCTCTCTCTCTCTCTCTCTCTCTCTCTCTCTCTCTCTCTCTCTCTCTGGTTCTCTTTCTCTCTTGTGGCACGCACCGCGCGATTTTGTACACGCCTGTGTAAATAGAAGCAAGCGCGAATCTCCCGCTTTCTCCGTCTTTTACTTTCCACACCGCGAACGACTCGAGATACTTTCAATGACCCTTGTTAAGCGATTTTGATGAAGCTTCGGCAGAAAGAGGTTTTTTAAAATTATTTCCCATGGACTTTATGGGTCTTTGTTCTCGTTTGAGCGGTGGGAATATTTTTTAATAGAAAAAGGAGGGATTAGTTTTTTCAATACCGGAGATGAGAGATTTTATTTTGTTTTCACAGGCATTTACAGTGCTGCGTTTGTAGGGTTGCTTGTGACATTTTGAAAATTCTATTTTAGAGTAATTTATCTACGCGAATAGATGTTGTTATTCCTTCGTCGATCATTTATCAAATTAAAATATGCGCCATCCCCGCCATTATAGAACGATTCAAATTGAACAGTACGATACCGGAATCACATTTGAATTCTTCTACCGCTGATTCCCACACGGCCTTATTATATACGAGCAATGGTACGAACTCTCGGGGTGCGATCGATGCCGATCGAATCGGCCGTGTGCTGGTGGTTGCGTGTCGCCGACCGACACCTTCGTCCCCGATCCGAACACGCCGGTGAAATTATTATGTAAGAATCTTGTCCCGCGGCACGCGGAAATATTGAATTCGCCGGGGGTGGAGACTCGTGCGCGCTCAGTTTACCGTCGCTCTTTACTTAATTACGCAAATGAGTGATTATTAACGCGACGCCTCTCGCGGAGTTCGCGAAAATGGGGTTCACGTGTTCGCGCGAAATGGAGACACTGAGAGAGAAAGAGAGAGGGAGAGAGGGGTGCGGAGAAAAAAAAATATACGGAGAACGGGGGTGTACAAAAACGAGAAGAGAGAGGAGAGAATGTGTTTGCATAAAATAATAAGGAGCGGGGACCGGAACACCTGATGCGGCACTGTTGGCGGGGAGAGAGAAGTAAATAAAAACGGTGTAGTAATAATAAAGATAACACACGGCGAGGCGCAGGGGCCAGTAAGAGCCAAGGGAAAAATGGGAATGTAATCACCGTGTGCAGAGGCGACTCGCGAAATACCCCTTTTACCTTCACGTCCGGTGAAGAGTTGACAGGGAGACGCGGGAAACGCGGCTGGAAAATATACGGGGTGTTTGAAATTTAATGGTTTGATGTTTCGCGAAAAGTCCTCGTAATGGAGGTCAACTGCGCTCGAAACACCGCGGCCGCATGAAAGGGAAAAATACATAACGAAAATAATATACGTTCGTCAAATTATTTTGTTTAACCCCCTTCGTCGTTCCAAGGATTTTTCAATCTTTTTGGTTAACGTACAGGAATTTGAATAAATTCAATCAATTCTTTCGTTAATAATTATCCCAATTAAACACGATCACCCGAAGTTTTTTTATAATACAAGACATCGAGAGTTTGTATAAACGGTTAAAAATAATCTAGTGAAACTTTTTAACGTATAAGAATCGGAATTTGAATAAATTCAATCAATCTTTTCGTTAATAATTATCCCAATTAAACACGATCTCCTGAAGTTTTGTACAATACAAGACATCGAGAGTTTGTATAAATGATTAAAAATAATCTAATGAAACGTTTCCCTAAAAAATTGAACTTTGAATGTACTGTTTATTTTTTTTTTTTGTAAATCCAAATAACATTCCGCGAAACATTTATAAAATTCGAACAACCTTCTCACCAACAACCGTAACGTAATCGTGCTTCTCGTGAACAAACTTTTGAAATTGAGTGAAACTTTCTCTCGAGAAATCAAATTTTAAACGTGTTGTTTAAACATTTTGTCACTCTTTCTCTTTTCAACCGCTCATTTAAGAAAACACATTTTTAGATATTAAGCGAGATATTAAAAAATGCAGTTTTAATAAAATATATGTATAAAAAGTAACAGTCTAGTCAAAAGACTATATTTGTCCTGTGCAATCCCTCAATTTAAAAAATACGTTTTTGAACCTCCAGGTCATAAGATATTAAAAAATGTGACTTCAATAAAATATATAAATAGCAAAAGTCTAAGCGAATGACTAAAATGTATATTAAAAAATCTATTTTATACAATGTAACGTTAATAAAACACATAAAAAGTAAAGGAAATTGTCTTCGTACAATTTTCCACGTAACACGTTGATAAAAATATTTCTCGCCTCCGCAAAGGATTGGCAGAAACGATAAAATGGGCGAATATATCGGCAATGTGGATTTTATGTAATGTGTAGTTTCGCGCGAGGTCTACGTAATGGAGGTCAACAACGCTCGAAACGTTGCAGCGAGTGGGCCGAAAAGAAAGAATAATTCCGCGGCGGTAGGAAAATAAAAATGTATCAGTCAAATTGCATTATTTAACTTCAGTGGGAATTGAATTCACCATTTTAAGCTAATTGATTTATTAGACGAGGTAAATTTGCTTTTAATCTGTTTCTGCGGTTAGTACAAAAACAGAGAATTTTCTCGTTACCGTTCCGGAAAGGGGGCTTTCATAGCAACACAGGAAATTGCTTACCTTTGTTTTAGCAAATGCTCGCGAAGGGGACACTATTTCTAATTGAGGAAAAAGGTTTGCCTCCGTTGCCGTGACAAAATGAGAAAAAGCAGGTATTTTATGCTGAAGGAAGAGGAGTAAAAATTTGACCTCTCGCAGTTATATTTCTCGGACCGATGCTAATAAAGTGTCTCGCTTCTACGCGTTCAACATGATTTTTGTTTGTTACGAAAGCATAAAAACACGCTTACTGGAAATTGTTTCGGTGGGAACGTTTATTTTTGCACGACCACTCATTACGAAGATAATCGGTCTTGAAAATGCGCGACGTGCACGTACCTTACTACTATACCAGTGATACAATCTGGGAATTGCTTGCAAAAAATATGTCGAGAACGTGGAATAAATTGTATCATTCGAGTTTCCAGAAAGTCGCGTACCAAAATCTAAGCATTTCAGGGAGAATGTTATCGTCTCTCTGCTAGCACCGGATCAGTCACGTGACCAAATCGTGGCTGAAGAGTGGGGGAATAGAGTCGTAGAAGGGGAAGATAGAGCGGCTAAACAAATCTTGGCGACTATGACTGTAAGTAGAAACGGTGCGCAATGAACAGACATGCCAGTAGATTCTCCCGCTCAACGGACATTGTTCGACCTACTTTTTTAAAAATTATAATAATTTGTGTTACGTTTAAAATTTACGATCTTATTTCTACGCTAATTCGAGTTTCTGCTTCTCCAAAAATGGAGTGGCATAATTTCAATTAGAAAAACAGTAGACCTTGTTAAAATAACAATGTTAATATTAAATAATTAAATGACACATCGACTGTTCAAATACCCTAAGCTCCGGGCTCCCTCGGCACACCCAGCTCCCGGTCCCCTCGGTATTTAAAAGTCCTAGTAAAAACCGAAACAGCCCACACAACCGCATGACGAGGCCGGCATTTTCCGTACACCGAGGTAAATCGTGGGATCTTTGCCGGGAAATCCGAGAATTATTCATCGGATGATGAATGCGCGGCCGACAAAGAAATACGGGGGGCCAGCTACGTCTGGATACGAGTGTCCTCTGGATTTTCCACTCGAGCTGACGACAAACGAGCCGGGTAAGGGTAGCGAGCAAACCTTACGGCTAATTAAGAAAGCAATCGTTCCGATAATCAAATAAACATCCCTTTAACGGGGCCCGTTATAAACGACCACTCGATGACACTCGAGAGAACCTTCTGATAGACTGGGCTCCAGCATCTAGCGTCCTTGTCGCGTTCGAGCGCGTCGTCGACGACGGGGAGAGCGAAGAAGAGGCTCCCGGTTTGCTCACGAGAGATCCAGGTAAAATATTCCCGACCGGCAGCGACGAGCCCGAATCACCGGTTAAAGACAGGTAGCTGCGAAAGAGGTCGGTAGCGTGGGAGAGTGGGTGGGTACGCGAAAGTTCGCCGTCGACGGTTACACGGTGCCTTCAATTATTTTATCAGTTATGTGTTTCAGTGTGTATCGCGGGCCTGGGAGCGGGGGCGTAGAGAGAAAAGCGGAGAAAGAGAGAGGGAGAGGCGGCAACGTCAATGGCAGGGAAGAACACGATGGCAAAAGGGGCGGAGAGGGGAAGGGATTGGGGTAGAGAAACGAGAAAGGGAGAGAAAAGGAGAGAAAGGGAGAGAAAGAGGATGAGGATGAGGACGAGGACGATGCGGTGGTGAGTGCGGCGGGCTGAAGCAAGACACTCTTCCCTCTGAAAGGTGGAAGGCATTTCAGCCCGAGAGCACGTTGGCTCAGCTGTGTTTTCTGTTCGGGGGTGGTTGCGGCGTAGCGGGCAAGCCTGTGTGCCGTGGGATGGGGCGTAAAGGGAGCAGAGTGTAGGTGGTTGGTAGCGTAGTAGGGGTTGTAGGGTAGGTGGGATGGGTGGTTGGGTTAGGTGGATGGCTGGCTGGCAGGCAGGCAGGCAGGCAGGCAGGCAGGCAGGCAGGCAGAGGCAGGCAGGCAGGCAGGCAGGCAGGCACGCAAGGGTACGTCGAGCTACTGCGAGGGGGTGGTTGGTAGATGGGTGGCTAGAGAGAGGCTAGGTGTGTCGAGGGGCTGCGGGAAGAGTAGGAGGGTGGTGGGCTGCTTTGAACTAAGCCGGGCTAGAGGTGGAGTACGCTCGGCGGTTGGCGAAGGGCAAAAGGGGGCAGAGGAGGGTGAATGGTTGGTTGGTATGGGGGCAGAAGGGCGGCTACGAGGGGAGAGGGTGGTTGAACACCGGCCTCTGTCGGTGGTGTGGGGTGGCAAAGGTAGGTTGGATACGGGGTGGTAGTCCTGGACACCGCAGCCCACCTAACTACAACGTGGCTAGTATCCACTGTTCTAAATAATTCCGCGGTACGATTGCTGCGGGCTTCGGTGCTCCACCTGCTGGCGAATTCAAAATCCACATCGCCCTACGCTGCGCTGCCCCCGGAAAGACGAGCCAATCCCAACGGGGACTTTACGCCGGAGAAAAAGTCCGGTGGAACTGTCGCATCCGCCACGGACTTACCGCCCGAAAGGTTTTTAACTACGGTAGAACCTCGTTTCTCCAAACACGTTGGGCCGTGCGAGGCCGTTCGAGTAGCCGACGAGTTAGGCTAAGAGAGCTTCGCTCTAATTACTCTTTCCTTCGGCTCTTATTTGTTTCGATAACAAGAGTCGCCGTTCGGATAATAGAAGTTTCTTGTTTTTATACACGAAGCTCGCGCGACTGTCCGCAACAGCGTTCTCTCCTTTTCTGATGCACGAAGGTCAGTTATACAGGTTCTATTTGTTCCAGAATACACGTTCATGGAGCTAATAGCACGCTGGGCTGATATTCGAACAATAGGGGCTCGATTAAGAATTCGTATGAGGTTCGGCATTAATTGGTTCGTTTAAACGAGATTCTATGTATTGCTATGCACGGACAACAAGGATTAAAGAGACTGACCGATGCTGCAAGGGCTCTGTTTGGCAACCATCGAGAAGAATGGCCCCTCGTTGTATTTGATGTCGATGACGTTTCTCTGTATGAGAACTATCTCTTAATTCTGCACTACGATCTTACGATTACAGTGATTAGAACTTCTTTGCGAGTATTCATTTTTGCACTGCTTTCCTCCGAATGTTTATATCAGCCTCGAGAAGACGGTAAACTTACATGAACGCTGTCCACATACTTTTAAGCAGGAGTGTACATATTTCGAAATCTTTATAAAGAGTCTGACTCGATGTTACAGTGCAAAAGGTTGAGCGATTCTCTGACAATTAACATCTGTCGAAGATGTCTCGACACTCTAATTACGAGATGATTTGCTATTTTGGCTCTAGCTTGCCAGAAAGAGGAGCCGTATAATTGCTAGCTCGTCGAGCCAAGGCGAGTTCGTGCTGCACAATAAAATATACGTAAAAGAGTGAAAGGATTCTCGAAGTGTACACAAAGGGTTTTGTTTTCTGAAGGAATGCGGGCTATTGAAAGAAAGGGAAATTTAAGAATTCACAGACTTCCTCGCTGAAACGAGTCAAAAGCGCTCGGTTTACATAGGTCCGCAAAACAGTTCCATCTCGGGAAAATGTTCTCCATCAGCGGCGCAAGAACATGCTTGCTTAAGTTGAAATGTGGAGAACACTTTTTATAGGTTAGGAAAAGTAAACGATGAAACCGCGCATAATAAACAATACTCGTTTACGTTTTGGTCTTCTCTGTAGCCCGCCGCAGTTACAAGATAATAAATTACTGGATTACGAACTAGATGTATCCTCAGACCGAAGCTAATTATCATCGTTCGTTGAAATTGTATTATCATTCCGGAATTTGTATTATTCTTGCCTAGCATAAGCATCTGTTATGCACCTCAACAATTGTTACATAAGGGATTATGGGTTAATATTCATTCATTTTCGTTCTACGTTTCAATTCTATATTTTAAACACGTGCATCGACGAGGAGCGTATTTATTGAATTGAATTGAATGGAATCTTGTAATTTCCACAGGGCAACACATGCCAGTCGGTGCTGGGTTTAGCGCCGGGCAGGGTCCGACAAAGTGAAAATTGATTTGCAATTGTAACGCGATATGCAGTATCTGCGTATCGCGTTACAAAACTAACGCGGGGCGTCGGGCGCACCGACCTTGAAATCGCGCCTAACTCGAGGCTATCTGGCACAGTTAGTAAATTCATTAACCCGGCCCGGCATTTGTATTCGGCAACACGGTAATCAGCTAATTGGCACCAAAGGGACGGGTTGATTCATCGCGTTCCACGGTGGGTCGAAGCATACTTCGCGTTTCGATCGGATCACGGGACTCTCCTATTTTCCCCGTATGGGCAGGATAACGAGCCAACCGATAAATTCTCCGAAGTTTCTCCGGCCTCCCCCAGCGTTACCCACCCCCGCGAATGGATATACCGGTGTTCCATGCTACGTAGCAGAACGATTCCGGGAACGCGATGCGTTTTCTCTTTTTCGTTGTCGAAGTTGGCACGCGCGGAATCGCTTCCAGCGCGTTAACTCCGGGGACAGGCGGCGAATTAAAGCGGCGTCCGCGTCGCGACGAAGCCCGGAAAAATGGGTCAGCATGTCTCGGTTATTTTCAAGGCCGTCGGAAATCGATGCGCGATCCAGTTTTTAGGGTGGTCGCGATTCTTCGGTTCCACCCCCGGTTTCCACGCTCATCTTTCACGCGCCACCCCCTCTAACCCTATCCGCGACGATTACGCGACTTATGAACAATAAGCCGGCTCGGTCGAGGCTTTCTGCAGATTGAATATGTCGCGAGGAAAGTAATATACGGTCGCCGCGTGTTTTTCTTTCTTTTCGAACGCGAGCACCGAGGGTGCCGCGGCGCTTTTAGCACTCCTTGTTGCTCCGGATGAGCGGTTCCAACGTTTCTCTCCCTCTACCACCCACTCTCTTTCTTTCTCTTTGTACATCTAGTGCTAGCGATTCCTCTCTCTCTCTCTCTCTCTCTCTCTCTCTCTCTCTCTCTCTCTCTCTCTTAGTCTTTCGCGTGCTGTGTGCGTGCGATATTGTGTTTTATGAGTCGGGGAAGAATGCTAAGTTCGTTTCCTCGCGGCGGGTAACAGGTGTGCGAGGGTGTTAACGAGTGCGATTTGGTGAATGGAATGATTTGGGTGAAATGAGAGTCGATGAAGACTACTGTCGAATTGAAATTAATTGGTGGCTCGAGGGCGTCGGTGACTGGTTCTGAAATGGAGAATGGCTCTTTGCTGATTCGAGTGAGAACTATTTGGTCGGGGGTTGCTTCGCTGCGACGCTCGGGGTGGGGTGATTGGTTGCTAGACTGAGAATTCTAAGATAAATTCTCACCCTTCGGACATTTTATCAAAATCGGGATGAGAGAAAAATATTTTGTTCGTTCATTCAAAAATAGAGGAATACAGCCCTCGGGCGACGGACCATGAATTAAATTCATTTCCAGAAAAAATAGAAATCTAAAAATTCGAATTACATTTCACATCAAATGAAATATTTACAATCTTTATGCTAGAAATCTTGAAAATTTTAAAAGTCTTGATAATCTTATTAAATTTTATAATTTTTATAATATTGGTACGTTCGTACTGTTATTCATCCCAATGCCGACACGGCGTAATCATTGTTTCGCGATAGATATGTAACGTTTCAAGAGTTTCAATTCTTGCAAACCTTCCAAAAATTCGAGGCTTTCAAGATTTTCAAGACATCGAAGACTTTCAAGACGTCCAAGAGTTTCAAGAGTTCTAAGCTTCGAATTATGTTGCAAGCGATTCGAATTCTTTGTCGTAAATATTGAATCGAAGCGGTTCGATGTGATTCAGATCCCATCGCTGCCTGTCTGTTTCTCTGTTTCTCTAGCGTTTCACCTCGGAGCGTGACGGATCAGACTGATTCGGCGCAAATATGTACGCGGTGTGCCTAAAGAAATTTTCACTCGAATAACTATCCGAACCAGCACGTTTATCGATCATTGCTCGAGCTGCTCTGAAAACCGTTCTCTAGTTCGCCGATAGCAATCGCTAATCTCGGGAGCCTCGAAAAATCGGTACCTCGGAAATACGGTTTCCCGGTCTCGTGTCCCTAATAAACGGACGGTAAAGGACTATTATGCGTATAGCTGGCGCTCCAACAGAGACACTCGTGGACACAAAGAACAGAACAAACGATTCCAACAACTTTACGCGTCCGTGTAGATACATACATGCAAAGTCCGGGTATGTGGAACAGTGTGAAGTAACTGCAACGCTTGGAATGGTTGAGTAACGTATGTACGCACCCGTATACACGGTTGGCTGAAAGGAGAAAGAGGGACAAAGCGGCGAAGAGAGACAGAGAGACATAGATAGAGAAGTAGACATAGAGAGAGAGAGAGAGAGAAGAAGAGGGGGGGGGAGAGAGAAAGAGATACAGAGGGAGAGACTCAGGTTATATATGGTTGCAGACAGCCTTGGTCCAGAGGATATTTCGCAGAGGGGCTGGTCCAGGTCGAATCCTGAGGGTTGCTCGTTCTCAACCCCTCCGAATCCTCTGAGTCTGCCCGTACGTGGGGTCGAAGGCAAAAGCTTCTCCTTTACTTGAGCTTCGCAGGAACAAGCCTGCAACTCGAACGAGATCCTCCCTGTTCCTAGTTATCCTGGCTCCGTGTCTTCGGTGAAAGGTAGAAGCTCGGCTCTGTACGTGTTCAACGACCGAATGTGTCGTTTCCCTTTGAAGGCTTCGATGTTTGCGTTCGCTACTCGAGCCAAAGATGAGAGCAACGTTTGCGCAAATTACCGACCGTGAATGGTGCAAAATTATAATGAAATTTCAAGTGTAAAGATGGCGACCGAGCAGCGAGAGCGAAAGGAGGTTACGGTCGACTTGATCGTGAGAAATTGAGTGTTTTCAGATCCGGGAGTTGATTACATTACCCGTGACATTGATACCGCGAAGATCGCTGTTTCAGAAGAACGACTTTTCGAAGTAACTTGTTATCGAAGAAACCAATTAATGAATATCGTAATTTTTTAATTTTAACCCTTAGCACTCGAGCGGTGACTCAGAGTCGCCGCTAAAAATTGCTGCGCGTAATCAATTACTAAACATTTAAGTACTGTACGAGGTGTTATGTCAATTTCATATTATTCCAGGTCGGAAGAAGTGTTTAATTTTCGAGTCAAAATAGCTCCGAGTGCAAAGGGTTGATTTAAAAACGGTATGAACTTTCGTTCCAGGTAGGAGCTGAGGTATCGTTGTTCGACGGATTGATCCCAGGATCCGGTTACACCCAGAATTCCGCGGGCATTGTTCACGGGGTCCGCGGTTATTTCTTTGCTAATTGGCCGGTTGTGTATGTGCCGCTGACCCGTCCCGCTGCATCGCTCAAATTAGCTGAAACGAAGCTAGAAGCTAGCATGTAACCGCACCTATGTCGCGTGTCTGTCGAGAGGGGCGGAGAGGGCTTCAAAGCGGCGTTTACGGCTGGTCAGGGTAACCCGGACCGGTGAACAAAAAACCAACGAAAAAGAACGAAGAAGAATAAGAAGAAGAAGAAAACGAAGGAAAAGAATTAATGCCTCCGTTTGCCGCGCTCTGTCGCGTTTAACGAAGGGACAATTTACGCGAAATGGAGGGAACGTCTGCGCGCAGTTCCCTCCTTATTAATCTCTTGATTGGTCGTCGTTTTATACACGCGGAATACGCTGGAGACCGAAGCACGACTACCGCGAGGTAGAGTTGAACACTGGCGTCCCGTCACACCCACGAATGGCGTGCGGCGTACACATTATCCGCATCGTGTGCACACGCACGTACGTACGGACCCACACATCTGTCCCCTGCACACTACTCGTGGTTATGGCTCTACAGGGTGTTTCAACGGAAAATGTTGCGTTCCGAGTGATCGAAGATTTGATATTGTTCTCACTTTTAGGAAGCGCGTCGGGTGCTTTGGCTCGCAGCTTGCTGCTTCTCCAACAAATCCCAATTAAATGTTCAATTTTGATATATTTTATTGGATGCACATAAATCGTCGCACAAGTCAGCAGTTGGGTGCAAAGATTTATTAGTTTTTTGAAAAACACCACCGAAATTCGTTTGCTACCCTCGACACTTTCACGTTTCGCCTTTTAACGGTGTTTTAAAATTAAAATTCGTATTTTGGGAATTCTTGGACCGTGTGTTAGGACTATTTTAAATAAAGAACAACAGAAAAAGGTCTATAAGAACTGATTTCAAAAAGAATTTTAATAGATTAATAAATAAAGTGACATCAATTTTATGGGTGTGAAAATGGTCCCCTGTCCAAGGGTCAAGTTGACGCAAACTTATGTACATATTTTTACGAATAAATAGTGAAGCGAAGAAAGTTGTGTACGTATCCTTGAGAATAAATAGGAGTTGACAGAAAGGAGGTCAACTTCTTCCACGGAACTGATAGAATGGCCAGTGATACTATGGTAATATTCGCTGTCGGACGTCCTCGTTCGTACGAGATATACTTCAGAGTTTTCGGTGCGTTGCAACATTATTTTTGGCAGCAGCCAGGTAATAATTTATTACGGTGTATCATGGCGATGCTAAAATATGATACGTTCAGCCGTGATATATTAAATTCGCTGCGGAGTCCAACGGCGTCCATATTTTCATCCGGCTGGCGACCTCGTGAACTTTCTTACGCGCATTCAACGCCGTAGCGGAAGCCCGGCTCTGCGCATACTACCGGATATAACCGTTATCACACGAGCCAGGGAATATTCGAAGTCTTAACAGTTTTACGAGATCGCCAATTAACCGATTCGCTTTCAGACGTTACCACCCGAGCGATATTTGAAACTGCAAATGCAAAAACCAAGGAACTTTTTTGTCATCCCTTACGTCGATTCAGCGAAGCTAGGCTATACTTGCCGACCAGTTTGAACAATTACGAATTGTTTAATCGTCAAGAAGGGTAAGTCGTACAAGTTTCAAAGCTACGAGCCGGAAAATCATCTTATCGAGCTGGTCTATGAACTGAAAATAAAATCGTTCGCGGTAACTACGTGACGGGGAAAAGGGAGTGTTACTCAAAAAATGTTTCCGGGTTTATGTACCCTGTTCTAACGGAGCCATTGCAAACAGCGCGTAATGTTACAAGCGGCGAAGTTGCGATGGTTTTATTTACTTTGCAAGCTTGGAGGCACGAATGGCGAACAGTTTTAATTATGGGGACAACGGAAGAAGCTCGGAGGATCCGTGTTTTCGTTATTAGAAATATTATTATCTTAAAACGGAAATTCGTTTGGAACATGAGAACTATTTTGGATTGTACAATTTTATTGCGATAATGTGGTTCTATTTGAAACGGTAGAAACGAAATAAAAGGAACTCGTTTGACGGAAAGTATTTGAGTAAGGAAAATATTTCAATTCCAATTTCTGACAAAAAACGAAAATACAGTGACTCGGACTGGCGGGTACTCGGAGAGCTCAGGGGAACAGCGGACTGCCCATTGATGAACCAAATACTCCGAGCATAACTGGAAGATCCACCTAAATCATAGCCACGAACTCCGTTTCAGTATTTCATCGAGCCGGTAGCCTGGTAGCTCTTCAGTCGGCATTTACGGCTGAGAACGCGGCATCGCTTCTATCCAGTACCTTTCATCCCTCCATCGAGCGTGGTCTGATAAGTTGAAGAGGTCGCGTAGTAACCTCAGTGGTCAGCGGTCGGACGAAAATATGAGCACCGCTGAGTTCGCCATGTTGGCTACCATGCCGTCAGTTGAGCTCGGGACGAAGCTGTTTCCGGTACTGGAGGGCAGACCAGGTATATCTATATGCTATATATACAACGTGCACGTATATACACACGGTATATACAGGCGTATATACACATATACCATAGCTTGCAGGCCTTCACCCTCGTTCAACCCACCTCAGCCACCCCCGTGGATCTCCCCCTTCGTACCACTACGCTCTGGGGGCCGTTAGAGGGTTGTGCAGGGTGTAGAACCCAAGGGGTAGAGGGAGGGCAGAGGAAGAGAGAGAGAGAGGCAGTAGTCAGCGAGGGGGTGAGAGACGGGCAAAATGGCCGCTCCAGAACCTCTAGGTGGATTCATGGTATCGCGGAGGACCTCGTGCGCTTCTCCTTCATCCCCTTGGACTTAAAGCCACCGTCGGGGCCGGGGACCTTGAAGGACATCGAGATGCGGGATGATTCCGCGAAGAGCTACAGCCGCTGCTGTCCGAGGCTATCGGGAAACCTGTTGTACAGAGCAGTCGATACTTACGGACGGGACCGCCAACTTCCGGCCAAGAATCTCCGCCGTCGATCGCCGAACTGTTTGAGAGTCCTGTTTCGAGTGGGTTAGTTAATCTGGACTTCGCTGGGACCAGTGTTCCGCTCCGTTGAGCGAACTTGCCGAATAGTCGCCGGAGCAGTTGCACCCTGATTCCGTTTCGTCTGATCCCCGAATCCGAAGAACCAATTTTCACACAATTATCGCGAATAATCAAAGGGGATTAAACGGGGTCGCTAACGGTCGAAGATCAGCGTCCGTTCGCCGAGGATCACGGCCTCCACAGCAATGCCTCGGTACGTGTCAGAAGGATGTGAGCGTTTCTGCAAAGTCTATCCCAACTATTGGAATACTTTGTTGTGTATTATTTTTACTCTGAAACTTCTACCGAGATATCGGCGACATTTTTCTGATTAAAGCGAGACCAAACACGATACATTCGAAGAAGAATTTCCTCATCGAATCCGAACGAGTTCTACATTTTCCGAATACGTGTTTCGTATCTGATACGATATCATGTATTGTACCTCGTGTATCTTAAAATTAATGAAACCAATTTTTATTTTGCATAGAAATCCGCAGTGTAATTATGAATATGCACAATCAATGTTTTTCAACCATGTGTGAAATGAACAATATTGTACACGATACAATGTTCGTGTAAAATAGATAATATTGTTTATAGTGCTGCTAAATGTGCATTTGTAGGAAACATCGATGCTTCGTGCAATAATAAGAATTCGGTGTAGCCGGATTTCCATTTAAAAATTGTATTACCATAAAGTCGTGAACATTTGATCCGATTTGATTCGATCATCCTCGGTATACGTATGCACAGCGAAGCAACTAGTCGCTGCCTAACTTTGGGGCCGTTAAAGGAAACAGACAGGGAAGAATTAGCGAAATCAGTGGCATATCTATATCGTCCTAATTACCATAAACTCGAAGGGTCTACGAGATCGGTGGCTGATACTCGCGAACCTAATTAGGAATTCTGATCGGATCGAGTTCGACCAAGGATTTCTTGGTTACACAAAGGTTACTTGGCGGATAGGGCGAAACAATTACGGGATGGCAGCAGCGGTGGCCAGGACATCCCGCTCAGACGCGACGACGTTAAATGACCAATAATTGAGGCGCGCTTATAAAATCTTCATTACAGGCAGCCGCTCTAATAAAATCGTCCACGCACTAATTTCAAAGTTCTCATCTCGATTTACCCCATTCCCGGCGACGGGGGTGGTCCGCCCTTTCGCTCCGCGGCAGGACGAACGGGAGAAAGCGGACAAAAGAGGGTGGGCCGAGAGTAGGGGAGCGAAACAATCGTGTTATCATATTGTTCAGATTCTCCCGTTACTTTCGACGTGTTCACTGAGCTTTCGGTGAACAATTAATTTTTCCCCGGTAACTTGCTTACCATTAGCTCAACCGGAATTTACTTCGGGACACAGGTAAACCTGCACCGGTCACGGATCCTTTCGTGTACAAAGACTGCATTTATCTCGGTATCAGATAACCCTGATCGAAAGAAAAATATTTCTTTTCTTTGGGATTTTCGAAGTTCCATCAACCTTGTATCAAGCTTGTATCTGCATACAACTATCATTAACTCATTTTTTCCAAAGCTGGACCTATACCACATTCGAGAACAACGGCTCATGCCATAAGTCCTAGTGCTCTGCAGGTGATCGATCGTTTACTTACTTCGCCCCAACAGATTATTACTATATTTCAGCGAAACTTTTTGACCATGGTGTATATAGCTGTCAGGGGAGCAAGGCGGATAAAGACGGTGGTCGGGGTGGGGAAAGATGGGAGAATAGAATGAAGCTGATGGGAGTGCGGCCTGACCAAAATGTTAATTATTTAACATCCAGGAAACTCCAGCTAACGAGCCGGTGCACGAAATAAGGAACGGTAAGGGTGTTGGGACTGCCGAATGGAACGCACCCCTTGAAGGGGGTAGGGGTGCGATGGCTGCTCGAGAGCTTCCAATTAATATAGGAGGAAAAGGTGTTCTGAAAAGAACAGCTTCCAGTAAATGAGGACACCTTGACAGTGGCATAGAAAATACTTCGTTCGGATAAAGTTATAAAATAACTACGCCAGCTTAATTATAAAAAGCGAATATTTTTATAATTTTCCGCAGTTTACTTATAATAAGGGAAGGTTCAAAATAAATTGGAGGATAAATCGAGAATCATGGTACAATTCGATTCTAATGTTGTACGATAATGTTATATAATAATATTTAACACCATATCTTAACGGTTTCACTGTCGTTAAATAAAATAATTGTAGCATGGCATGGCTGTAAGACTTAATTCTTTATTATCCAATGATTAATCGTTTTGTCTGGCACCATTTCTGCATTGAACAGCACACATAGAAATAAACATTTATTTTCGCGAGCCTAGGCACAGACGCATCAGCGACCAAAACTCGCAGAACGTATCAAAAATTCGACAGAAATGGAATTCGAATAATCGAAAATGAAATCTCGTTGCATTAAAATTCCGTCTCCTGTTTGCGTCTGAATTTATACCCTATGTTCAGCAACTAATCATACAACGCCGATTTTCAGCCGTTTATCGCCTTCGCGAACAGTTACCAAAACTTTCCGACGACAGTATAGCTACCCCGAACTCGCTGGTGTGCGGACCGTAACACGAGCCCCAGTTAGTCCACCGTTCTGTCCACTATACCTCGCACTAAACCCACCCCCTTCAGCTACGGCCACCCTCAACCCTCTACCCTCTCCCAGCCTGTACTCCGAGGCTTCGAGCACTATAGCTGCACCCTCTCTCTCACCCTCTCCCTATCTCTCTCTCTTTCTCTCTCTTTCTCATTCGGTCTCGCTCTCTCCGCGGTGTGCATATTGCACGGTGCACTGTAACCATGCCCGCGGTCCTGAAATATACAGCCCGCTGGAAACACGAACGGGTGCGAGGCTTCCGCATGTGCACTCGTACAGGCTGTTTCAGAAGATTTCCCGACGATTCCGAAGATAAAATGCCGCCTCCCGACGGTGGGCCGTTTGGACAAAATAGGTGGAATTAATGTAAAAATATTTTATGTCGTGAAATAGGTTGAAACTATAATAAATAATACACTGGTGGACAAAATGATAGGGCATTACCATGGATATGGGCCAAGCAAGCTCTTTTCTTTAAGGGTAGTTTCAACCCACTAGAGATCTTATTAACCCTTTGCACTCGGAGCTATTTTAACTCGAAAATTAAACAGTTCTTCCGACCTAGAATATTTCCATTCCCTATGATTTTTTAAATTTCATAGTATTTATTCATTGTTTAAACAGAGAGTTAGATTAAACAGAGTTAAGTAGAGAATTACATCAGGAGGTAAAATCTTCTTTCCAGTAATTTATCATTAAGAAAATGATACAGATATTCAGAAGAATCGTGTTTAAAAAATTTTCGTCTTCCAAAAATGAATATTTACTTGCACACCCCACAGATCGCGTTACAGCGGATACATTTTAAATGATCAGATAAGAAAGCGACATTAATTAATCAGAGACTGATCTTGTTACGCGATAACACAAGATGTATTAAAAATAACGACACAAAAAGTTAATGGAATATGGATTTTCACTGTGCCTCTTCGATTCCATCAATCATCCCACGTACATTTAAATTATTTAAGCAACTGAATCGCATTTAATCAAGTAAGCTGTTATTAAATGACAAACATGAACGAAATCTTTTAGACTAAATTCGACCGGTGAAACGAGAGACGATATCAAGCTAGGATATCGAATAAAATAGTTCACAATGCAACTGAATGTATTCAAATCAAGAAATTCTGTGTATAAAACTGATTTTAACAAATTAAGTAGTAACTAACATTGGGGAAATTCATGTTAACGAATTACTTGTACCGAACTTTGATGATCTGAACCAAAATAAATTAGAATTGGCATAACTGACATATGCAGCATATTCACATCAACAGCTCGCTCTTTAAAGTAATGGATCATCAACATTAAGATTGACGGACTATAATAAAAGCATGAAAGAAGTAAAATAAATGATATTAAACAAATAAAACTAGGGTTTCCAGTACCCCATGATTACTATAAAGTTTATCGCTTCTCTTAAGAATAGAAAACGTTACAGTCATCATGTGTGGATAAAAATGTATTGTTCTTTACTCTGAAAAATTATTTTTAAGCAGATACGTAACGTAATAATATCTCTCGAACAGCTGACACTTCGATATTTATCAATTTTTGGTCTTAAGAGCGAATCTCATTTGAGTCTACTCTTGAGCGAAGATAAGCATAAGAGCTGCTCTTGAGAGTTATTCTTAACCCCTTTTCTTACGACGTCTTCCGCAACCGTGCTCATCGGAGTTTCTTTATCGTTAATAATTTATTACATGAAGAACGAATCCCACGATTATCTTAAGTCTGCGTTCGTCCTACGGTTTAATTATTCATATAAAAATAACACTTTTTTAGAATCGTATTGATATTAACTAACTCTGTATTTCTTACTCAATTACTTAATTACTCATATAAAAATAATATTTCTTTAGAATCTTATTCATATTTACTGTATTGCTTACTGGTTTAACAATATCGGTAGAAATGCATTTATAACGAAAGTCCGTAGATCAAATGTAAAACGGTGCTGACATTTAACTTTGACAATACTATTGCATAATATTTTCGACTCGTTCAAACGATTAAGAAATTACATAAATTTCTATGTAATTCTCATATATCGCGCTTATAGCAGATAATATTTTGCATAAAAATCCGTAGTCTGTTTCTATAGCCTAGTTAACTAAAGACATCACTGTTTAAAATTATTTTCACGCGGATAATAAGCATTATGATCGTTCCAACGTATTCGAAATGACAAAAGAGACTCGTGCCTTTGATACAATTTCTTTAGGAACGGTTGAAAGGAATTCTGATCGATATGTTACAGGTGGTTCACAGTCAACCTCGTCTGAAACGAATGCTATAGTGCTGTAGTCCAGTCCTTGAACAATCATTGACCATTGAATAAGATGAAGCAGGTCTTGTTGGCGTTATTGTTCAGCTGTTCATCTCCAACAATATTCATTTATTCGACCTTCCCTTTGAGAACTATCTCCAAAGTTCTTTCTCTGCTTAAAATAATTATTCATCTGTATATATTAACATAATCCCTAATCTTCGATTAGGGGTTGACGTTAATAAAAGAAACGTAGGTACTTTTAACAGACTTTCTACACTGCTTCCTCGAACTTCCTCAATTCTTCACTTATGCAATTTTCACTAGTGACCTATACACACAACTGGAACAAACTACTGGAAAAAGTCTTTGATCGTACCATTCCGCATACCTCGCATTGCTCCGCTATACGCTTCAAAGAAGTTGATGGTAAACCCATGTGAAGATAGGGATGGTATAACCATTGTAAATGAAAATGTAATAACAGATTCAGCATCTTCGTGGAAACAGAAAATTTTCTTAGAAATTGCAAGAAACAGAGGTGTAATGTAAATGTGTTTTGTTTTAATAATTTTAATAAGTTAAAAATAACATAACAGTATTTGCCAGTACCTCTACCTCATTTTTATTATAAGAACTTTCAATCTGCACATTTAATTTTTCAGCAATTCAGTTAATTAATTAGTGGTTAATTCCCACAGTGTTCAACGATACTTAGAAGCATTGCAAATCAATGATTCAAATACAAAGGGATGTATGAGGATTCTTCAAATCTATGAATTCATGCTACACGGAAATAAGCATATAAGCAGGTAGAGCGTACGAACAAAAGTAATATGAAAATCATTGTGAAGTTTTATGAATATAATATACGAATATATGAATACGAGGTGTGATCAAAAAGTAAGGTGACTTTTTATTTTTATCAAAAAATATTTATTAATTCATCGATATTTATGTTGTCCCCTTCAAAGTAATCCCCCTCAGATATGATACACTTGTGCCAGCGCTTTTTCCAATCCTCGAAGCACTTCTGATAAGCACTTTTTGGTATAACTTTGAGCTCTTCCAGCGATGCAATCTTTGTATCCTCGATCGTTGCAAATCTCCGTCCTTTTAATGGGTCTCTTCAGTTTTGGGAACGGAAAAAAGTCGCAGGGGGCCAAATTCGGTGAATATGGTGGCCGAGGCACGATCGTGGTGTTGTCTCTGTCCAAAAAATTACTCGCAAGCAACGATGCGCGAGCAGGTACATTATCGCGATGAAAAATCCATGAATTGTGTTTCCAAAATTCCGGGCGTTTTTTTCGTATTGCTTCACGCAAACGGCGCATAACTTCAAGGCAATACTTCTTATTAACCGGCGTGCTTTTTTCGGTCTTGGCTCTTCCGGGGACTTCCATTGGGACGATTGGACTTTGGTTTCGACGTCATAACCATATACCCACGATTCGTCACCAGTTATGACCCTTTCGAGCAAATCAGGATCATCGTTGACGTCGTTCAACAGCTCCTGAGCGATGCTCACGCGGTACGTTTCTTCTGGTCAAAATTAAGCAGTTTCGGAACAAACTTCGCCGAACACGCAAAACACTTCTAACCTTTATGCTTTTCGCGAACAAACAAAAAATGCTATATAGCTGAAACTGTGAACATATGTTCGGGACGAGTGTACCAGGTATCCCGCGAAATTCAAAAAGTCACCTTACTTTTTGATCACACCTCGTATGATACAATTAACACATTACCTGTTCAGTATAATTGAAATATAATTGATCACGGTCATCTTGAAGGTTTCGTTCCGTTACCATTTAGATGGAAACGGTCCCTCGCTGGTGCTCGGTCACTTGCCGGTGTAGTCACCCTGCGAGGTGGCCCCGCTCGGCCAGAGGAATAATTCCTGAAGCGTAGAGGCGAAGGCGAAGGCACACGAAACCGTGTTCAAGACCTAATCATCCTTGAAGCTGACGCCACGAGTTATGAAGCGGCCTGTACGCGTGCCCACGGCACGGCACGATAGAGATAAAGAGCGGCAGGGATCGGTGGGACGCGGACGAGTGAGAGAAAGGGTGGCCACCCCTCTTTGCGCGTCACTACGCTGAAAGGTATACAAAGATAGGCGGCCGTGTGCTCGTATATGCGGATCCGTGCACCCACGTACACCAGCCGCGGCAGTGCATCCAGGCACGGCCACGTATCGCCGGTGTATCGCGTTAATGTACGTAGTAATGCATTATTAAATAATGTCCGGCCGTACACGAGCGAAGAACGTTCACCTCTGGCCGAGACGAGTCCAGGCCGATCGAACCGGCAACCGTCTCTGCGTGTGTACGCGTACACGTATATGTGTCTCCGTGTACGTATTGCCATATGTGTATGTGTGTGTGGTGTGTACTCACGTGTGTGTTCACGGTTTCGATCTGCGCCGTTCCACCTGGTGAACAACTGCTGGCCGAGTTTGGGCTCCACCGCGGCTACCTGATCGATTTCCACGCCTTGGCCGCTTCCTCGTGATTCGACGTGGCCGCGATCGAGCCCCGATTCCACCGGGTGTTTCGAAAGTAACTCCCCCACCCCGTAAACTTTGCGAGAACTGCCGGGGCGGTTTTCGGGTTTCGGAAACTGGGTCCAATCAATGCAGTTTGCAGGCGGTTCTCTCTCTCTCTCTCTCCCTCTCTCTCTCTTTCTCTTTCTCTACGAGCTACGAGCTCTAACTTCCATCTGGCTGTGTAAAGATCGGATGCCCCAAGTGCGCCTCCACGCCGGCCACCGTTTCCGTCGAGAGGATACTCTCGGAATCGGTGGACTTTGGAACCCTGTTTTGTAAGATAGATCCCGGCCGTCGGCGGTGGAGTGTGCTATTTTGTGGAACTGCGGCTGCTGCCAGTGGGTAATTGATTTATTAGACACGCGGTACCGAAAATATATTTAGTAAACCCGCGATGGTCGTCTGTAATATTGTTAAACGTATGTTTGCGTGTTAATATTGTAGAAGATATTCTGTAAAGGTAACAAGAATTGAATGTGACTTTCATTTAAAATGGATTTTTGTAATATAAACTCAATTTATGCAAGTAGATCTAAAAGGTGGTCACTCGTCGTAGATACTGATATATCTATGAATCGAACTGGAGAATGATCTTCGATTTTTCTGTAATCCTCCGACGGCGGATTCCGGATCAGCACTGACCCAGTCAACATTCATTTCGATCCGATTTGCAACGTTTTGCAGGTTCGGACTGCGATCTCGAGTCTGAACTCTCAACTTTCGTATATGGCGGAGCTTCATTCGCAAACTCTTATTAAAAATGAGCTAATTGACTGCTTGACTGATTTACAAAAATTAAAAAGTTATTTAACGTATTAACGTAGCGTAACAATTATTTTAGCAACATCCATCGAATATTTCCGATAAAATTGATCTCTTCCATTTAGACCGTACGAAGTTCCTCGTGAGTAAATTTTGGCGTACCCTACCGACAAAACCGTGTACTTCATTTTCAAGATAAAACCCCTAACCCTCCAGAAATTCCGAAATTCCTTCTACAGTCCAAGGATTCTACATTCCAACAGATAATAGCTTTATCGAATAACGGATGAAAGAAAACAAATTCTACGTCGACGGGGGAGTTTGAAATTTAAGAAACTTCTCGAGTGTACGTATTAAAGTTTACAAGAATTAATTTTCACGAAAAAACGTGTGTGATTGCGCGAAACATTAGCGTGGATCGTGTAAAACAGAAGTTTCCTTTGGAATAGCGGGTTGTTGGACGTTCCTCGATTTTTGAAGCCGAAATGTCGGATTCGACGAGGTGCCTCCTTCTTTCTGAACCTTCGGCTTTAATCGTTTGAGCGGAAATGTTTTGTCGGTCGGACCCGCGCGCTTGGAACTTCCACTTGAACCATCGATTCGCGGCACCTTACTATTTCTTCACGGCAAACGACTTTTTGGGAATTTCGATCTTTCATCGACGAGGAACTTTCGAAACTATAATATATAATTGTCCGGACGAGTCATGCATTAACCCTTAGCACTCGAGTGGTACCTCAGAGTCACCACTAAAAATTGCTGTACCATTATTCAAAATATTGTGCACATTATTAAATACATTGGTATCTAATCGATTACCGAACATTTAAATATGGATGGAATTATACTAGTTAAATACTGTAAACGTACCACCGCTATTAATTAAAAGATATGGCGCATTAGGCTGTGACCGATAGATTAGATTAGATGAGTTCGTATTTAGAAAAATGGAACCAATATGTCGGATAGGATACATTAAATTTTACCCACACCTTTAGAAGATTTAAAGTATTACTCTCTGAAAGTTTGTTTAATCCTTAATTACCGTGGACGTAGAACTTGCACAATCGCTATACGTAAAGGGATAACTATCGAAATAATTTTCGTAGGTGCTAGAACTGATATCCCTCAACTGGAATATGGTAAATAACAAAACTACGAGTTCCTATGTTATCCACAGCTGTATAAAATTAAGACAAATTTTATTGCGTAAAATAAATAGCAGTGAAGGGGTTAAACGCTGATAGCATCCACGAATAACCTAGGCGAAGCTTGTGCGAAGTACATGAAACCCCCAGGCGAAGTCTCTAATACTGATTGGCCAGGGTGCATCTGTGACACCGTAGCGCAGCAAATCAAAGAAATTCGTTAGCGAATGGCCCGGTGGAAGGGAGGCATAAACAGCTAATAACCATTATCCTGAAAGAGGCGAGCGGTGCCGTTAGGGGAGAGCGTGGTGACACACCTCGGAACGGTCCTCCGCATCGAAAGCCAGCCTCGGCATCAGGACGCTCCACGTGGCTGGATCCTCACCCTCGGTCCACCCCCTTCCGAAGCAATCGAAGCAAAGTGGTCGTACAGTGTCGTGCTTCGAGGCTGATTTAATCTTCAAACAATTCGACTCGGTGTGGTTTGAGGCTCCGGGTCCGAGTCCGGTTTGTTTGTCAAGCCACGGTTGTTTGTACCCTTCGCTAGCATCGTCTCCACCGCCTGCTAACCCACCCCCTCGGCTCGTTCCGTGCTGCGAAGCACATACCTATAGCAACTTAGGAGTCGCCAGTGAGTCTGGACCCTAACAAGAAACTTACCCTTCCGCCCAACCTCCCTTTCTTGGCCCCCGGACGTCCTTCCTTCGCTCCTGCCCGTGGAAGGAGCTTGATGGTAACAGGCGAGAGAGAGCTGCGGGGGCTCGTTCGTTGGATGGAAGCCGGGGAGTTTCGGTCTGAGAAGGGTGGAGGAGAGGTCGGAATTGTAGGGAATGTCAGGGGGTGCTAGGACGCCAGGGGTGTAACAGGGACGAAGGCATTACCTAAGGGTCTAATACGAGGGCGGGGTGGAGAAGGGAACCTGGGGTGCAAGAGGGGGGACGAATCGGGGCTGGCAGAGATAGAAAGAGAAGTTTCTTGCAAAAAGACACCGGAGGACAAAGGGGTACCGACAGACCGGACTGGCGACTTTGGCTCGGACGAACAAAGAGAACGTTTAATCCCGACGTGTTACCCTGAAGAAACCATTCGAGCCCGGTCATCCGGCATTGTTCCTCGTCCCTCCTTTTGTCCTACTTCGGACTCTCGCTCGCGCAATTAGTCGTATGCACTTTGAACAGACCTCCGCGTACTGATGATTTTTCGTACCGTGAAGAGCGCCGTCTCGTTGTTTCGCGTACGGTTCCTTCGGAGTTTAGGGGCGACGCGCGTCGATGGACGTCGGTTAACAGAACAGACCGCTTTCGGGGAGAAATTGCGCCCCTGAGGATCGCGGAGACTCCGCGAACGTTGGAAAGATTCTATCGGTTATATTCTCGCAGATATAGCACTTTCCGGTGATGCATAGCTTAACCTCTTTATGCGATCAAGGGGAATCCCTCGGAATGACCGGACGGTGAATTTATACAGTTTTTTGTTGTTTCGATAGTGGAATCTGGTGTGATATTATATTTAGTTCGACGAGCTTAATATCTTATTTTAATACCAATGGAACCATTAATTATTCCACATGCTATTTAACTCTTCAGGGACGACGCTCTTTCTTCTTGTACAATCGACATTTGGTGGTATTAAAGATATTGTTACAAGCAGTAGTAGATGCAAAATAAAAATGTTAGAATACATCGTTTGCAAGAGACAGGAGTTACATGGACGTTTATTTCTTCGCAAAATGATTTTAAGAAGTAGACAGCGGATCATTATGCAAAATAAAAAGTTTCTACATGAATTGCACCAATCTGAAGTGATACAGACATTTATTTTCTTTTTTGACGCTAAACCTATCGACAAACACTCCCTCTTGAGCCAGTGTTTTATTATACAGTGAAGTCTAATAAAAAATAAACAGTATACAGTCCTATACTCCTTTCCATCATTTTTGTACTTGAAACACTAGGAACACTGTTTTATTGTACAGTAAAATGATCTTATGTTCCTTCCTTAGGTAAATCGATGATCTACAAATGAACAAGATTATATAAAATATAAAAATTTCTATATAAAAATATATTTAAAAAATGATCGTTCAAGTTAATATCAAACTTATTTACTAAAGAATAAAGTGCTCAACTTCGATAATAGGAAACGGTTGGAGGTCGTTGAACTTGAATCATTGAATCACTGTTTTTGAACGAAATTGAAATAATATTTGACATCTACCAAGTTGCAAACATCATGAAAACATTTATATTTTACTATATAATATCTGCCCGTTCGTGCCACTCGACAGTATTAAATATTTATATGATTTTTGACGCGGAATTAAATTTGCGGCGAGAGATTCGAAGGCACATACTGCGTGAACTAAATCCCCCAGGTAATTAATCCCTTTGAGGGGGGCCCGAAAATTCGAGCGTCCCGTTAATACATGTTTTTCGGTGTACGATGACGAGGATCAACGGGCGAGCCCGCAGAACGAGGGGAATCCGGGATCATGATTGAGGGTTGGTTTCTATAAGGCTCGACGAACCGGGCAGAAGCCTGAAAAATATCTTTCCATATCAACCCTCGTCCTCCCGGTACCCTCTAACCCATACGTACCTTTTTGCATTCTTTCTCGACGTGCCCCGCGCCTTTGTCCTCCGTTTCAGAAATATCGAGGAGAATTTAGTGACAGCTAAAGAACCGGAGGAAGGAAAGCCTTATAGATTTTCCTTCGGTTCGCACAGGTGCTCCATTCTTACTCAAAATATTATACAACGGTACCAAAATGTCTGTGGGTGCCCAAAGAGAAGAATTACTTTTCCCGTAAAAATAAATCACTCGTACAATGTATCATATTCTGGATCTAATATTTCTTTTTTTATCTCTACAAAACGTATTTTTTAAATTTTCAATATAGGCCCGCACACATAAAAAAAAGTTGTAAAATTCAACGCGTGCGCGTGCGTGTGTGAAATAATTTTTATTAGTTCAATGATTGTATAATAAAAACTCTGAAACCGGTAATTTTGACCGGTGATAGTAGGTTTAGCGTTAACAACGATTCTCTTCGTTATAAACAATTTTGCTGCAAGATTGTCTTACAAATGTCCACCGATCCAGAGGTGTAGATTCACCCCTAGAACGGATGACCATTACTTTTTATGCACCCTGTACATGTACAATCCCGTTTCGTGGGACGAGCAAAGTTCTGCTTGTACCGAGATCGGCATGCATTCGGTGGCGAAAACAAAATCAGTACTCGCGGTCAAGAACAAAGAGCCGTTGAAACATTATTGCAGGGATGTTCAAGGGTTGCAGAAAGCGTGCCGCATCGATTTTCCGCAGGATGTGGAGCAGGGGCAAAAAATCATCGTCCGCAGCCCTCGAAAAATAACTCTCCACCTTCATCTACCGGTAGAGCTGCCCCCTACACTGCTCGCCTCCGTCTCTCCACTCCCTTTTTCACCCCCGAAGCGAAGGGCTGGCAGGTTTTTTGCCTCGGGCGGTTCGAAAGGGCGGTCGGGATGAAGGGCGGGGGTAGGTGGCAGGAAACCCAACCTAAGAGACTCGATCCGAGAAGCACGGCGTAGGCTAGAAAGAGAATAAGGGTGGCCGGGAGCCAGGCGGGGGTGGCAGAAGATGAAATGGGGGTAAAGATACGAAAGGAGGACTCAGCCGGAGGATCCACGGGGACCACCTAAGGTATAAAGGACGACGTTCGGTCTTTCCACCCCCATATTTGTTCCCTCTACGGTCTTCGTGCTTCCGTCAGTGTGCACGTCTCTCTACGTGTGGGGCTATGTTCGTTGCAGAAGTGCTCGTATATATGTGCTTTCATAGCTGCGGTTATGTACACTGTATCTGAGGCTGGATTCACCGGGAATCTATGATAAGAATGACTGTAAGAAAAATTACGGATTAAAGCGCCGCGAAAGCCCGCTGTTATTTAATCAGTCCGTAATTAATCTTAACCTCCTACGAAACAGAAGTCAATTTTCACCTTAATTTTAACGGGCACGTATGCAAACCCGTCCTGTCGGGATTGAAATTATTTTAGTTAGGTTGATCATTAAGAAATATTTTATCAATTCAATTGTCGATAATAATGATTTTTTCGGTGATGTGTGGATTGAACGTTATATGCAATTATAATAGAAATAATCATCAAATAAAATTGGTATAGTTGCAGTCGTAACACGTTGAACTCGCGAATCCCTTGTTCTCTGCGAATTCTGAATTTTGCAACTGATCAAATATTTTTTCAGTAATAATAGAGATTATGTAAAACTTATTCTTAGTGGACAATTATTGACAGAATGTATTTTTCACTTTGGGGAAATTAAATACAATTTGTTTAGGCTAGAAATGTGTTAAATCATTGAATTCTATATATAAATTTAGAAAAAAGTGTTTCCGTAATATTATTTTATCTTCTACGTCAGAGAAAACAGTTGGTACTAACTCGCCGACGATTTTTTCGATCTTTTTGCCAGAATGTAACCGTCAAAATCATGTTAAAGTTTTAAACACGACGAAAATTTCATCGTGAAAAAATATGGTTCATGAAGTTGCTTATCGCAAGCTGTAATACTTCATTAGTGTTACGTAACATGATCTTGATTGCGTTACATAGGTATACCATATTTCGTGGCGTGATTTTGTTTTCATGCGGAGCTTAATAGGATGCATAAATACGATATTTATAGAATACCATGGGGTATTATATGCTATTACAATCTATTGAGCAGCAGGACATTAACAGTATTTATTACGGAAAATAAATATTCGAGAACACCGTCGTTAAAAATACATAACCGAATAAAAATCAAAAACTTCGGTAATAATTATTGACTTGTAAAACAATGGATATTATAATGGAGGCATCGGAGACGGCGAATTAAAAGAACTCATGTTATTAGCACCGTGGCAAAGGATAACATTTAATGAAATAAATAATGCTAATGAAACTATGAAAGCTATCACTCCTAACAATCTTCAATACGAACGCCGTCTTCTCTCATGCATAATCCAATTCGCAAGAAGTGATGTATGGCGCATCATTAATAGTAAATTTGCATTACATTACGTCTCGAAAACAAAAACACTTACTTAGCTTCAATAAAGTTTAACTCGTAATAGTCCTAGTTTCAGATTCATGAATTCAGTGCATGAATTTGAAAAATGTGATGTATTTCGTATTCCGTATTTTTATGTTATAGGTAATGTATAATTTTATGTTAACTATGATAATAATAGTAACAATAATAATAAACACGATTTAAAAATACAAAGAAAAAGCAAGTATATAAATAAAATTGTGTGACGGGTAAGGTTGAATGAAAAGTATATAGTAAAATATTTTTATACCTAACACATTTCTTGCTATTAATATGTATGTCGGCTACCGTAATAGTCACCAATGCTCGTCGATATTATACTATTTAAAAATGATCAACGATTACCTAATTGTACTTTAAAATCAATAATAGACAGCAAAGGATACTTTAACCTTCATAATTAAACCATATATTAAATGTGAATTGACAACCAAATGAGTAAATAATTTATAAGCGATAATATTTAAGATTCCTTACGTATCAATTATTATTTAACGCTAAACCTACCGCAGACTTCTTATTTTTCAATTATTCATATTATACAAATACTTCTATGAAAAATTATTGAATACAATTCTTTATGCAACCGCATCTTCCAGTAAAACTTATAAAATTTAAAAAATGCAGTGTTAGTGTTTGTGATTTAATGGAAATCGTACTTCAAAATTCAATAATTAAATTTGAGGATGTTTTAACCCTTATGTTAGTAACCTTTCACATTTACATTAATAATTAAAAAATTTTAGTATTTGTGATTCTTTGGCTAACTCGTTATCTCGAAACTACAAATCGAATAGTATCCAAAGAATGGACATTAACGAACAATTAACAATGTTCGAAGTACATGGAGAAATTGTCAGCACAAGGTTGACCGGTAGCAGAAGCTCCGCCAAGGCACGCAATCCCCAATTCCTGCCCGATTATTTATAAAAAAGCTCGCGAGCACCTTTTTATCACAGCGTAGTCATCTGGAGGGTCCATTAACGTTGTGCATCGTCTAAAGCGCACCAGTAAAATCCGGAAGAAACGCATTGTCTCCGGCTATTATCCTGGAAGCGAAATTTTGAGCGTCGCGTCGGTTGTTTCGCATTTATTGCTACTTCATACTTCGCGCGATTTCCAGCCAACGCAACGGAACGGGTCGGACAAAGATCATCGGATCCTCCATAAATTGGCGCTGGGTGGGAGCAGCACCAGCAGAGAGTGAGAGATCGTGATCGTTGCTCCTCGATCCCTGGTCGAGAGAGTTTGCTCTGCGATACCGAAATTGCGACGTCGATGCAATTTGCCGCGGCCGCGGAGCATTACGCGGCACAAGATTCGACGATATTTCCGCGATGCATCAAGCCCCGGTGCCAGCTCCGTGACACGGTTCCGCCGGCACTTGGCGAAGAAGCTCCCCGGGCTCTAGCTCCGGCGCAAAAAGGATGACTAGTCGGGTTGAAAAGGAGCGAAGGCAAAGAAGAAGCCGAGGGAGGAGGAGGAGGGGGGGGGGGGAGCAACGGCAAAAAGAAAAGGAAGAATCCGTGGAAGTGGTGGTGAGGCGACGGTGAGCGTCGAGGATGGGACGCGTCGGCGGTAACGGCGGCGCGGGAGGGGGGACGGGGGCTAAAGGGAGACCTGGAAGGGGCCCTGGAAGACTACACCAAGAACATATCCCTGCTTGAGAAGTTCTCCACGCCACTTTCCGCCTCTATTGTGATTTATGCGCGCGATGAGGGTGGCTACGGGCCACTATACGGGTTTTAGATTCCGGGATCCACCGGACCGTGGATGGTCCACGATCGTTTTCAACGAGATTACAAAGGATCGTCGACTCGCTGGTCCATACCAAGCAGGAGGACGTGAAACGTTTCGGAATACTCTACTTTTCGACTTCTAACCTCCCTCCCCCCTCCCGGGCCCGTAATCCTCCTCAGTCCTCTTCGCGTCCTTGTCCTCTATGGCCCTGTTGTTTGCCATGTCGTATAATTTGATATTTCGAGGCTGACCTGTTATTAGGTTAGATTGAACGGACGAGAGCGATGACTCTTGGTCGATGACGATTCTCGCAGTCCGTTGTATCGCGGGATGCCGCCCGGCTCTTGGTTGATAGCGATTGTTCAATTAAGTGGGATGTCCATAGTGATTTTGGTGAGCTTGGAATTAGACCAGCTGTAAACCGAGAGCGTCGGAATGCGTTCGCATACAAATGAATTATCGCTCGACGGGACTCTGAAGATTGTTCGAGTGACGTTTAGTGGGGTTATTATTATGTTGCATGGACAAGACGACCCGTCGTCTAATTGTTAGAGCCGTGGAACGGAAGATGTATCTCTTTATTTGTATGCGGATTTTTTATGCGGAATAAGAATGTTGTGCATCGTTTGCGAGGAACAAGAGCCATGCAATCAGTTTCTTCTTTCTTTAATAATTTTAATAAGTTTGGAGTGATAAGCTAACAGGGTAAATTTAATAATAAAAGAGTAAAATTTGATTGTTCGGTTAGTATTATTAGGGAAAATATAACGAAAGTACCATGCACTTAAGTATGCATTTCAGCATTATAGTTAGCGGCTGGAGTCCAGCAAAATGGACGTCATACGTAAGAGGTCCTCAAACTCATAAAGTTTAAGGACCACTGTCATAGAGTATGCTAGCACCGTTTTGCGAGAAAGCTTAGGATACCCAGTATATCGTCTTTACTAGTTTGGAAATATTCTTGGAAACTTTTGAGTATATTTGTTAAATATATTAGTGTCTATGTAGGTGTTGGGTGTTTCAAACGAAGCCTAACTGTTTTAGCATATTCTCCGAGTAAATATTAGAAAGAAATATTGAATGAATTGGGTACCGGAAACGCCTTGCCGAATACCTCTAACAGAATTGTTAAATACGAGGACGATAAGACGACAGCTGTGTTATGGAGCACGCATAACTCCGAACCGTTTATTTAATTTTTATGCCGACTAAATTTATTATCTAAAACTATTACAAATTAGCAGAACAATATGTAGCCTCCAGTTAAAGTTTTGACTTATATTTATAATGTATTGTAATTAATATATCATAATGTACTGTAAAATTTTAAAAATTATAAAAATTATATTCTATTTAACTTGATCTGTGTAATATTAAATCCTTCTTTGCTCCCATGGTTGTAAAAAGCTATTGACATTTCTCCTTCAATTTGTCGAGCTTATCTAAACTACTAAACTTCATGAACGTCCTTTAATTTTATCGTGCAGTACACGTATAACGTTTTTATCACTTCCAAGTCTCTCCGGATTTGTTTCAAAAACCTTGAAATTTTTAAGTCTTTTGTCGGACTTTGGAAATCTTCCAGCACTAGTTTCCACGGTTCCAGATTTTGCTGAAGGTAAAAGATAATCCAAATGAACTTTACGTTCCACATTTCTTAAAACCACGTCCAAGCCAAAATATATAATTTACTTTGAAAAATTACGAAAATACTGGAAAGTATAATAAGGTAACACTGTAGGTAACCTGCAATTTTAATGTTGCTTTACTAAAAAATAATGCAACTAAAATTTCTAATTAGAGATTGCTCAAATAACTCGTTTTCGACCATAAAATTTTACTAATTTCTGATATTTACGTTTAAGTTGTTATCCAACGATTAAGTTGGTACACACAGGAGACTTAACAAAGTGTTTTGGAACAGTAGTGGTCACAAAACACAAAAATTCGTAACCCGAAGATTAGATCTCGTGTAACTGATTAGGTCTACCTTCTCTAGCACAAAACACAATCTCATCGATCAATCCGTCGTCAAAGTCATGTAACGTAGAAAACAAGAAAGACAACTTGTTACTCGTCTCTGGCAACGTCTCGCTTGCATTAAATTCTCTATTATTCTAAAAGCAAATGAATCAATCTCAAACAAGAAAAAGCAGATAGATTCCATTGAATTATAACATAAAATCATGGGAAAGGTGATGAATGTTAAAAATGTTTGCAAATTGAAATGCATCGTTTATGAAAAGGTATAAAACTCTTTGTCCGAAAAAAAGTATTTATATAGAACCGAGCGAACATTTCAATCTCGAAATCTGTAATCTTTCATCCCTTTCAAAGACCTGGACGGTCGCGTTGATACCGTTCGCATTCTAATCGATTAATTTTTATTTTCGGTCTCGTTGCAAGATCGACCGGGAACTATAGTTAGAGTGCCGGGGTTGAACATGGCGCAGCCGAAGATACAATTTTCCAGGATATTCGTTCGCGAAATTCGGCTATTATTGGCGAGTAATCTGGTTAATTGCGTCGATGGCTGCCAGAGGAAAGGTAAAAGGATTATCTGTGTCACATCACATTACCTGTGACACACTATAAATATAATTTAAATCGATCTCTTTCGCAGCGTTAATTATAAACGAAAGTATGATTTGTGAAATTCGCCTAGTCGGGGCGACCGACTAACGCGATTAAAACGACTCCGCGTCGTTAAATTATGCCAGCTACATTATTAACAGGAGCAGTGGCGCGCTCGAAGTGGCTTGATAAGTATTTTCACGGGCTTCCATTCTATGTATGTTCCAGTCGCAGCGGTAGCAATTCGAATAATCGAAACAGGGACACAACTTTCGGCCACTTCGATGAAGGCTACATCGACTCGGACCATTTCCAGGTACCATTGTCGAGGGTCATTCTTCAGCAAAGTGACCATGACCACAGTTACCCCCCTTCCACGTTAAACCAACAACAAACTGTCATTTGCCTGCGATTACCAGTCCCTTATCTACTTCGAAGGTAAGTTTGCCTCTACGAAACCCGACCACCCAAATGCCCTGCTAGCCAATCCCTGACAATCCCAGGCATCGTTGACCCCAACGGCTAGCCACGATTTTTCAAAATTGCTGGAGAAGCTAAATTTAGACCGCCCATAATGTGTTTCGATCAAGCCGAATTCCTATGCATAGCCGCGAGACTGAACAATATAGGGTGTGTCAGCTGAAGGAAGTCATCTGAATGGCAAAACTACGGGGCAGGTCGTTCATCAATAAAAACCGGAAGAAAGAAGGCACCATTCCCAAGCAACGTATAAAGTGGAACGACCGTGACACGGTTCCTCTCTCTCTCTCTCTTTCTCTCTCACCGCCAGAAAATTAGGAGACATAATTTGAAAAAAGAAATTGCGGTCTCGTAGAGTCGGGGTCGTTCGCCTGTCAGCCACCCCGGAAACGCGTCACACTTGTTCCTGGCTGGGTGGGTATACGGTCGTTCGTAGGAAAGAGAGCCAGCAGGAATATACCTGGCAGGAAAGTTTCCACGGAGACGCCGCAGTCTTGGCCAGGTTCGCTGGGCTCGCCAGGATTCGGAGTAGTGCTACCTGCAAAGGGTCAAATAGGGTAGCCAAGGAAGGGTCGATGGGTGGCTGCAAAGAGGCACGAGCACCGGGTTGTGGGTGGATGGCTGGGTTGCTGGTGGGGTGTTTCGGGTGGTTGAGAGGAGCGAGGGGGCTGGGGGAAGTTGGCGTTGGTTTGAAATGACCGCCGAAAGTCGCAACTCGGAGAGCATTCTCGCGCAGGGTCACGAGGGGCCTGGCACAGCAGGAAGGTAGGTGGGCGAGAGCCTTTGCACAGAAATTAATATCGCCTAGCGGCGGCGTTCACCTATATACGTACACGCGTACATACGTACCGCAGACCCACGCGTGTGCCACATAGGTGTGCACGACTCTGTGCACGATGGGTTATACAGGGTGGCTCGTACCGTACTCCTCCCGTAGCTCCCTCTCTTTTTTCATCTTTTCCAGACCGACTTCTTATATCCTGGATCCCATTATAAATTTCGCCTTATTTGCTCTTAATAGCAGCACCGCCGGGAAGACTGACCGACCTACAGTGAACCACGAAAATATTTTAACGCAATTTAAAACAGTATAACCTTTTTATAATTGTACCAAACGACCTGGTCTTTTGCAAGCAAGTAGAACCGTTGGTTTACTAAACGATCTACAAGAAAGACTACCCAAAAATTACAAGTTTTGTTTAATATTTTCTTTAACACTGTTGCACGACGAATCACATACAATTGCTTTTACTTCATAAGGATTATGAAGAAAATAGACAAATTAACAAGTTAGAGTTATTAATCGTATAAAACTATTTTTGAGGCATTTTTATTATTAATTGTAGCAATTTGTGTCTATAATTAGTATTAAAAATACAATAATTTGAGAGGACGGTTAATGTTACCATTATGACTGTAATAATACCGATTATTAAATATTTAGAACGTATATTTTCATAAGAAAACTCATAAGTTATACGAATTACTATTTTAATTCGTGTAAATAACTAGTTACTTAAAAATGATCATACGTGAAACTTCGCTCGTTATTAATATTATTAGATAACACGACTGGCAACGTTAATTTTCCAACCATAAAATAGATTGGTTCGATCACGTACTTTATTATAAATCTAATAAAAGAGGTTGGCTTGAGGTGCTATCGGCGATAGCTTTTAAGGGTTAAAGTGTGTATTCACCGAAGAGGGGAGAGGACGAAATCTAATTATTGGAATCCTGAAAACGATTCGTTCATCTATTTAATCTCTCACCTATGAAAAAATGTAAAAAATCTCACGGTTAATATAATATGTGTAGAATAAACTACGCGCGATCATTAACACATTTGTTCTGACATTTCGAGGAAACTAAGATCATTTATTAACCGCACGACAGAAGTGACTAAAATTGCTAAATACAGATAACTGATATACCTAAACACAAATGAATACTATTGCTAGGCATAAATGTTAATAGACATAAATGTCTAGCTAATATTGCTATACGAAGAATCCCAAATGGAACGAAATAAAAATCTTCCGTTCGCACTGACGCAAGATAAAAGCATAGTACCTTATAAAACACGAGAACGAACGCAAAGACGTGCAACAAAAAAACACCGGTGCTTCCTCGAAAGAGAGATAGAGAGAGAAATACGAATTCCTAGTTTTCCCGATGCCTTTAAAAATGATGCAAGCACCGCCACAAGAGGTGCACGAACACTGATCTACCTGAACATTCTGGGTCCGTCAACAAAGCCCTTCAGACCTCGGTGTCATTGTTCCCGGTCACCGGAGGCACACCAGGTCGTGCATAATCGAATTTATTTTCCAGTCGCCCGCCGCGCTCGGCATTAATAAACATAGCCGTCCGGCCGCCCCTCTCCCGAAAGAGGTGGTCGCAGGATCGGCTGACAAGATCCCAACAGATCCGATAAAAAAAAGCGCGCGCGCACACATACATCGAGGAAGCGAATAACGTTTCCCCGCGGCGTGCTCTCGAAACGTCAAAATCAACCGGAGAGACATTCAAACGGGGGATCATGATATACGGAGCCACCCAGTATAGGGATGCTTCTCGGACACGTTTCTCTCCGGTCGTGTCCTTCTACCTTCTCCGCGCCGATGTACCCGTCCCGTTTCCCGCCCCTCCCGGCCGCCCCCGCATCCTCGATTCAACCCCAAAGGACTCCCTTACTCTCCTCGACAGGGCATAGCGAGAGCGAAGGGAAACGGGGGCTGTGAAGGGCGAAGGGGGTTGGGGCTGTGGGGGGCTCTGGGGGGGAGGAACGAGGGCCGTGTGGGGGTGGAAAGGGAGGACCGAGAGAGAGTCGAGGTAGCAGAGAAGTTGGGTTTCATCTCGAGGGCTCGGGGGATGAGAGAGCGTTGTGGAGGGGCGGTGGGGGAGGAAGGTTGGCCAGGATAGAGGGTGAGACTTCGTAATATAGGATGGCCTGTGTGCGGTGGAACGAGTCTCACAGCTTCGTTCTCTCTGTATTCGAGCGTCTCCCTTCCTCTCTCTCTGCCCTACCTCTTTCTCTTTCTGCCTCCGTCCATCTCCCCCTCGGTCTCTCTCTCTCACTGTGTAGCTCCGTGCACACCGGTTCTCTCTCTCTCTGGCGCCCTTCTCTCGCTCTCTTCTGTCACCCTCTTTTCTCGTTCCACTAGACGTGCACGGGTCTACGTGCATCCGCCACCGCTCGCTCACTCGCTCACTCACGTACGTACCCGAGGCTCCCAGGTTTTTGCTTGTGGTAGCCAATACTCTCCGGCTACGGCGACGAGAGGAGCCCTTCGTTAAAAGGAGACGGCTGACTCCTCTCCGTGAGCCACCCCCCAGGGGGTGGAGACGAAGAGACGCTGCCCAGAGAGAGATACGATTTTACCCCAGCTGCCGTGCCCGAGACATTTTTTCCTATCTAGGGATAACCTCCAAACTGGAGTAGCCCCGGTTCCGAGAGCCCCGCGTTCCTTGGATCCATTTCTGCCCACCCCCTCCTCGTCCTCCTCTTCATCCTCTTTCCAACCCCCCGCCCCGTACCCAACCGGATTCCTTACAGCGGACCAGGCGACTAGGGCGAAGACCTTTTCTGTTTCGAAGTGATTTTTGCTTCCTGGACGACGCACCTTCGCGGATATTACCACGGCACAGCCAGATGGGCCACAGGGATTAGGGGGATTGGTATTGTTCGATGGGAATAGTTGTCGTGTCGGAGATTCTGAAGGGGATAATTGTGGAATGCTAATGGATACTGCCGGACGGATGGGTTGTTGCAAAAGTTCGATCCACTCGGGGCTGCTTGAATAGTGTTGTTTAAGATAGGGTGTGAAGCTACCATCGCGTTAATCGCCGGTTAGCTGCGAGTTTAAGGGAGATTCTTATGATGCGTGCAGCGTGATGTTTAAACCCCTAAATACTGTAGACATTGGAACTCGCACGATCAATTTAGGGCTCAGGTGGTCTTCGGGAGCTAATATTTATCGCGGTGTTACATACAGGGGATCCAAGAAGTAAAATTCAGAAAAACATCGAATCAGAGCTATGCGTGTTTAAATGGAAACAAAAATATGACGGTGTATCGATGTAACTTTTTTTATTTTTTATTTGTTAGTATATGGTTTAGACTGCGGATCTTTATGCATTAATGAAGAAATTGGTCGGGTGAAATATAAAACAGTGAAGGATTAGAAAAATTTAAGAATATCGTAATGTTGATTTTATAACGAAGTCATTGAAGGGTGAAATCAATTTTTATCTTATCCCTGCTTCCCGCAATCAATGCAGAACATTTTTATTTTTCATAAAGATCCGCAGTCTAGTCGCTGTGATTTAAAAATAATTTTTCATTATTCCTTATAAAGCAGTGAATTTACGTATGTATAGTACGTACATCGTCAAAACATTTTCGGTTCTCCTCTTCGTTTCGAGGCTTTTCTACCGAAACGCTTATGTTACGTCAAGCGAAATAAGTGAAATTGAAGAGAGCACGTTGGATAAGATAGTACTTGCTGCACAAGTTGTACTAATGCACCAAAATTATGCCGTCTGAATTATAGAAGTCGAAATTCGCGTTTGTATTATCTAATTCTGACAGGATGATAGTGTAGGACGTTCTACCTTCGTTCCGCTACTAAGACAAAGGTAAAGTGTAGAATGCGTTATGCAAATTGGAGGATGATATCTTCTGTTTAATACGACAATCTTTCGTGTCTCGAATTTTTCAACCAAAATTAGTAATCCTTAAAAGATTTTCTATATTTATAACACTCTGTAATGTCGTAATTACTTCTTCAATATTATACACAATATTTTTGATTTATAGAAATAGCTTACTACGATTTGGGTGGAAATACATATTGTACTTCTATTACATTTAAAAAATCAAAAATCGAGTAACGTGCTGGGACCGTCTAAGTATTTGCATAATTATTTACCCTCGCAAATAATGTAGCATTTCTTTTCCATGATTAAAACTTGTTGAAAGAAAATTAATATTGTATCGGCATCGATTAAATGATATCTCAGCACCAGAATTATATTCAAATATAATGCAATGGATACAGAGGTCTACATAATTTTCTTTACTCGATTGTCGAGAATTTAGTCTTCGGTAAAATACCGATGTCATTAAAATAAATCCAATTTGAGGTTCTCGCAAATTAAATTCACTAACCATGTCATGCGAAGATTATCTCTTCCACACACCCTCGAATTATCTGAATCGACCAACTAGCCGACTACACTAGCAACGCGTATAGTCCGCCATATGTCATGAAAACATAGGCTTTAAAAGAGCAGTCCGAACCCAAAATTACATAATCTAGATATGTTTGACTTTGGAAAAAAAACGGTTTACCCAGATGCGGAGTGGAGGCGGGTCGTCGAAATTGGAAAAAAAATTACATGAAGAGGGCGTTTTTTCAGATGGCAATATGGTGGCTGATTTCTACCTGGCACTCGCGCAATGAAAAAATACGTTCCGAGTTCGTGGCGGGATTATCGTATTAGGGGTGGCGTTCGTGCAACGAACGAGATAGGGTAACCGAGGGAGTGTCTCGAGTCGGTCCCACGCACGAGAAATATCTACGACTAGTTTGTTATTACAAATTGTTATCCCGAACCGTCCTATCTGCCTACAAATAAACCAACCTCTGCCTGTCTATTTGCATTGTTGTATATCCCGGACCGAAAATGTCTTAGCGGCTCCTCGGAGAATCGCCCCGCATTTCCGGCAGCTTTTCTTGCGTTACTTTCGTGTGTTCCTGCGCAGCGTGTTGTTATTTATTATTAGTATGGCTCAGAACTTGAGCCTCGAGTGAATGGAATATTATGTTAAATGCGGAGAAATTACAATAATTATCGGCTACACGACAACATCATTTCCTCCCGACGTTCGTCATCTAAAAACTACCGCCACGATTCCGTAGCCCATTTCCGGCTCCGCGGTATCAGCCTGTCAACCCTCACCGGAAACCGGATTCCAACTGTTACAGCTCTTTTTATCGTGACACCGTTCCCGATGCTTACGGTTCCTCTTCCTCCTTTCCAAATCCTGACAACGACTTCACAGGAGAGGCACGTCGAGGATAACGGATTCGAGCAGTTCCGTTATCTGTCCTGGACCGGTAGCGAGCACCCTTTCGGACCGGAAGTGGGCGTGAAAGGTGTCCACGTCCCTATCTCTGACCTCGCTGCAAGCCACTACGTATTGGCCATTGAGGCCCGCGTAGGTGGCAACTTTTGTGGTCTTCGCCCGATTGCGAGCGTATTCACAATTCGACGCATTTATCTAGCCGAGGATTCGAATTTCTCGAAAAGAATCGATGGAATACATCGTTGAACTTTTTATAAGGAGCTTCATGCCCTCGTATCTATAGAAATACGGTAACTCCTCGGCATATGTGACAAACATGTGCACGATATTTGTGAAAAATTTGGTCCCCTATCCCTCTTGATTCTAATGATTTTTTAGTCATACTTTTATGGACATATTTGCGACATAATTCTGGTTTGAATGAGTCCAAACATGATGCAATTCGGAGCATATTTACTTGTCACATTCAGGATATAGTAGAACCTCTATTATCAGAATCAGTGATGCCAGTCTTGAAATAGGGTTGCATTCACCTGAATTATCTAACGATTATTTTGCCGTATCGTAACGAGTCACGATCGTCATGAAGATTTTAAAAAAGCCTAATAAATATGAACGTATTCACGATTCGACGCATTTATCTAGCCGAGGATTCGAATTTCTCGAAAAGAATCGAAATGCATCGTTGAACTTTTTGTAAGAACATTTGCTTGCAACATATATCGCTATGCAGCATGAACTGATTACGTGTGCTTTGGAGTAATAAGCAAGTAAGAATCGTACTCCCATCGTTAGCCGTAAAAGTGGGAGGGGGGTGAGATAGGAATCACGGTGTGGCAATTCAGCTCCCATTGACCGGCTTTCTCCTCCACCCCGAGCTGGCTAGGTAAACCAAACTTTAAGAGAGGCTGGCACGCGCGCAACTGCGACAATTTATGCCCCTGTCCCGCTTATGCGAGGCCGGCTCGCGAGCGTACGGGAAAAAGGTCCGCGAGAAAAGGGTTGGAGGATTAAACGCGCGGCTCGAGAAACGCGGTGTCTCGCCGCGCGCACCTAATGGCGGCATAAACTCGCTCTAAAATCTTAAAATAGTCGCAACAATTTATGCGTCCCGTTGTTGCACCTCTGCCACTGTTCTCTCTACTCGTGCCCCACCCCTCCTACAGGTTTCGCAATGATTTCTTGCGATTTGAGAAACGAAACGCGGAGAGGGTCGCGCGGAAAAAGAAACGTTACGTAGGATTTTACGCTCCCGGCGATGAATTCGAATTAGGCTCCTTCCTCCTGACCTGGTATACATTGTAATGCACAGTACTTTCGTACTGGCTTCGTTTTGTTTTAATCAGAATTATTCGGACAATATGTATGTATGTTAAAGTTATGTATATAAGTTAAAATGATGTAGCTTGTTTAAAAGTGGACCAAACGACTTCAGTTTTACCAGGAACTTACAAGAATTAGTTTAGGGAAGCCCGGGGCTAAAAATGCCGATTTTGAAGAAACACATAAAATGACGTAGAAATAGTATATGTATTCTCATTTTTAACGAGTAATTTATAAGCGAAGTTATTATAAAAAGATAAGAGGGTGAAACGTATAGGAAAACACGATGGGCGGAACAAACCGTTCGAACGTCGTCTTCCATGTTTTTCTTGTGCGGCGACAGAGCCCCAGATTTCGCACTAATAGTCACGTATTCAATTAACTGACTCACTAATTAAACCTTTAGCGGTGGCATCGGTGAGCCGCAGCAGTCGAAGCTACACATACCTCGGTGCCGTTGATACAACGGCCTCTCGTGCGTGTAGGTCGGAAACAGGGGTTGAACGGGGGTGGAAAGAAAGATACGGGGATGCGTGGTACACACAAACGCGCGGCCACCGGAAACGCCGAGAGATACGGACGGAAAAGGATAAGGAACGCCAAATGAATAGAAATAAGGGCTGACGAATTGCGACCCTCGAGGATTACGTATTCAGTGGGATGTAGGTCAAAATTATAGAATCGATCTCCCTCGTGTAACAATTCGATTCACAAAATTACGGAAATCGGGCCAAACTCCTAAATGTTTGGACACTCCAATTAATGGAAAGATAGGGTATACAATCGATTTCAAGAATTAACACTAAACGTAGCGAGCTATAAAAGTAACAGGCACGTGTTGCCTTATAAAAATGACAAGTTTTCATTAATGAGGTGCATATTGCTTTGTAATAACGACAGGATAAAACATTTTTATTATAATATGTGCTTCAATAAAAAAATTCATTCGACAATTTTTGATGAAACCATTTTTATACGTTTTTTAGTATAACATATACTGGTGTCAAAAAATGTATTCAATCAATTCCCATGAAATCACCTTTACAAACTCAATGATTGTCAAATAAAAATTCTAAAATCTTAAATCTATCATTTAACCCTTCGTGGTAGGTTTAGAGTTAATAACAAATCGTATTTTATAAAACCCTATACACGCGAATACGAATGGATTGTACTGTAGCAAGTTCCGAACCGAAAGAAAGGAAACATGCTGGACCATTTACGCGTTAAGGAAAAGGGTTAATGGTCGACCTTGAAATGGCAATCGGAGCTTTACACCGGCGCAACCGGAAGTCCGCGAGTCTCGCAGCGGCAACAAATGGCCCCGGGTTTCCGATCAGCAGTTTCCATAAAAATGCAGGCGAGTGTGCACGGTGTCAGCAGTCCCTGTAATAGTAGGCAGACTACGCGTGGCCACACGTTTTCATCGGGGGGGATGGTCGAGGTAGTCCGTGGTTATTTCGGTGATTGGTTTTATCGCGTTGGCAACAGTATGCGACCTGGTCCCTCTGTGATGTCACCCCGGCGCGCGGCGCGGCGCAGCGCGGTGCAACGCGGAATGGTATAGCGCGTCGAGATGCGTCCCAGCTTGGCCCGGCCCGGCCCGGCCCGGCTCGGCTCGGCCCGACCCCCTGGACGGTGGCGGCGCTTGTATTCGCAGAGGCGTTCCGGCGCGGGACGCATAGATGGACGCTCGTGAACGTGCATACAAATTCGTCAAATATTGGCCCGCGTATCGGTAGCCTTCGCAGCTGCCCACCCGGCAGAACGGTGAAAATGGAACGCGGCCGTTCCGCGTAGCTTTCCACCGAGCTGTTTGTCGATGATGACGCCGTGTGCCCTTTTTACCCCCTCGCCCCACACCCCCGCGAATCCCGTCGCACCCCCACCCCCTACGCTATATCGATTTTCCTTTTCCGTTTTTGCCCTCCGACGAGCCGGCTGTGTTTTTGGCGCCGCGCTGTGCGTCGCAGTTTAATGCAGTTTAACAACGTCCCGTGAAAATCGTTTCGTTCTCTGTCTCTTTTTATCTCCCCCTCCCCCCCCTCTCTCTCTCTCTCTCTCTCTCTCATCCCCTCGATCTCGTTCCTTCCGTTATCACCCGTGTTACGGGGCCGGCCAACGCGCGTAAACAACTCGCCCTTTTGTCTATCTGGCGAGGAAACGGCAGTCCTGACGAACACGATACGCCAGGATCAGGGTCGTCGGGACTGTATCAATTTCTTCGGGGGAGAAAGAATGGCGACGGACCGGTACCACGGGAACAAAGACGACGCGACGTGGAACTTCACCGGACTTGCTCGGGCTGGAAACGTTGGGAGAGGATGCTTACACGAATTGGATGAAAGTAGATCCTACGCGTTGTTCGCGGCACCGGAATCCTTGACAATTCTACGAAATCCAAGAACACAATGTATCTTGTGAAACTGAACTTTTGGCATTCGTCGTGGGATCCAATATTTTTGACCCTTGACCAGTGACGCGTCGTCTGCAAGACTGTTCCATTTGCAACTTATACTGACATTATTATAAGTTTAATACTAAACCTACCACAACCGGTCAAAATAACCGGTTTCAGATCTTTTATTTTACATTTATTTTGTTTAACCTTCACTCTGAGTATAGGGGTGTGTACAGGGATGTGTTTAAATAAAATAATAGGGCTGTGTTTAAATCAATTACGAATAAATGTAAATTATCAATAAATCCTGCAGATATGGGTACGAAATAAGTAGGTACATTTTAAGGATTCGTAACGTGTCTGAAGAAAAGATGATGTATAATAAATAGTGGATTTTACGCTAAAATTGAAAACAAAATTTAATTTCATCTCCACTATACTAAAAAAGTATGGAGTGTATGTTGGTAGGAGTGTTAAGAGAAAAGGAAACGGAGAAAGTAGTTAAATGCTCGGGGGCGGTAGATAGTAAGCCGAGGGAAACAAAGAAAAGGAAAGAAATAGAAACAAAAGAAATAAAGCACAAGGATTTCTAGTAATAAAGGAATGTATAAAGAGAATGGAAAAATGAGTGAACGGTTAAGGTAATTTACGTTACCGTTTACACGATATTGTGATTGTTTTATTGAATGGCTTGCTTCTGTTTCCGCGTGGAGATGAAGAGCAGGAAAATCTCGCTGATGGTTTCGAATAAATCATTTCAGCGAATAAATTCTCAGAAATACATGAAATATCTCTTGGTGAAAAGAGTGAAATCTTCATTCTAATTTTGATCTTAGTTGAGAGTGTGTTGCATTTCAATGTTTCGAGAATAGGCGAAAGCCACTGTTGTGGTGAGTGGTTATGTGCCTGATTTTTTACTTGTTTAATGAAAGTCACTAATTGGTGCGAGATAGTAATGGGGGAAAGAGAAGGAGAGGAAGAACGAAGGTATTGTGTTGCAGTAGAGATGGCGAAGGCCTAATAAAGATGACGACGAAAACACTGCTTTTTCGATTATATTTATCTTCGTATTACCATAAGAGCCCTTGATAAAGCCATCAGAATTATTGTAACTCATTTCGTCATTCTGTTTATTTACTGTTTCTTGATTATATTTAACTTCGTCTTACCGTAAACGCAGTTAACAAAACCATCAAAATTATTGTAGTTTTATTTTGTTCGAAGGTTACGAAAATATTTGAATAATAATACTTTTAATTCTCAAGTTAGGTGAAAGAGCACGGATATTCAAATTTCACAAAAATATTTGAATAATCATTTTTTGAATCCTCAAGTTAAATGCAAAAACACGTATTTACAAAAATATTTTGATACCCTGTTTTAATCCTCAAATTGGAAGGAAAAACAAACCGCTAAATTAAAATACATCCCATTAAAAAATTGATCAGTGGCACGCGTGGAAAATGTTAGACCTTCAAAAGTGTTTGAAACAAGGATCACGTTCTGGAGACAAGAGTGAAAATCGAAATTCGGTAATCTGGTCGTACGATCTGTCCCTTCTCGTCAAACTGGGTGATAGAAATTTGTGGGTTATTGACTCTCGAAGATTTTTGATAAAAGTTCGGGGACTTCACTTCTCCGACCAGTTACAAGGTAACCCGAAATGTAAATGCGCCCCAAAAGTGGAGCGTACATGCCTTTCACCCCATTGCGCAGTGCGGTAAAGCTTGCCTCAAAGACAGCGTCTTCCCACTACTTCTCCGAGAGTGGTGAAGTAACTTGGATCACGACGTTGACGTGGAGTTATCAAAACTGTTATTCTTTCGTACACTAGTTGCCCAATACTGTTTTTGGATTAAATATTGAACATATATATATTAAGATATACGAGTATTTCATTGGTTGAAAACAGTGCAACAGCATTGTTTAATTCTCTAATGATTTTACTGTTTTAAATTACTACATGTTACAAGAATTTATAATGGAATTTAAATTATTACAATACTTAAGCGTAAGACATGTCTGATATCCTCATTCACAAAGCAAATAATTTTCTTGTTTATCCCATCTTTGGGATGTTCATTCAATTAAAATTTCTTTTAAAGCGTGTATCTTCCCCGCGTTACAACTGGACTGTGGATTTTTCTGTTTATAATAAATATGAGTAGGTGCAATTTGCAGCAAGATATTAAAATAATTTAAAGATTTTTATTTCTAGTTTGTTGAAGTTATTACGGAAGGAAAGACTACTTGGTTTCAGTTTTTTATACATTAATATTTTGCACGAAGATCCAACAATATAATTTTATCTGTACATTATGTGTACGAATCATAATAATTTCAAGATAATTTAATACTATAAAATCCAGAGCGCTTTTTGCAGAACCGTGCAACGTCCCATGCACTTAAACTTCACCAACGAGTGAGCTAATTTCCGAAACGCCGACATTCCCATGTTCGTCCATCGATTCGACAAATTCTGACAGATTACATCAGTACAAGGCTTATTAATGCCGTCGTAAATGCTGCTCCTGACAGATTTACGAACGGCAAGGCGGCCCTTCGCGCGTGCAATCGTTTATGGTGGTCCGCGGAGTGCATTCTCGGTGCAGCTCGGGATGCACCACGCTGCGGCGCGTCATTAAACGCACGATGTAACACACGCGTACACGTACCCGACCTCGTTGAAAAGGCTGCCTAGGTCGTTCTACGTTAAGGCGCGTCGTTCCCTAGCATGCGACCATCCGATTAAAATCCATTACCTCGATTACTTTTATTTGCCGTGGGTTCCACTTCGCCGCGAAAAATAGTTCTTCGAACGACGGGCACGAAAAACCTCGAAATTCTTAAACTCGACCCTCATAAACGTCTCAGACCCAGTTCATTCTGCGCGGAATTAAAATCCATTAAAGTTTGCGATAATTGGACCGCGAGTTTTATGCATTTATGACAAAAACAAGTTTTTTTTTATCATTATGGTGATATTATTAAAGAAACCTGAAATTATTAAAGAAAAAATTGAATTATTATCTGGCTCTCGTTTGTTACAATCGACAGAAAAAATGTTTATTTTACATAAAAATCCGCTACATGCCATTAATGAAGATTGTTAAAGAAGAAAAGAATGTTCTATATGGCAACTGATCCTCGCAATTGACGCTAACAATTTGTATTTTGCATACAGCATATTTAAATTTTATCTAGTCGTTCTTGCCACAAATGCATAAAATCCACAGTCTCTAATAATAAAATATATAAAATAGCGAACGAGGCTAAATAAGAGAAAGAAATCTTTTCTACGCACAATTTATTTATAAACTGTCTGCGTCAAGATGCTTGCAACAATCATTGGAAACGCAAGTTAAACCTAGCGGAGCAGTTTTTCACTTTCAATTCTATTAAAAGGATTTAGACATTTTCCCTCGGACCAGGGTACTTTTGCCCTATTCACAGGCTCGTTCCCCGCATTTGAACCGTTCCAGCTGAACCGTTTACGCCGGTCCGCGAAGTGCATTCTCGGTGCAGCGCGGGATGCACCACGAAGCACGGCGCACTCGTGTGCGAGACCGTGCACATCGCTCGGTTGGCTGTGTTAAAAGGAAGTCTAACTTCCAACGAGTGGTTTTATGTGGGTGGTACGCACACGCCCGCAAAAACCCCCCCTCGTTGCAGGCACGCGGGAACACGCGTGTCATACAGGACGCCAGCGTGTTTCGCATTTCACGTTCCCCTCCTTGTCGCCGATGCGATCGGACGAACCGTGGCGACGCATAGTTCTCGATACGCTGGATTCACAGTAGGCCCCAGAAAAACAGTGACACCAGATCGAGACTTATCTCCCCACTCTACCTTCCCCTTCTACCACGCTACTCCCCTCTCTACCTTCCCCTTCTACCACGTTACTCCCCACTATTCAGCCGCGAACCGATCACGTGACGCGTTGCATCTACCCCTGCACGTGACCGGTACTGGCAGAGAGAGGGTTTCCCCTCGATTCGTGCTTCCTCCCCTTATGCGCTCGGCGACAAAAAGATGGCACACCTAATTTATTTAAGAATTTTCGTAATTTAACAAGTTCCGACTTTCATAGTGCTTTGCATTACTATGGTTTGGTTTGTATTTCTAATGGAATTTGCAAACAAAGTCTACATTACATTTAATCGGCTATTGTCCACGAGCTTTAATATTCTAGTTATTCCGTGAATTGTGTACATTAATAACGCTAACGAGTTACTACTATATGCCTTTCTGCAATCTGATAACTAATTTATTTCATTAATTAGTAATTAACAGTGGCGTTATTATTATTCATGACACGGCAGTTCAAAGTTTTGTGTTCATAATATGAAGAGGTGCGGAGTCTATTTATTGGGAGTCGATGATTCACTTTCCAAAATGGAAAGCTAACTTCTGCATGGTGAAAATTATTTTTTGCACTACTGGCGACTTTCAAGCTGATTATTCCTGCACAATACAATTACTATTGCACGATAACAATATTAATAATTTTTATAAAGCACCTGGTCTTCGTTAGAAATGTCTAAAAAATTACGTCAAAGAAGATTTAACTTGAAAAATGATGATTTACTGCTTTGATATTTGCAATATCATAATTATGTTGCTTTTATAGACATACGTTATTTTTTAAAGTGGTGTAAGTCCATTTATAAGTAAGTACATATATCTGACTAAAACTATTAACTCATTTTTGAAAAAAATGGACTTATACCACTTTAAAAAACAACGACTCGTATGTCAATTCTCACGTATAAAAGAAGCATTAGGGTTTATGCTGTGATAAAAGCATTGATCGATTTTAAATTACCTAGAAAGTAAAATGATCGTTCCATAGAAATATTGTAGTGCTCAATACTTATTTCAGTTCACACGAGGCAATAGTATCATACGCAATTATTTTTCTAATTAATATCTCGGAACTTGATCATTAATTATATCACGTCGCGGCCAGCGGCTCGTTCGCGATGCTCATTAATGCGGCCATCAATATTATTTCGAAAAACTATGGTATCATTACGAGCATGAGCGGAAGCGGCGCAATATATGTGCTTGCAATATTAATGAACATTTAGGCGGTTTCGGGTTAGATTATATCATTGGTGCTCTTAAGTTTGGACAAATTAATCAATCTCTCTGTGTCTAAAAGGTAAAATTAATTGATACACATAAAATGATACTGTGGCAACCGTATAAACAGGGAATAAGTTTCTGCAAAATTTCTGTGCCACTTGCATCAGTGTAGAAAGTGCAAAAATGTATACATTAAGGTAAAATACATATATGAGTGAAAGATATGTACGAAGGTATAAAATATGTGTATAGTCGTGAGTTATAAAATTGTAGCTCGCGTTAACAATACAATTTTAAGATATAAAAACGCATTCGTAGTTTTAAGGCTCTAGAATTATTGTTTATCAAATGTAATTTTTATTTACATATACTTTCTATCTGATAATTCTATCTATAATTCTATCTAATTTTTGTAGTTTTTCTAACTTTTTAGAGATTTTATGGGCGCTAACTGCTGCATCAACGCACTGGAGAGATTGGAATGATCAAAAATAAACGTGCCACTGTGTATAGCAGCTTGCTATTAGCAAGCGGACGTCTCTGGCCGCATTAAAAAGGCCCTTCTGGATAGGTGAACGATCACGTATGACCCAGGCCGAGCTGTGAAAGCTCGCAATTACATAAACGTCATACATCCGATCACCGAAACGTCTTCGTTCAGGCAATCAACCCTGGAATCGCTTGTCCACACGGATCCAGATCTATCCGGCTGCTAGCCGATCTGGCTGATGCCTAATTGAGAACAATGAGCAACTTGTTCTCTTGTTTGCCGTGGGTGTCTTCGGCTGTTGGGATAGAACTTTAGGTATTTCCTTGGTGAACTTGAGAACACGAGGCGGAACGATCGGTGCAGAACGACGAATCCGACGCCGACGCCGTGCGCCGCGTCGAATCGCCTCTTGTGTCGAATTACACGTCAGATCGGATACACATTTATGAAATCCACGGAACTTCGTGCCTCCACGGGGACATCCGGCGAGATTGTGTGCGCCTCGCGCGACAGGCTACGGCCCTTTGCTCGTTATCCACGCGTATGGCTCGTGTATCGAGTATTAATTACCCGGGGCGCATCACCTTTAATTAACTACGCTAACGCAGTCACTTTGGCACTGTAGACGACACAGATTTATGAAAAATCTTGCCACGGATATCTGCGGATACATTTCTAAGCGGTCCGTGGAATTTATTCTGCTCTAGCAGTCGGTTTACATTAATTAAAATCGAGGAATTATGGTTTGCAGAATTTTTGTTTCCGTATTTCAAGGTGAAATAAAACCGAATTTCTTTATTCAAGAATTTCTTTTTCGCAAAAGATCATCGAACAAAAGGGAGAATATTTTATTCGTTAAAATTCTTCTTATTTGCGAAGGGAAACGAAATGATAAATGATAAAAATTGATAGTTTAGAGCAGGCTGTCTAATAAAATATTACACGTGCCATTTAACAATGTGCTCTTGCAAGAAAAAATAACTTATCGAAAGTTTAAAATTGCTGGTTTGCAGGATCCTAAGGAAACATACCGCTAATCAGTTAAGATTTCCGAAGAAGCGAAAACACATGACCACCCAATAAACGTTGACAGTCGATCCCAGATCGTGGATCGCGCAAGAAGTTCCTGGATTTTATTCTTCGGAGGCGGGCACTGGCGTCTCTTTCGGAGAATGGTGGATTACTCATTGACGCGGGTAGGTACTAACATCACAATCCATCGAGCAGACATAAAGAAATCGAAAGAGTCAAAGGGAAGAATAAACGAAAGGGCAAAAGGAGGAAGCGGGACATAAAAGGCGTACATAAAATCGGTCGGGGAAAAAGTGCCGTGTGAGTTGAAAGTCATCTGACTGCGGCGCACGGTCATGAAAGCTGCGGATCCTGTTCTAGCACTATTAAAAGAAGCCTCTCACCCCCGAGAGAGGTAAGACAACGTGAACGACGGGCCGAGAGGAGAGGATCGAGGAGAGAGGAGCGAGAGAAAAAGAGAGAAAGAGAGAGGAGCGAAGCCGGGCTTCTCGGGCCTGCGTCTTTGCACGTGTGATGGAGACAGAATGGCCTCGGTGAGCCTTCCTCGGGTATTAACGCCGGGGAATACATTAGAGGTGGAGGCGAACTGTGTGTGCCGAGGAGGCGGCAACGTGGCCACCATGTGTGATAGCAAAGCTGAAGTTTCTTTCTTGGCCGTTGCCGGACATATATCTGTGTGCCCCGCCGCGCGTCCTGCATAAGAGAGAGACTTACGCAGCCGGCGATGCTTCTGGTGCCTGTGCCAGCGTCCGCCTGCGTCATACCTGTCCGGAGAGATATGGCTGTGCTGCTTTATGGTTTTTGAAAGTAACCGTGGAGGAATTTTAGCCGTGGAGACAACGTCTGCCGGTGGCAACGGGACGACTGCACAACTTGCAAGGGAGGTTCCGACGACGATGCCCGAGACCCGTCGAGAATAAATGGTTTTCTTCGATCTTTTTTTCGAGACCCGTTCCCCCGCAACAGAGGACCATGGAACTCTGCAATTCATATTTCCCAGGATGAAAAATTAAGCGGAGATCGCTCCCAACACTGACACTGCTAACCTCGGAATTCCCATAGAATCAAAGTAAGTTGTTCAACGAAAGAAAACCGGAGAACTTCGAATGTACAATGTGTAGACTGTAGAAATTGAAGAAAGTGCAATAAAATAGAATCTTATCTCCAGTAGAAGTAGCATTTACCGATGCGAAATAAATAAAAATGGTACTAAATTCTGTCGAATTCTATATTCTATCCTTTTTTGAAAATTTTCAGAAGCCATGAACGCATAAAGATCCGCAGCCTAATAACGTGGAATAGTCTTTCTACCTCCTTGTAAAAATTGTTTAGAATTGTGGTATAATAACTCTTCGCCTCAAAGCCGCCATTAAAATGTGGTGGCTTAAATCATGTCGAATCTAGTAAGTTCTTTTCGGATTATACTTTTGAGAACGGGCTGTAAAGTTTCTTTTGATGTAGCGCCGTCGTTCAGAAGTCTAATAATAGGTTTCCTGTAAGTAAAGTTATTTATCGTTTCATTTTGGATGCAGCTGTTAAACAATTTTTATATTTAAAAAGAATGGGTTTTCAAATGTTTCAAAGGAAAGTATTGTAGAATGCGGTAACTCGTCGTCCTCCGTTAAAAGGTGAAGAGATTTCGAAAACAGACGAGAAATTAGTGAAGAGCTGGAAAGGGATGTTGCGGAGATCTAGTCGCTCGACAAGACGGTGAAGCACGCCTCCTAGATCGCATCTACGGCGCGGAGCAGCCATCGAAAGTAATCGCGTATCTCATTTTTGCCCGCGTAAATGGAACAAGGTAATAAGAGCCGAAGGGAGTGGTTGGCTCGAGACGAGAACGTTGCATCGCATGCGAGCGCCAGCCCGGGGACGATAATTTACCAACGCGTTGGCTTTTACGAGCGCGGAACGCACGTCCAGGTCCCCGATTCTTGTCCGATCGTAATGGGATTATCCGATTAAATCACGATTCGTCTTAACGGTACGCCTGATACGTTTAACCGGTGACCGATCTTCCCGTCCCGTTACGATTACCATCTGCGCGTCCGTTGATCGATACAACGCTGTCGTTATTAACCGCGAGCCAGTTCCGGTTGTCTTTACGCGCCTCGTGTTTGTCACGACGCCAATAAAATGGGTCATCGGGGGCTAGAATGCCTGAGGTCGACCAGACGTATCGTTCCACCAACGGTGGACTTTTTCTCGCGGTTTCTCCAGCCTTCCAACCGTCTGCGCTCGCTCTGTCTAGGGTTTTGATTAAACTTTAGAAGCGTGCATGTACAGCTCTCTGCTCGTATAGTTGCCCCGCACGGTTCACGTAACGCGGTTAGAAAGGGCACCGGATACAATTTGCGATCGTTTCATTGGCCGCCAGCTAGCTTTCGTCTTGTCCAAAGGAATACGGTAGTGCCTCGATATATGCGAAAACTTTGGGAACAATATTTTACTTGCGTTTCATGTACACATTTAACATTAGGTTTACGGGACCCGTCAAAATTACGGATTCTGGTATTCTTAATTTGCGATTATTAAGATTGTAAAGATGCTTCCCCGAGAAATTATTTACCAAATTTGTTTCTTTGGGTATATATTATTTGAAAAATAGCAAAAAATTTGGATAGACACATCCTTGTTATGTTTATAAAGTAATGTGAAATAGTTATTTCTACAGCTCCGTAAACCTAGTGTTAATAATCTCTTACGATTAGCATCAAACGTAGACAAGGATAGACGAGGACTGTTAAACGCAGAATAGTACAGCAAATTAATACACGTATCACCTTATTTTAATTCTGGCTTTGATAATCCTTGTACGCCTGTGTCCCTGCAACGACTATCCTTTGTTACAAAAATGAAATTAAGTAACTATATCGTATGAAACTTTTGTCAATAAGGTTGTGACGTTTTCCGATTTCAACGACACCAAACACGATACAATTTGGATAATACTTACCCGTTTAATCCGCGATGCAGCACAGCCTCGATTATCCGAACTAATCTGTGGAACACGAGTGTTTACCTGTTTACGTATAATCGAAACGTTACTGTATCGTATCCAGAGATTGCAATAATAAAATACATGAATAGCTTGAGAAGGTGAAACTAAAAGGTAAACAAAATAGATGTAGCGATACAGTAGTAAAATATTAAAACGTTTCAAAGAATTATTCCCAACTTATTGAAATTATTGAAGGAAGCAAACGATTTTTATTTGGCTCACGTTTCTCGCAATTAATGCACGAAACTTTTATTTGACAAAACTCGTCAGTCTAGTTATACGCGTTGGGCTCAGCTGTAGATAATTTGCGTTGCAAACGTGAAACAAGTTCTGAATAACGATTAGTTGACAATTATATCAAAGTATTCAAGGCGAATAGCTATTATTATGGCCAATAACGAGCGAGAAGTGCGATAGATCAGTGTTTGCTGTTGCGTCTTCGAAGAGGAAACTCGAAAACGAGAGTCAAAGTTGTTTACGATATTATCCAACAGATTATGAGTTTTCTGCAGTCCAAACATATGCAACGATACAAAATACAACGTAATAACAACCTTACCTCTTAGAACTTCTATTTTAAGCCTGTGCACTCGTTTTAATTCTGGGGTTTGGATATTTCTTACGGCCCGGGATATTTTCATTGTGTGACTAAAATCAGCCGAAATAATACAATTCGTTAATTTCTGTGACGATCATTTGAAAAGAAGAGTTCGGGGGTTCTCTTTAATGCAACAAAGCCATTAAGAAACATAACAGTTTTCCGGTAGCTAAATTGTTAAGATACTATCGATCGCTCGAATATCCTCGGGCACACTGTCGCAAATGTTATCATTCCAACACGTTACATCAGTCAATATCGTACTCGGGTTGCCAGCAGCCCCATGCGACGTAATACCAAACGTCTCATCGTGCCGCTACCGTCACCGTAACCCAGAACGTTTCCTCACAGGAGGAGCCGAAACTCTGCGACGAGAATGTCTCAAAGTCATCGACTGACGTAGGTTGAGAGTCACTACCCTCAGACTAAAAGACAGGCAGCAACAGAGAAGGAGAGAACGCGCGAGCGAGCGAGCGAGCGAGCGTGAACGGAAGAGAAAGAGAGACAGAGATCGTGAGAAAGAGAGAGAGAGAGAGGATAGCGTAAGCATGAGAGGGACGCAGCGAGAAAATATACTAGAGAGGAAACGAAGACGGAGCGACAGAGAGGTGGGTAGGAAAAGAGAGCCAAGAAGAGTACGATCGGACTAAGGTATAGCACGATGAGACTTGGCTCGGAAGAGGGACAGAAAGGGGAGGCGGGGCGGGTCGGGCTGTGCCGAGAGACAGGGGAGGCAAAGGAGAAACGTACGATGGGAAGAGGGTAAAAGGAGGTGAAGGGAGAAACCCCCCGTTGCGACCACACTGGACTTGGGTTTTTTTGTGAGGGAGCAGTGCGCGGGTGAGCGAAAGAGAGAGAGAGTGTGAGTGAGTGAGACAGGGACAGAGAGATAGAGAGAGAGAGCAAGAGAGGAGAAGGGGGCGACAGTGGGGGAACGAGGGAGGAACGGGGGGTGGTGGGAGACGGGGCGACTGTGAGGAGCCGCAGGGAGGCCAGTGGAGGGAAGGAGGGCGGGGGAGGGAGAGAACTGGCAGGCAGGGGCTGCTCTAGGGAACGAGAAACATAGATAGAGGATGGAGGTAGCCGAGGAAGCGAGAAGGGACGAGAGGTGGAGGTTAGGGTGAAGACGGTGAAGGTGGATGGTTGGTCTGGGCGAGGGGGTTAGGAGGGTCGTTGCGCCGAGGGGGGTGGTCTGTGGGCCGGGTAGAGGAGAGAGAGAGAGATACATAAGGGTGCTGGCAAAGGGTAGGGGACTACCGCGCAAGGCTTCAGAAACCAAGGGTGTCTAATGCCGAGTGGACTTTGTTCGCTCGCGAGATGACACACTGTGTATACACGTTGCGTCGCAGACAGACACAAGCGAGGCTGGCAACGGCAACGGTTGTCGTCGTGTGCACACGTGTTTCAGGTGGTACACACGGTAACGTTGCGCGAAATGCACGCGCGTATCTTGCGTCGATAGCGGGCCGTAAATGGATCCAGTACATGCCGCCACGAGCCTCCGGTGTATTAGGTATACGAGACGCCTGAGGAGACCAAACGTCAGCCGGCCGTTGCATTATGGTCGCGCGCGTTGGAAAGCGGGACGAGCGCGCGGAGGGAACGGCACCACCACCGTTGGGGTGACCGGGTATTATAGATTTAATTCGACCGCTTTCATATACAGACGGAACGTAGGTTTTTTGTTCGACCGAGCAGGACAGGAGTCGGGAGAGCTGAAGCCGGAGCTGTAGCAGGAGGAGGGGGCGGCAGCGGGAGGATCTGGCGCGGTTCGACGCTTCTGAAAGTGTGCGGGGGTGTGCGGCGGGTCGAGTGGTCTTTGTTCCCTCGTGGGATGACACGTTGCGCCCGTGAGTGCGCTGGTCTCACCGCGATCACGAATATACATACGTATACGTACATGCACGATCCTGATGAAGCAAGATAGCCGCCTGCTCGCGGCTTTTTGCGCGCTAAGAAAGTTCATTTGGCGCCGTGCCTCGCCGTCGCGTTTCGTCGTCTCTTAATCCGACCTCGCGGTATCGAAAACGCGGAAAATCGGCAAATGTTGAACAATATTCGATAGACAGCGACGACTGGGTACGAGTTAGCCTCACCAGTTGTGGGAAGCGTTCGCTCGAAGCCCGAGTTGATACGAGCCTAGTCTACCTACTCTGGTCTCTTTCTTTTGCACAGGCTACTTCCCATTATAAGAGATAGCGCCCGAACAAATTCCTGGAATATCGCATCTCTGGATATACGGCCGACGCTGATCCCGGCCGGTAGTTATAATATTCGAATATCACTCTATCTACGAGATCTAATTCTCGATATACGTATATTTTGCGTCTAGCTTCTAACCTCGACACAGTCGAAAAGAGTCCTATAGGAAAACAAAAACGCATCAGTTTCTACGAATCTCTATGTCTCTGTGCGTGGAGAATACAACGCATATATAATTATACGTGTACCAAGAACACGGATAGTTAATTCGCGAATACACATGGTTCACGAATTCCGCGTACACGCACCGTAGCACTCAAAATAATAAATACATCTGACGGTGATTTCGCGTTCCCCACTTGTTCGATCGTATCATGACAGTTAAGGATTGAGTAATCGAGTATGAACATGGATCTTCTATCAAGCTTTTCGTAGGGGTTCCCTGACGTTCTGCATCCGGCTCAAACGATTATAAAAAACGCGCCGGGAGCCTTCCTCACCCTACTCTCGGTTTCTTGCTGTACGCTGTCAGTGACTGGACTCACGGTCAATGAATTGTATGTTCCGATACATTACCCCTTGAAAGTGTATTTTAATTTATTCCGTGAAGATACACCCGGTCAATACCAATGCTACGTTTAACAAGTTCAACAATATTCTTCAATGTATAATAAAACGTCCTCGAAGGTGGAATTTTCATCGGTAAAGGGCGTAAAGGGAATTACTAGACAAAATAAAAGTTGTCTGCATTTGTTGGAAGAAATAGAAGCCACCTAGCATTTCTTTTTTTCTCTAATGATTTTAGTAGGACGAAAGTAAGAAATAAAGACTTTTAGCCCTTCGACGAATCCAGTTTTCGGCAAATCAATTAAATGAACAGCTATTGCGTGTGTGTGTGCGTTAAGAATATAAGTTTAAAGTTTTAAATAATGGATAAATGAAGCAGCGAATGGTCTTAAACATTAACGATTATATAGTCGGAAGAATGCGAACAGCTCAATTTTTAATATTCTTAAACCGTAATGGAAGATGTATAAGCGGTTGAGTTGTTACGAAAAGTCGTATCGAATCGAGCCTCCTGACTTCGTGGAGATAGAGCGATAGTTGAAGCCGTGAAGTTAAAACAGGGAAACTTTTTTGAATTACTCAATAAGTGCAGCAAGTTCGAAAAGTAAACAAAAAGTACGAAGTAAGCCAGTTCCAGTACACTGTGACCGAGAGTGTCATCGATAGCGCCGAAGGGAGTCGGAATCGAAAGCGGAGAATTGCACTTTCGCCGGAAAGTTTCAACCTTTTTTATGCTCCCCGTGTCCCGAAGTTTTCCGCCCCCGCGGCAAACTGTTGCTTAGATCGTTATCGCGTACGCCGTCCGATAAGGGTGGAGATTCTCCCCCTATCGACGCGAAGGAATTAGAAACAATCCCGGCGCCGCGCCGCGCAGTGTGTCGAGGGGACATGGTTTATTTTCATTCCGTTCCGTTCGCGACTTTTCAATTAATCGTGGCGGCTAATTAATGCCATTTTAAAACCGCGGGCAACGTTTAATTTGACTACCGATGAAATGATGGACATTAATTTTAACGCTTCCATTCGGTGACGGACGAGGATAATCGCAGATGAATTCTGAATACCCTGACAGAGCTAACGGTCTTTCAAATAGACAGAGACCGACATAAATGGGCGATGCAATTTTTAGTCCACGATGAAAGTTTAATTTTTGAGTAGATAATGTGGCGGGTCAACGGTCAGGAAATAATTACTGTAAGAAGTCTTCGTTCTTCTATCGTTTGCTAATTATTTAGAAAAGGGTACGCCTCTTCGATTTCCATGATCTTGAATACGTTGTCCTACTACAAGGTATTCTAATTTTGGGGTTCTATCCCTCTGCACCATTTTTTAAAAAGAATCTAACTGAAATTTGTTTAAAATGGCATATTTCTATATGGTGGACGTAACAGTTTTCTTCGAATATCTAAAGACCGAAGACCGCGCGACATTTTCACAATTTTCTAAGTTCGCAACGACGAGCTGTACAACATATTTCAAGGTCATCAAAATCGGAGAGAAGCATCCTTTAGTAAATAATTACTTATCGTTACATTAAACAATCGCGTTAAAGAGTCAAATAAATTTGATGAAGATTTTATTCAACTGCAGTTGGGTAGAACATTTGCTAAAGGTATATGATTGTAATTCCAAGGCAGGCAATTATTCTAGCCAGGAAAGCTGCAACAAGGAACATTCAGGCTACGTTAAAAAACGTGGACAGCGATCAGACTTACACAAAAGTTTTCATTGAGCCGGCCGTAGGAACGCAATTACATCGGCTAAATTGGAGCTAGCCGAAAGTTCGTACTCATCGAAAGCGAAACTATTTCGAATGAGTTTCGAAATATCGAAAACCGTTGTACGGCAGCATCGAACAACAAGTATGTGTCTGCAGCACACGAAACCGTTTCGAATTCCAAGTCCACGAACCGTGGCCTCCGGCGCGTAACGCAGAGACAGACCGGGTCCCTGTACCAAGGACCTCCTCGACGAGGAGGTACAATGTCTCTGTTGTAAAACTGTTGGAGGGGTGTGCTGGCGCGCTCCTAGATTCAAAGTTGAACATCCTGCGGCACGCATCCTCCCTTATCAAGCCCGCAGGTGGTCGCAGCAGTCGCCGATACCCCTGGTCAGCTAATAACTCGAAAGACGGGCTATCAAAGACCCGTCGGGACACGTATCCGAAGCCGAGCTAGCGCTCAGATGACTCGTCATCATCAGCACGGCGCGCGTGTAAGTTGGCGTCGCGCACACGAGCAGAACTGGGCATTGATATCGCACACTAGCTCGCCACGGGCGAGGGCAAGGGGACAAAGATGGGCGTACAGATAGATGGCAAGCAACAGAGACCACGGACCCGTGTACGTCCGCGTATCCACACAGGCGGCGGCGACGACGTGTCCATACATAAGAGAGAGAGAAGCTAGGCAGCAGCAGCAGCGGCGTATACACATACCCTCCTAAGCACAAGCCTAACACACCCGTAGAAGCCCCTTCGGCCGATGAGTACCCGCGCCCCTTGCCCCCTCGCTATTCCCGTTGTCCCCCTTCGTCCCAGCGCCACACAGCCAAAGGTACTCCGTCGTGTTCTCTCCCTCCCCTCTCGCTCCCCCGAAAGCCCTATGGACGTCCGTGTGCGGCCCCTTGCGCCCCTTTCAATCCCTGCTTTCCCTTGGAGTTACCCGTCCAGCGGCCTCTTCTGTGTTCTGATGGTGACAGACCCTACCTTACCGCCTCCGCTGCCGCCTCCGCGGGCTAGCGAGGGTCGAGAGGAACCGGCAAGGGCGCTGGAACAGCAGAAAGGAAAACAGAGAAGGACTGTCCGCGGGAGAGAGACCGCCGCATCAAATAGGGAGAGAATGAGAGAGAGAGAGAGAGAGAGAGAGAGAGAGAGCGCGGGAGAGAGAGAGAGAGAGAGTGATAGAGAGAGACGAACGGAACGAACGGGGGATGAGGGAGAGAGGGTTGACGTGTTCGAGGAGGACCGTTGGGGAGCGAGAGCGGTGCGGGTCATAGCAGGGCGCGGCGTCAGGGAGAGACAGAGACGTAACGAGGGGACGGGAGAGCGAGAGAGAGAGGGAAGGGGGAGAGAGACCGGCACAGTCGCAAAGAGCGAGAGAGAGAGCGAGAGAGGGGGGGGAGAGGAGGAGAGAGAGAAAGGAGAAGGAGTGCGACTAGCAAAGGGAGAGTGGGGTATGGGAGAGAAACGTGGAGTGAGGTTGGCGTGGTTAGGGTGAGGAGACGTGGGGGAGTCGAGTGCTACAGGGGAGCGGCGCGGCGGCGGCGAGGAGAGTAGTGGAAAGGGTGAGGTGGGTCGAGGGGAGGGGGGTCGCCGCCGCGTCGCCAGTCGCCAGTTTGCCGTGAGCGCTCGTGATGTGAGGACGTTCTATGATCTCGTCTACGAGCGTGGCGCTCTCTTAACTATCGCAAGTAGAAACGGGGAAAACGTGTCCGCGTTTTCTTTTCGCACATTCGCGTTCCCTGCACCGGGGTACCGAGTGACTACTCCTCTTCGAACAGCCGAATGATACAAGAACAGCGGGGACATCGATTCTGGATCGTGCAGAAGGGTTGACGATCCTATTCATCGAAGTCGAGACCCACGGCGTGCGCGGTCACGCGACCTCTGCACGAGGAAAACACACGATCACTCCTGACTGGAGACGGAGCGGATCATACATTCGTTCTCGTGTTGATTCCCGCCGCTCTCCCCGCGCGGCGAGATTATCGTGAATTGTGCGACACTCTACCGGATTCGAAGGCTGCACCCTGACACACGCATACACGCACGTATACTCGTTGATATACACGCAAGTCGTACCGGGAACGCTGTCAGTGGATCGGAGTGACTGTGCCCCTTGTGATGCCCGAACGTTTCGATCGACCAGCTGATCGCGATTCTGGCAGTGTTGTCGCATCGACTCGATGGACTATATAGAGGCAGCCGGGCCGGCGAGTATCGCGTGTACGTGAGCGGAAGTTCGAATCGGTCTAGGACGGGACAGTTTTCGTGCGGGCTCGCCTCACCTCGCCTCGCCTCACCTTGCTGCTTGCTGCCGCTTGCTTGCTCGTTTGCTCGCTCGCTGCCCTTTTTGTCACTCGCACTCGTCTACGTCGGCACCTGCGGCGACCGCGGGAATTTTATCGCGCGGCGGTTCGCGGCGCTGCTGCGTGGTGTTGTTGTGCGCGAGCTTAAAGTTCGCGGCTGTGCACGGAACAAGGATAGAGTGCGCGCGACCGTGTATACGCGTCGAGCACAGAACGAGACAGACCGCGAGTGCGCGACAGAGACGAGACTAAAGCCCGAGAACTCTGCGAAAGTTCGTGGGTGAAACGTGCTATCGAGACGAATTCGAGACATCTCCGTCTCGCTCCCGCTCGATCTCTCTCGATCTCTCTCGCTCCAGTTTCTGTTATCGGTCTCTCTCTGTGTGTGTGTGCTCGTGTGTGTACGCGCCTGCGAGACAAGGACAGTGGGATCCGAATCGCTCCAGAGAAACAAGGATAGAACACACTCTCTCTCTTTCTTATTGTTCTGTGATCGGTGGTTTTCGGTAGCGCGGGTGGTACGAGTCGACAAAGAAGATCCCGCTAGGCAGAGCGAGAGAGAAGACTGTTAAAGCCGAGGGACAAGGACGCGAGAGAAAGAGAGGGAACCACGATTACCGTTGCACGCGGCGAAGAAAGACAGACCAGTCGGGACTGAATATGTCCGCTAAGCGAAAGGCCACTGCCATCATGCAGCACCACAAGGTGAGTCGACCGATTGCTGCCACTGCACTGCCACGTGATCGGACTTCTTTTATTTTCTTTTTTTCTTTCGCTCTTTTCGCCGCGCGGCGAGGCCCCGTAAATCAGTCGGCGATGTATCCGCCGCGCGTAAAGCAAAAAACGAGAACCGTTTCGCCGGGTGTCAGAGTTTAACGCGAAGCGACGACAGGGTTCAAGGTTGTCGTCGTCGCGTTCGCCGCTACTCGCAAAGTGTCGTGTGAAATTGCGGCCGGGGGAATCGCGCGAGCATCCTCATGCTCTCGCGACAGGCCGAGATCACGTTCACGCGTACAAACGCACTCTCGCGCACGCACATCCGCAAGCGTGAACCGTGTCCCGATAAAGAGACCGCTCGAAGCGCGAGTCATTTTTCGTTACAGCCGGAAAATCCGTCTGGGATCGAGTTTGGAGATCGAGTTTGGAGATCGAGTTTTCCACGGCCCGAGCCACTCGTTCCGCGAAACTCATTATTCCGTCGCTACTCTACTACTACTACCCCCACTCCCGGTTTCCCCCCACCCTTTACGCCCCCATAGCCGCCCACTCGACGTTCCGTGTGTTTTTGGAACGGGGGAAGATGAACCGCCGGCGAAAGTTTTAATTGAAAGAGTTACGCAAATTTTACCCCGGACACGCGGAAAAGTCGCGAGGGCGACACTTAACGCGTATTGACTCATTAACCGTCAGCTGCGTCGTTATTCCTGATTTTTGTTCCCCGAACTACCGCAGTCCCCAGCCCCTGCCATCCCTGCCCCGATGTTGTACCAGCTTTTTCACCGAGCATCGATACTTTCAGCGTAGACAACGATCGTCGCGAGTAATTACGGGAATTGTAGTTCGCTTTTGTTTTTTTAATGTTGCTTCTTGCGGTCGGGAACGATAGTTTCGAACTTTGGTCTTCGAATGGGAGTTTCGCGGACGCGCGACGAATGTCGAGCATTTTTCAAGAAATCGAAGTTAGTCTTTTTTATGACAGAAATTAAATAGTTCTGTTGAATTTTAATCCTTGTACAGGGTGATCGGTAACAATTGATGGTACAACTCGAAAGGGAGTGATTGTACACAAAAAGGTAAGTCAGAAATGAAGAATGAGATTATTTTTTAATCTTCAAGGACGATTTTCGCTAAAACAAAGTATAAAAGTTTTGTTCTACATGTTCGACTTATTTTTTACTGTAAAATCACACCCTTTCCAATTTGTATTATCAGTTACCAATCACTCTGTACAGTGTTCAATAATATCTAAGCCTTGTTAATACCTTTAAAACATTAAAATCTGTGATAAATTATCCAAAAAAGAAAAGTCCAATGCAGTCTTGCAACTTACAAGGAGTACAACAATTTTAAGCACGAGGTGGTAGTAGATATTATTGAAGGAAGGGTTAATCAGTGAAAAAGATTGATCGATCGCTTCCTGTCTTCGAAAAGTTTCTGGCAGGGAATAAAAGTCTACTACACCATTGCTAGCAGTGCTCATTCGTGTTTTACAATATTTTCATAATATCGTAGTATTACGCTTTTAGTCTTCATATTCTTTTTATAAAGTAATTCGATTTATACATTTTTCTATGGAATATGTGTTTGTACAATGAGTATATTAATTTGTTTTTAATTTGTCAGAAGGTTCAACTCCAAAATTATCATTTCGTATTTCACGTTTTACAATTATCGAAAGAAATTGGTAAGATATTTTTCATGAAATTAATTTCTACGAAAAATAAAAAACCAAGTTCGAAGTAATTCTGGCACTAATGGGAACAAATTTCTGTTCGGTCAATATTCTAAATTCTAATTTTTTAAATTCTAATTTACTGTATTTTCCACATGTTTAAAAGTGTAAGAAACAGATTCTACGTTGACATTTCGCTCGCACGTCGTTTTCTTTGTAGACAAGTTTTTGTTTCCTCTGGTTCTCGCGAAATACACCGCCGGGATTTCCGTTTTCGCGTTTAAGAGTTACGTAAACGTGTCTGAAATCTTCTACGTAGAATTCCCGATTTTTCGCGTTATTCATTGATCGAGGAAATCGACTACGTACCATGACGAACTCTTTGGATCTGACTTATCATGAAACTTTTTCTTTTTCTCTCGGGCAGATTAGGTCTGTAATATCTCGCGCGAAAGATAATCCGCGGATCGCGTTTCCAGCGCGGGCGATCGAGCACGTGCTCGATCGAAGAGCCTTCGTGACTAGCTGCATTTAAATCAGTTGCGTTGCTGGTCTAAATTTTATCCTCGGGGTGTTGCATTAGGGTGAATTATTCCTGACGAAATTTGTCTGAATTCCAGTGGGGCAGACGATTTGTGAAGTTTCAAAGAATTTTGTTCCAATGGAAATTGGAACAGAATTCCAGTTTCTTAAATTTGAGGTGTCGTTAGATTTAACTTGCAAAATAAATATCGAAATTTATTAATTTATTCAGAAAATCTTTGTTCACAAATAAAGTGCGCCTGAAACTTTTGAACGACGCTGTATTACTGGTACGTATCCCCTCGGTTGCGATCTGGGAGCATCGAGCTAATTCTGCTACACAACAAAAGTGATTACAACGCTTGAACAGGGGGAGAGAGAAAACAAGGGAAGGGGTAGTAAATACTGGTGGCCGGTTTACCCGGTGCTGCGCCACTTAGATCGATCCGATCAAAATTGAACCGCGAATGTCAAGTTAGAATTAAGGCAGGTTCGGGACGTGTCCGCGTCCTTCTCCCTCCTCCGTTGTGTTCTCCTCCCTTTTCGTCCCGTTCCCCAGAACCCGGGCTAACGAGCCTGTCTCGCTCCGCTGCCTCTCTTTCCTTCTCTTTTCCACCGTAGGTTCACTGAATCGTCCCTCTCTTTCGCGCTTGCGCTCTTCCTCTCGCTCCTTCGCGGTCCAACAGGTTATATTTTTCCAGCTCCCTCTTCCTCTCCCTCTTCGTCTTCGTTCACCGGTTTTCTCCCCCGTGTACCCTCTTTCTCCCTCATCCCTCGTCCCTCTCCCGCTCCCCCAGCTTCCTCCTCAACCCCCTCGATTTCTTCTCTTTCTCCCGCTCATTCAGAGGGCAATCAATCTTCCCTCCGGGTTCCCTTTCGTTTCCACGACGGACCAGCTTTCTTCCTGCTGGATTTAGAAGTTTTTCACGCCCGCGCGCCTGTCAAGGGATGAAGCTCGAATCCACCCCCGCGGTTCGGATACTTCTCGGTTATTTCCGTCGAGCCGCAAGGAAATTATTGGGATTAATCCTTACGGGCTGCAATTGTGTATTCTTGTGATTTAACCCTCGCCAGTGCTTCGTGTCGATTCGACACCATTTTCTCCGCTTCTTGAACAACCGATGTCCAGTAACATCTCTGTGTGCACAACGTTTCTGAAAAACTTGTCCCCACTACCTTGGTTCTAATGATTATTATTATCAAACTTTTAAATACTGTAACCATTAAAATTTAATTCATTGTACAAGTTGGTAAAGATCTAATAGATCTAATAATAGAGGTTCTATTTTACCGTGCATCAAACACAAGCAAATGTGCTCCGAATGATATCGTGTTTGGAGACATTGCAATCAGAAAAATGTCACGAGTATGTTAATCCAAGTTTCATACAAAATTGTTGTTGCATATCTAACAATTATGCATATCTAACAATTATGCATATTGAATGGATTAATACTTTTCAAAAATTAAGGTTAGTTACTTCCACGCTGCTCCACGTGTTTTCTCGTGCTTTCCGAATCTCGTTTCAGATCGTAGCTACGAAAAAGAGTTAGTTTACACCGGCCGCCGTAGTCAATGGTAGCGAATACAAAGTAGCTGCACGGGGAAACGTGTGGAAGCGATATGCTTTGAATTTTTACCGTGCAAGCATTAATTTATTTGAGTATACTCTGCATCTCTTTCGAAGCACGGTTTACAGTTCATCTGTGAACAGCTGCAGAGATTTATACACCTATTTGGAACGGATTTTAAAAAACCAAAGGCGATTGCCTACGGTGCTCCACGTAAATTCGAGTATAACTTACACAATAGAACATTTATCTTGCATGTGAATATTTTTTAGGAGGGGGACATTAAAATGTTTCCTAAAATATAATAAATATAAAATATCCCATCACCCTTCGTTGAAATTTATCGTGGTAAAATCGATAATGTTTTAAATCACTTGCGATAAAAAAAAGTCTTTCACGAAAGAAGTGATGAATTTAAAAACACCCAGATATAATTCTTGCAAAGTTCCATCAGTGAATAAATATTATTTTTAAATGTTTTATAAATTCGAAAACTCCTTTGCAAAGGGGTATTTCCAAAATGCAATTGTTGTGCTAGAAAATTTATTTATCTGTTTGTTATTCATCCCGCGACCCGGTGAGATGAGCATGATTCACACTGTCTATTCAGTTGACAGTAGTCGAGCGCGAAGCAACGAAATACACATTTTTCGCGAATCAAGTCATGAAAATCCATTGTGCGTTTGATTTACCTGGTTAGTCGTTGCTGAAATTCTTTATGTCTGATTCACACTGCATCGTAACGCGGTGGCCGCGGGATTTGTTGCAGCTCGTTACTTAACCAAAGTCGATGACAGGAATGGTTTGCAATAATGTCGTTTCTTTTTATAATTCCGTGGTTAATCTGCTTCTCCCAAAGTAAAATACGTTTGAATTTTCCATTTAGCTGAATTTGGATTAGTGTGGTAGGTCCTTTATGCGTGCTAACTGCGCCGGTAGTGTTCTCTGGCTAAGTTATTATGAACTTTTTACTCCATTCGGAGGATTTTATACATGAGTACTCAACTTTTTGTCTCGTCACTTTAAGCATTTTTACGCTTGCTTTTCACCAGGAAATTATGCGTTAGTTGTTACTAGATTTTACTTGGTATAGTTTAAAGCAGTAGAAACATTAGGAGAATTTACGGTGAATACGAACTGACAGATAGATTTAAAATTCTTTTGAAATTCAAATATTTTTGAGGGACTTGTGCGGGTCGGATCTCGCGTAAAACGAAACAGCGATAAAATATAAGCGTAGAATTCGGGGACGATGCATTTGGCACTATTACATAATGCGATTAGAGTCTTCTCCCCCCCCCCCCCCCCCCCCCTCACCGTACATTATTCGAACAACACGGCAAAAGGTAAGCTGGATTAGCTGAGAATGAACGACGCATTTAAAAGGAAACAGGAAGAAATGTTTGTAACTAGGACGCTTTTAACGTATTAATCCAAAGCCTGTCCACGGTGTAACGTTTACTCCATATCTTCCGACTACTTTAACTGTGAATCGCATTCATTTACATCTTTGCGAAATTGGCAGCTTCTTATTCGAAAGATAAAATTAATACACATTTTACGTAAATATGCAGAATTCACAAGTAAGAATTTACTTTTCTTGGAAATAAATAAATTATTTCAGACAAAAATATTTCGCATGCAAATATTTCTGATAAATAATAATTGTATCGTAACTGTTATTGTTTCGAAGTAAACGAGACCTGAATTTCAATTGTGGTGCCGACGAGTGTAGTATCCTCAATTAATTGCATTCCATTCGTATAGTCGCACAACTTGGCACTAGCAACGTGATTAAAGTGGAAACAATTCCTCGATCGTCTCATTGACTGCTTCTAGTTTTATTCATTCTTTTTCTCATTCTGCCTCTGGGTTTACTATAGCGATAGTAGTATAGTTCAACGAGTTAACTCAATAGCAGTAAACGAGTTATTACCAATTCGGAAAGATCCAGATGTTGTTGTCGGAGGATTAAGAATGTTATGAAGCAGACAGTTGTCAAAAATCGACTCCTTGAAGAAAATTATTTCTGTTTAATAGTATAATTAATTTTGAAATTCTTTGAGAGAAATTCTGAACGATGCAGGTACATTACCGTGAAACTGCAATAATGAAACTGTTGAACTGAGCACTGATTTTCGGCTTTTGGTTTATTTTTTCATCCAGAGTCAAAACATTAGAGCATTCAAAATCCTCCGGATAAGATCCGCTGAGAGCGACTTTACACGGTTCCCAAAGCTGTTATAGACACGTGGAATCCTAGCGCGCGCTAATGAGGCGTGCGATTCTCTCGTTAAAGGATTAAATTACTAGACGTGGAAAATCGTCGTAAAAGCTCGGAGGGTTAGGCATAAGGGAGTTCCGTCCTTTAACGACGATCCCGAGGACTTAATGGAGCTTGTAAATGACGGAAAATCGATTTTCTCGCGAAACACTACTTTCCTACGACTTTGCCTTCTGCAGCGTCGCGCCGCTCGCACCGGGGTTAATGTGTTCCGACTTGATTGGTTATTGTGAATTTTACAGGTGAGAACAATGCGAGCCTGACATTGACTTTTCTCGTAACGAAAAGAGCGATAACTGAGGAAAAATAACCGAGATATACTGCTTGGAAATATTGACGCCAATTAGAGACACGAATATAATTGAACGCTTCTTATTTAGCAGTAAAAATACTTTGCCTTCCGAAAAAATATTGTACATGATAATATTGAATTTATTGATCGGAGTATTTGGCGGATCTGACGTCATACGATTTACATGTTCCGATCCAGGGTTAAAACAGTGGCTCAGAACGACGTGGAAATAAATTATGGCGTCGAAATAAAATTTTATACGCGAAAAAAACATATTGATCGAGCTACAGGGGAGTGCATAGTTCACGAATTCTTAAATTTCGCGTTCCCGAATACGAAACCACGTTTAAGGTACTTTCATTTTACACCTCAGACTTGTGTCTCCGGAGGAAATCGTATTCTTTCCGATCGTACCACGAATTTTATTTCGCTCTGCCACCCCGTGCTTTTCCACGGTGCTGTGATCTCGCCTGGGCGAGTTCGCTGGAACTGGAACTGGAACTGGAAAGAAGAAGAAGCAGAAGAAGAGGGCGAGCAAGGGGGGTGGACTTTGGTGTGGAGCTTCTTCATCACACGGTAGCCTGGCACTGCGAAAGAGAAGGAAAGAGTTTGAGCGAGGGGCGGCCTCTCTCGCACCCCTCATATTCCAGGCGAGGTAAGGGCCAGTATGGATTTCCCATAAGATCAGGTATGCCAGTGCCTGGAACCGACAATAAGAGTGTGCCAGTGTGCTCGTTCGCTATATTCAGTGACGGTGACTGGGGGCGAGAAGGGGGGTGAAAAGGGAAGAAGAGAGCCATCCCCCTTACTTCGAAGCCGTTTCGAGCCACCCCGGGGGCTGCTCGTGTCGAGCCCCGTTTTCAAAGCTGTCTTCCCCGCCGTGTGGAACACGCTAAATACCAGCCTTGCACGGAAACTGAAAATCCAATATGCATATGAAAATGTCAAGAGAATTTTTTCTGTATTATCTAACAGTTCTGTTGCTCGAGAGGGACTCGTAATTTGCAGTCATAGTTAAAACAGAAACGTTTTGTGTTTATTGCAAGAAATTTCTTTTCTTCAAATTGTTTTGGTACATCAAAAATTTTCTTTTCTCAATTTTTGAAATTTTCCACTATTCTAAATTGCATGTATTCAGTTTTGTTCGAATTGAATGTTAGTCATGTTGTTTTTGTAAAATAACACTCGATCGTTCATAACAATAGTAGAATAATGCAATTGCGATGAAAAATTATGATCCTTCCCTATTTTTGAATAATCGCATGTACGGAAGATTGTTTGTACATGATACAACTAGATTCTGAAAGACATTTAAATTTTTACACATGAAAAATAATTAATTTTGTAAAATTGGTACCTTTAAATTGTCTTTTTGTTCAGAGTAATTGAACCTGAAAATGAATATTTTAAATTTATTTAACAGTAGAACTATTGAACTTGTCAAAATGACGGGTTTCAGAGTTTTTATTTTGCAATTAGTGAAATTATAAACATATTTTCGTGTGACAAAAATTTGTTTTCTTCTCTTAATAATTTTCCTAAATCACGATTAATATAAACATTTTCACTATTTTGTGCTCCACCTACTCATTTTTTTTACAAACATAAAGTCACTATAAACATTGTACTTTGCATTCAACAGATCGTTTGATTATAGCGTTTATTTTCATTGAATTAAGAATAAACTGTTTCATCGAAACAGTGATATTCATACATGTCGAGATTTGAATTTCGCGCTTCACGAATGACGAGTGAAGTACGTTGCGATCGATACTTGATCGATTCCCCCTCTGTGTTGCGCTCGTTCGGTGCTAAAGTGCCAACGGTTGTTCAATCTCGCTTGATTTTTGCCACTTCCATGCGGACGATCGATAAGTGTGGACTTCCATGTGTCTCATCGTTATAATTTACGTTAGATATATTAAACAAATATAAATACACAAGTTTACATAGTAGTTTATCTCAGAAATACATTTACCGCGTTTTCCTGAATGTAAAACAATGATGTCACACGAATCAAACATGATAGGGTTACGAGGGAGGTTTCTGTGCAATCCGTTTTCACTTTCAGGACGAGCCTTGTGCATTTGTGACGTTCCTCGGTATTTACCGAGGCCACCGACTAATTGTTTAACGCGTAATTAACTCCAGAACGCTAATCTCCGCCAATACACTACATCACCTCACCTCGTCTCTACCTCTCCTTTAAGGACTAAATGCAAACGTAAATAAAAACGTGAGTGAACGGATTTTACTTTCTTTATTTGAACGTATACAAAATGGCGTCAGTCAAAACCGTTCATCGTTCGATAATGAATTGAGTAAAAGTTGTATAAAACACAATAATATCGAAGAGTGTTGCGTTCGTCTTATGCAAGACATGCTAAAATTAGATTACAATTATTATTTATTTATTGCTTTGAACCAAATAAGGTATATTACAAATATTTTATGTAATGACGACTTACAACCCTTGTGGTGTTGAAGCAAACGGACAAACTGACTTACGCCATCTTTGCATTAACGGCTCGTTTGTACCGATGTAATATAATTTATATTTTTAATATACATGATGTCTCAACATTATTGTTTTCGACTAGAGTTTATTCAAATTAGGTTATTAAAACGACAAATATGAATGACCAATGTGAAAGATGAATGAAGTATCTTTCATTTGAAAAAAAATATTTGGATCGCGTGGTGAACATGGAACCCTAGCCAAGAGAATGCCTTGATTGGCACAAGAAATTCTGAACTGTTGGATGTTTGTCAAAAAGTAAAAGTTTTGAAACATCGCGTGTATCTGATGAATAGGGGAACACGTTCGTGCAATACTGTCCAAAGAAAGCATTGCGAGAACGCATTGGTACATGCTGCATGAGTTACAGAAAACGTATGAATTTTTGTAGATTTCTGCAACAAAAAAATATCTCTAGATATTAAGACGTGTCTCAATACCTTCAATCGATATTTCTTCTTGATCGTTTGAACTTTGAAGGCGAATGACGTCATATGTGCTTGTTTAAAAAAATTTTTCTCTGTTAATAATACTTTTTCGTCTAGGTCATTCTTCTTTAGCTATTGTACTATCCTTCAATAGTTTTATAGAGAATCTTCCATTGAGAAATGTTACTTTAGATTACAAAAGGAAGCATTTTTAACAATTAACAATTTTTTACAATTAACAATGTTTTACGATTTATATTTTTTTACAATTTTACTAACCACGAAAACACTTTATAATTCTTAAATCGACAGATCTTACGGGCCACGATCTCTTTTTTATTTTCGAAAGAAGCTTTACGATCTTTACTTTACGTAAAGCTGCATTAACGTGTTGGAAAATTAACTTTGTTGTATCATGTTTCTATATAATATTATTGGAGTCTTAATCTCAAAATGATTGTTTTTAGATAAGTTTTAATTGGATTAATCTGGGAATGAAGTTACCCCTTGAAAATATACAGGAGGGTGTCCCAAAAATGTCGGAAAACCTTAAAAGGAATGGATCTCCTTAGGACTTCGTTTTAATTTAGCTGTTTTCCTTGCACAATTTTGCGCAAACAAAAGGTATGACAAGTTTACTATTATTTATGATATTGAATGTTTACTATTGACTGTTTTACTCAAAATTCTTTTTTTATACCGTTCAATTTACTTGCTCAATAATGTTGTCTGTATTCGTGCCTGTACAGCGTCTCGTAAATTTATCTTTCCGAGGAAACTGTTTCCACTATTTTAAAAATCCTCGTCCGCAAAGGGTTCAACGCGAAAATGTTTGACGATGGTGTGCGGGGGTGAGTGTAGGGTGGGTGACGTCTCGATGTCAGTCGTATTAGGAGTTCGGCCTACGACAGGGATCGGAGGAAATGGAATTTCCTACGAAGCCGTGGTCGTCGTCGTTTGTCTGGTCAGTCTGATGACGGGCTTATCGGCGCCGTTCGTCAACTGGCGCACACTCACGCACACTCGTTGTCACCGGGCTCCCGTCGCATAGCTGGTAGGCGTGTGTGATAGCGAGGTGATGTTTGTTGCTAGCTGTCGGCTGATTCAGGGAGCCATCCGTGTCAAGGTACACCGCATCGACGTCTACATGCAACGTCCTGTGCTCTTTTTGCAACAGTCACGTGCACACGTACCAACTGGCACGCTTGTATTAGCTTGGCCACTTGGACAGTGTCGATGACGATGCTCTGGAAACCTCAGGACAATATCAGGACACACTGAATTTTCTCGCCGACCTTGAATCTCCAAAGCAATCGCCGCGCCGGTTGAAAAGTCGCGGAATGTTTTTTAACGAGATAGTTTCGGAATTCTGTACACCCGGCTCGGCTAATTGGCCAATTAGCGTTAATTATATAGCACGTCGGATAGAAATCTCGAGACAATATCGTTTTGAATTGCCCGGAGTTGAAAAGCATCATTCGGAAGAAATGTTGAAACTCGATGAAATATTTTCGATTTCGGTGGTGGTGTTAATGGGGAATATGGGCTAAGAACTCTCAAGGCAATCAACGGGTGGTGCATCGCGAGTAACTTGAATAATCGCTGAACCTCAATTTTGGAGAAGCTGGGATACGGTTCGTAACAATGTTCCCGGAGCCTAATCAAATATTCGTCATGGCCTAGCTTGGATCCAGCTTGCGTGCTTGGAGAGCGCTGATGATGTATGTGGCAGTCTAGGAACCCAACGACATTTAGTCGTCAGATTAGTGTACTAATTTTTTACTTAAATTTGAAAGAGTATCCAAATATTTTGCATATCTCATGACGTATAATTCGAGCTTTTAGAAAGAGCTTCCCTTTTTCTTTCGATGTCTTTAGAGGCACATATTCACGTCTAGTCAATTCAACAGGTGAACTTCTATTATCTGACTGAAACAAAACTGTCACGTGACGCGCTTCGTCTCTATGTTGTATGTGTCCAGTGCTGGCAGAGCGGGGATATTGTTTTCCCCTTAATTCGTGCTCCCTCTGCTCATCTGACGACACTACGTCGGAATATTTTTGCGGGTAACATCGATCCATCGATCGTCGCGCTTTACTTTTAACGTAGAAAAGGAACGGTTTAGCGTCTAATAGGCGATCAAGGATCTAAGATCGTCCGGAGAACGAGTGTCGTCTTCTCGCACAACGTTTCTATTAACAGCGACACGCGATTCGGCGATAAATTACGCGAAACCCGCCGCGCGCCGCGCCGGAAGGAAATTACGAGGCGATCGAGAGTGCGACTCGCGGGACGGCCGCGCACGCGTTTCTCTGTTGTTGCGAAAACGTATCGATACTTGGAATGCCGTCGATCGATATAATCACACGGCCGGTGACATTGTGAAATAAGGTTCGATCTGACGCGTAATTTTAGTCGCGCGTTCGAACAGATAAGTAACGCGACCCCGAGCAGATGTATTACGTTGTTTTGGAGTCGGAGATCGCGGACATAGTGTTGCAGTTTCTCCCGCCAAGGATTCGTAATCGTTACACTGCGAATCTTTATGCAAAATCAAATTTTTTGTGGGTTTTTGCAAGAAACAGGAGTCGTCTATAAATTTATATCTTGATTTAATCATTTTATTACATAGATCAAAATTAATGCATTAATACTCTTTAATCTGTTTAACCTTACTATTGTCTCAAATTGCAACTACTCATTTTTGTCATAAATGCATAAAATCTGCAGTTTCAAAATCATTGTTAACAATAACCGTACCGGGCACAAAATGTGACTCCTTTATGTTGTTTTTATAAACATTACAAGATTGAATTTATTGAAATTTCTTACAATTTTAGAACAATTCTTATAATAATTTCTGACGCGTGAAAATCTCCATCAAGTAAAATTTGTAACAACCAGATTTTTAAACGCTGCCGTTGCACCTAGGATTTTTTAAGCGTTTAAAATTTCTTGATTTCACTGTACTCTAAATTACTTTATTTTATATATTATTCAAACTGAACTCTATCGCAGTTGATTACGGCCTTCTCTCCTAACTTCGCACATTCCCGCTCGAATTAATTAAAACCTACAGACTGTTTTAATACCTCTAAAATTGCATACCAAATTAATTTTTGCGTATTATACATATATTATCTGAAATAATTCGTGAAATACAATGGAACGCGTATATTAGCAACATTTGATGGTGCAATTTGTATTTTATTCTTACCGCGAGGAGGTTTCTGTTTCACGAGCGAAAATTTTCTTTTAGTCTGATTTTCATCAATTTAATATTATAGACTAATTTGGAAAGAAGAAAACTGGGCTTGTGTGTCGAGGTTCTGTTTTCCTAATAATCTTTATACTTGCCAATCATTCGTTCAATTTGATACATTTTTCATAGATTCCGAAAATATTCAGAATCAATATTTGTGAACAATATGAATAATTTTATTTGAATCTTATCTCAGCTTACCAGTTTTTACCACGTTTTTATTAACTCGCTTTCTTGTCTGTCTGTTTGTTTGTTTGTCTGTTCGATACAAATTTTGCAATTGATTTTAAACTAACTTCCCGATGAGCTAGAGATGAACTTTATATGTGCTTACTATTTTGTATCATGATCTACCCATTTCTGTCAAAAGAGCATGCAATTCTAATTATAATGCGCTTCACAGTCTTCTAAGCCTTTCAGTGTTTTAAATTACACATACTCAGTTTCAAAATCCGGAGTCTAGTCGTAGTTACAATTTCCGTTTCAATTAGGCTACATCGCAGACGATAAATGTCCCAGAATACTGGAACGCCGCGTTCGGAATCAGTGTCCATTCTTAATAGCTAAACGTCACCAGAGCAGGCGGTAATTAGATTCACGAAATTTCGAATGGAAGCCGTTCGTGCTCGAGGCAACTCAAATTCTAAACATGGTTACCGGCTTTGAATAGCCGGGGTCCTCGCACTTCAAATATTTCGAAAGTGCCGGGGATCGCATCTTCGTGCAGAAATGCGAACAATAATCAAATTATGGTTTACTTGGGAAGGTCACCCGGGAACAGAACTAGCCGCCTGACCTGCCTCTCGCACATAATTTTGTCACCCCTCTGTAAACCTTCGGAAATACCTATCCTCGTCGACGACACTCTTTGTAATCCTCGGAGCTGGCATTGGCTAACGGTCGCCATTTAAACAGGTACTCTGCTACCTGAACACCATAATAACCCAAGTACGTCGGTCAAAATTATGGAACAATAGGCGTCCCACCTTGAGTTTCATGGTTTTTATGGGCGTGTCAGGCCCGCGATTATGCGGGCGAATTTTCCTGCTTCACTGTAGGCACTTTCGAGTAACGAATTTTGACTGCTTACACTCGAGGAGAATCGACTATATTTAATGGGAATGAGATAGTTACAACATATCTGCGGGTGTAGTTAGGCTTTTATCATACTTACACGTTAGTAGGTTGACACTAAATTATGCCTATCAAGTGTGCTCGATTGGTATGCTTGTAAGGCACCTGGTAATTACGAATGATGAAGTTACTGTAAAATAGTTTGTCTGTTATTTCAATTACTGTGAAATAGTTTATCTGTTATTTCAATTACTGTGAGTGTTCAGTATGCAAATCTACGTAGTTGACGTAGAACGTTGACACAAAACTGAAGTTTGTTAGTCTATGTATCAGTTTTAGTGCAAATTGCGAATGTCTTGTCACGTCTACCTCTTTTAACTTTAAAAATAGCTTATATTAACGTTGAAATATACACGACATAGTTACGATCATAATTACTTGTGTAACGAGCGCTTAAAGTTTCAGGCGTGAAAGAGGACGGCAAACGAAAAAGAAAGAATTGACGATATCGTTGTTTGATGTTTGATCAAAATATGGTAATTAATCAACACGCTATTCGACGATGGTAGCTAAAGCTACAAAAAGGAGACGGCAATCTTTTAATTGAAGGACCAAATAATTCTCCAAATAAAAATCGGACATTTCACATACAACAACCTAATACTAAGAAAAAGTAGTTCAAAAATCGAAGGGCAGATCTGAATTAGGATCTATAGAAGAACAGAGCAGGTTGTGTAGTTTAGCTTTCCTCAAGAAGCCTCGAACCCAGCCGGCAAGAGGGGCGGTCGTTCCGCGCGGCGTGGCATGCAGTTATTCGCATTAAAAAATAACGTTTCCGCGCGGTGCGAAGCCCCCGGTTCAGCCATCAGACGGTTTCATCGTTAATTTCCTGGATCCTCTCTGTCTGTCGAAGCGAAAGGTGGAAGCGGGAGGTTCTCGCGGCGGCTCCCACCTATGCGCATAAATAATGAAAATCCTCCGACTCGGTATAATTACCGGCGCGGAGCGTCGCATCCGGTCTCGATTCAGACAATCGTCGCGTTTTCGTTCGTGCCGGAGATTTCGGATGTGCTCGCCGTATTTTTGGGGACGAATTCGATTACCAGCCGGCGGAATGCACACGCTCGTACTCCCGGCTAACCGGGCCGGGGGCCTATCTTTGGATCCTCGCCGCGTCGCCCCGTTCGCCACCCTTAAACTGCGACTGCCGGCCCTTAATTCATCGTCGCCTCCGCTCCGAATTATTCCTCCGACAGTCAAGAGCCCTTCGCTTGTCCTAGGTCCGGGATTACTCGGCGATAATCGAATCCGCTCGCCGCTAATTGACTCCCGGAGTAATCACGAGTAAAACTTTCATGCCTCGCCCGCGCCGTTCCATCTGACTGACAACCGACTCAAATGAGGGGCCAACGGGGAGAGAGTCAGCGTGTGCGAGAGGAATGGGCGGGGGCGGCGGCGGGTGGGTAGAACGATATTATCAGAGATGCCTCTCGGGTTGCACGTAATTGAAGTAAAGCGAGAATCGTTCCCTCGTCTGTCACACTGAATTTGCGATAATGGAGGTTGCCGATTTTCTAGCCTTTCCGCCGTCGATGATTCATTCGGTACCGTCTGGGACCGATAGATCGCTTTAATGACGATTATTTTCGTTCGCGTCCCGAGTTTCGTGTTTCATCTTCGATCGGAGAGTCGGTTCTGAATTTAGGATCAACGATGAGGTTCGGTAGAATCCGAGAAAATTTGTGTGCTAATCCATTTACACGTACAGTGCCATTTATAGGTGAATTACCTTTCGTTCAAAAAAAATTTTATTCTACATTTTCGACTTATCTTTTTACGTAGAGTCTGCACATCGAAGCGGATTATACGATTTGTATAAAAAGAATGAATACGCAAAATAATTTGTGGTATCTTTACTCTCCGAGTGTCTGCAGATGTTCTCCATATAACCGGAGCTTAATGACTTCGATTTGACCAGTCCGCGAAACCAACAGGCCAGTCAAGGGAGGTTAAACCGAGCCAATTCCACTGGAAATTTCGAATCCGCGACCCAGGGCGAGCCTTGTCAGCATGATCATTTCGCTTCTATAAAATTCACCGCATTTTGTTTGTATCCGAGCGCTATTCGAATAGTCGCTACCGAGAGTCACCTACATACGAACAGCCACGATGTATTATTGACACCGCAACCCCCAATGTAACCCGCCGCCGCCGTCGACCCTCTTTGTGCCCTCCCATGTTGGAAATTGGACAGGTATGTGCTCTCCCGCGTGTGCGCGCGCGATATATGCTCGAATATACACCCATATCTGTATGTGATCTACTGTATACATGTATATGTATATATATATATATTATAGATACATATATGTGTGTACATACAGGTACCGGGTGGCGTTCCACAAACTATGCACACACATCGGTGTCGCTGGTGTGACCAATAAATTTTTTCCGATGTTTTATTCCCCCGTGGCACCGAACCGTCTCCTCAGCGCGGAATTATAAGCCCTGCAAGACAACGAATGACCCCGGCCTGTTCAATTTCATTCCATCCTGATAAATTTGTAGTTTATTCGAAAGATGAATCTCGGACGACCGGTCGTGCGTTTAGGCGAAATAAATGATAGCTTTGGGAACGCTTTATGCCACATTCCGCTGCGATTTCGACTGAATAGCGAATATATCAGAAAATTATATGGTTCATTTTTTAGAGAATATTGGACAAGTGTGAGTAAGAGATACTCTTTTTTGTTCAATAATTTTTAGCGCAGTTTTTATTTGATTTTTAATCTGAAAATTCCACCATTTATTTGGGAAGAATAACTGGAGATCTTTATGAAATTTAGAATTAAATTAAAATTAGATTTATAATTTTAAGAAACAGGAGCTAAATGGAAATTTGTTTTCTCTTTCAAGTGTTTTAATACGTCGCTTGTTAATTATTCTCATAAATGTATAAAAGCCGTAGAGTAGTGATATGCAGATGAAGTAATATTTTCATGGAATATTTTATAAGCATAAGGGTGAAAGGAAAATATGTTTCAATTATTTGTGGATTAATGAGATCGAGCTTTGTGTATTTGTGTGTCTATTTAAAAATTTTATTGGTTTGAACACTTTGATGAAGCAGAAAGTAGCGAAAATTAAATTTTTGTTTGTTTATCATACGGTTCGTAAATGTATGTTCGTGTAAAGTATGCAGTCTAAATTCGACATAAAACTACAAGCAGACATGCGTGTTGCTATCCACTGAATAGGTTTCAGAATCTGATCCGCTGCTCTCTCTCTCCCTCTCTCTCTCTCTCTCTATGATTACATTATCAATTCCGCGCGTTGCTCTACAGAGAGGGAACACTCTATAATGATATCTGTGCATATACTGGAACCTGAAGCTGTTGGCTGACACCAGTTATCAGCCAAATCAATTTTGTTGTCTCCATTGATTGCAGTTTACATGAATTTTAACTGAAATTTATTGACGGCGCTGCACTTTTTGTAACCGAATCATACAATTTATTCCGCGTGATTTCAAACTTTAGCTCTTTTGCTAACCTAGCTTTTAATGTTTACATGAAATCATTGTAACGTAGCTTTTGATACGACAGTTGTTTCTTAAGAAAAATTGAAGAATTTAATCCTTATGCTTCCATAATAAATTAAATTGTTGTTAGCACATAGTTGTGCCGATTATATTAATAATAGCAAAATATTTCCTAACTACATACTGTGCTCAATTTCTTTACCTTATAATAATGATTCACACTCGTGACGACGACATCAAACTTAATGTACTAAATAGAGATATTATCCTTTCCTTTAGGGCATACTATACATACTATACACGTATACACATAGGTTTTCATTTCTCTTCTACAAAATTATTAAAGATGAAGAAGTTTTAATTATTGCAGCCACGTACAACGTAAAATAAATCATAAAGAATCGGATTAAATCCTTCATTATTCAAACATGAATTGTACAATACAAAAATGAAATATGTAAACCCACAAATCATTAATAACGCCTACAATATGTCCACAGCAACGCACTCAACAATAAGAAAGCCTCAAATTAAGAAAAGAGTCACCTTCTCCACAAAAAGGCCAGTATAAGGTCCTCGAAGTAGCAATTTCCATGCAGAATAGCGGCAAAAAAAATCATTTGAATCGAGAAAACATCTCGCGTCGCAATCTACGGGCCCGACAACGTCGCTCTGCGAGCCATATTCCGTTGCGGTGTGGCGACCAACAAAACAAAACCAAAGAAGAATCCAGTAGAAAACAAAGCAACCGAAGCTACGTAATATTTCGTAGGCGTCCGAAACGTTCTACCGCGTGCAAAAGTGCTCCGCGATATCGAACAAGCCGGCGTGATACGGTTGCCCGGTTCGAACGAGCGCGCGGGCTCGGGCTCGGGCTCGGGCTCTCGGGCTCTCGGGCTCTCGGGCTCTCGGGCTCTCGGGCTCGACCAATTCCGCTTGCAATTCTACGGCGAAATTTTGAACGCGATCCCGCGGACAACGCCGCAACAAAATTATTATTTTATTCGCGGAACTTTGCTCGTTTCCTCGGTCGTAGCCATCGTTGTATCTCCCTCGTGACTGGTCTCTGGTCGAGTTTACGGCTCCCCGGTCTCCACCCCTGGCGTTCCCCGCTTCCCACACGCGCGTGCACACACCCGCGTGTGCATACATGCTTACCATCCACACACAAGTACACACAGGTGCGCGCGAGCGCCTGCACATGCACCGATGCGACGAGGGGGGAGAATGGTGGGGGGAGAACGCGCGCGAATCTCGTCCAGCCGCGCCTGCGGTACATATATTAGCACGTTCCGTGCACACAGAGCCGACAGACAGCGCCATGCGAGAGAGAGCACACACATAAACGCACACCGGGCAACTCCTACGTGATATATGTCTGGCTGTACGTGGCGGTTGAGTGGAGTTGTGGTGGACGGGTGGGTGGCCATGTGGGCGGATGGACGATAGTTTATTCAGCGGATTATTGACGGGTGGTGTGCTCGGGTCCTACATGCTGTACGGCACACTCAAAATAGCCCCCGGTTAACCCCTGATGCTGGCATTTGAAATATCGACCTTTTCGAATTTAGTCAGGATATGCAGTCGCCGCCGATGGATTTCGGACGGCCGCCACCCGGTGGACACGGGGCACCGGTTGATCGCAGGGGACGCCACCGATCTATGTAGATCCTCGGCCGAGGAGTTTGCTCGGGAACCGAGAAAGTCGCGCGGATAAACGGGCTGGCTGGACAAATGCTTTTTTTCGGAACCGCTAGCGAATTTGGAATTTTTCGGAAGTCTAGTTACTTTAAAGGGTCTGGCACAATTGATACATGTGTGTTAATCCATTCTACAAGGCTAAACCCTTTGCTCTTGGAGCTATTTCAACTTTTTTATTGAATATAATATATGGTGTAAAGACACTTGCCTTCGCGATTTTCAATATATTTTAAAAAATCACGATGGTCGAATTCAAATAATGTAAATTATTAGGTTTTTAAGTTATGATGAATGGTTGATCGAATTACGTTCCTCTTCAACGTCGAAACAAACATAATCTTCCCTGAGGACACTTTCCTCGGCATAGCAGCAAATTAATAGAAAATAGCAGAAACGGAAAACCCGTCGACAGCGCTCGCATATAATATTTAATTTTCCTCGTAGATTCGCATACTCGTGCGAACCGCAGTGTTCAGTTACAGATACCCACTGGCCTCCTCCCTCTCTGCCAGTCCCCCTCCTCCCCCGTTTCCCTCGGCACACATCGTTTTTCCTTTTTTTTTTCGCCGTACATACACTCGTTTGTTAGTATATTCGCGTGATATCTCGCATTATCAAGGTGAGCTGACCGCGCCGACAGAAAAGGAAAAAAGCGCGGCGCACTTTTTTCATCCGGTGTGCTAGCCGTATTTGCGCGAGTAAAGCCGCGTTTACGCTGGACGAATCTCGTCTGCGATTGCGGTTCGAACCTTTCTATGCGAAAGCATGACAATGGTGCTTCGATATTAGGGTGCCGACAGAGAGTATTTCCCTATTTCAATTAATTTTTGCCGAGAATCGAGCTCCCTGCTCCACTCATCGAATTGGTCGCGCGGAGAATTAAAAATTAATTTTTCGACTTTCAAATTTTAATGTCATCGTATTTTTTTTTTAAATTGATTTTCGCGTTCGATGCAGTACTATAGCGAGATAGAACGAGACAATATTTTACCAGTGATTGTTCGCGGATTTTCATTTTACGATACAATAATTATATTTATACCTGTTTTTCGTTTTTATCGAGATATAAAGGTCACCCTGAGTTTTTTTTATCAATCCTGAATAAAAATTTACGTAAAAGATTGTTTAATGCAAGTATAAAATAGTCTCTTTTTATTGGTACGTTCGCCGAACGAAAAATATGAGAAGACGTTTCGTTTTATTGTCCTCCGAGTAATGAATTCGAGTGTCCGAGGTTCAAAGTGACCACCGCTACGTTCTGGCGATGTTAACGAAGTGTGAACGGGTCTTAAGTGAACACCGAAAGAGAAACGAAGCGTATGTACGCGGCAACACACCCGTGTTTTTCATACGGTCACGTGTGGACGAACTGATAGGGATGGCCGTGCGGGTCCGCGTAATTGCCGGCGCGGTACTACCGACCACTTCCGCTCACGTATCCGCTCCTGCAAGCACCTTCCTTTCGGCGGAAAACGACTATCGCGAGATCGTAAAACTGCGTAGGACTCCCGCGAACCTGAGACGCTTCACCTTTTTCAATCGGACTCACCTTCTCGTGACAATATGTATGAAATTTCATGTTATTTGGAGTTGTTTGTGGAAAATTGAAAAATAATCATTTGAAAATAGGCGGGCGAACGATACAGAAAGAATTCAAAGAATATCGAGCATTTCAACTTTGCCTACGCTGTCTTGTTATTTATCTAAAAGCAACGGAAATATTTGGGTATCCCGTTTATATTTATCATTCCGAGTGGTTATCATTCCAACAGTCCGACTTCCGAACTATATTTAACATAATTCACTGGTGCGACCAAAATGTGTTGCAGTTTCGAAAATTAATTACAGTTTATAGTGAAATGACCGACAATCACTCTTATTACGATGTAATAAAATCTACAGCCGTTTCAACACCTGCCGTCTTTCCATAAATTGAGAGTGGTAACGATGATCATAAGTGCTTCCATCATTCTATATTAGATACCTTTCAAATAATTTAATCTTTAATCACTATGTTATAGATCTGGCTACGTTTATAGCTAATAGACATCGGTGGACTTCAATCAATTTAAGATTACAATAAAATTTAACATAATTTAATTTTATTTCGATTTGTCGAGTGCGTTACGACTTAATAGGCAATTAACGGGTAATATGTTCTTTTTACGTGTCTTATTTTTATGAGACTATAATAACTACTGTGTATCGTGTATTATTCTTTACAAAAGTCGCGTACGTTTTAATCATATTTAACATTTCCCTTATAACTTGGTTAAGTAATTTCTTTGGGATGTAAGGACTTTAAATGAAATTAAGTTAATTAGTATAGGGGAAAATTAGAAAATTTAATTCGGAGTATATTGGAAGAAATCTTTTCTTTCTTTCCCTGAATCGTGTTCCGTCTTACAACATACAAATGCAATATTTGCAGCACGCGTGATCCGCTCCGAGAGAGGTTATCACTCGCGGCAAAATTGGTCCACGTATTTATATTTTGCTGTGCTTCACTTATCGCTGATACGCCATAGATATGGATGTACGTCGAATTCGCATCGTAAATGGAATTGCAACCGATCGGGAGTGCTACCATCATCCAAAATTCCCTGAACTGTAACAATAGACTCATTAGCGAATAATATACAATTTTGGAAACAATCTCTTCCATATCATTAAAAAAATCGTGACGTATACTCTTATTACATCAATATCAGAACCGATAAAAATTTCTTTTATCATAGAATAAATAATGCAATTTCAAAGAACCTCCAAGAGAATAACATTCAATTTTTTTCTATAACTCTTTTTAAATAAATATTCAAGCTCTCTTATCTTCCTTTCAAGGTAGTCTTAAATTTTTTGTAGATATAACGCTATTTCTTTTGTCTATCGGCTAGTAAACATCAAAACGATTTCAAGGAACCTAAAATCAAGCTATTTCTTTTATATAAATAATCGAGGAATAATCCTTCCTGTGCATTAGTATTTACAACATTGTTAACATTGTTTAACACATTCATAGTTTGCGTACACGTGGATTACAAAGATTACAAATAAAAACTTGATGCATGTTTGAAGACAACAAGCCCTGGAAATAAAATGGACTTTAGCTTCTTCAGGAGTAAAATAACACAATGGAATCTTCTTAAGAGAAGACGCGTTCTTATTGCTTTTTATAAAAGCCATTGTGTTTTTCTGTATTCGAGCTTAGAGACACGGGCAGTGAACGTGTTAAAAATGATTTGTTGTGCCCGGTTTATCCGAGTATGTCAGTTTTCCTAGTCCGTATAATGGAGGTTCCACCGTTCCAGGTATTAGTAACTGTTGTCCGCGTTTGTTCGGAAAGTACGCTCGTATCGCAAATCCGGAAGACTTGAACGCGTGTATACGAAGCCCCTAAAACAGTGTGGCCGAGCCGCGTACGCGTGCGTCTGTGTACTCACGGAAAACCGAGAAGAGAGGTAACTAGAGAGAAACGAGATTTCGCGCGAATCGATGGCTAATAGCCTCCCCGCTGTAATTAATGCAACAAGTTGATACCTAACACTTATCTACACTGCCGCTGGTCCCACGATTAACCCGGCACGAGTTTCGAAGCAGGTAGCGTGTACGTGTCGTCGGGTATCGATGACCAAGTTTTCAGTTTGCCCCTATTTTATCGAATCTTCGCGATAGTTGATACAAATATACAACAATCATACCTCCAGGAAATATCGCGGACTTTATTCTTCTGCTACTAATATGTATTTTGCAGGAACTATTGTAATTCGTGTATCGAGGACTCCAATATAAATTAGGAGAGCGAAAAATGTTCGTTGTCAAAAATTTATTAATGACGAGCTAGAAAATAATTTTATGTCAAACAGACGTTCACATTGGAAATGAACCCTTTGTGACAAAAACAAAATGTTTAATTTACTTTTTTGTGCTACATTAACTGTATATTTTATGAAACAGGTTTCAATGGTACGAGTTTCCTAGCTTTACGGAATGCTGAATAACGCTTAATTCATAAAATTAATATACATTTGAACTGCCGTTTGCATTCTAAAACATTTCCTGCGATACGAAAACTTTCTACAATATCGCTGACTATAATACGGAGTAATTGGATAAAGTGTACAGGTATTTAATGAATTATTTATAACAATTTCAATCATTTTTTACCTGCGAATTCTCGTTTTGATCGAGCCACGTTCAAAGCGTCTTTCAGCTCAAAAATGAAATTTTCGGAAAATTGTTGAAAAATCATTGCCGAGAGAGAGAGTCGGGTGTAGCTACTCGTTATTGCGACCGAAATGGTAAACGTGAATATGAATCTGTTGTGTTGCGCAAAATTTGTGGAACACAACGCGGCGCGTGAATAAAAAATGTATACAGATTAAATTAAATTCCTTGGAAAACATGTTTGACCGGCCGGACTTCCTTTATTCTCGATTTCGCAACGTGAACATTATCAATTTTATTAAATGAATAACGTTATCAATATTGCGGCCGTTTTATTTGATAATAATTAAGCTACTTTATTTTCGGCTGGTTCGTCATTATTAAATATTACGTTTTCGAATCAACCAAAAAAGCTTATAATAAATCCGCGGGATTTTTGCGTTTGTTTTCTGGTCTATCAATAACTAAACTGCGCTATAAAGATTTCAGCTCGGAAAAACTCGTCGAACAAAAAAAAAAAAGTCGTTGGCGATTTTTAAAAAGTCGATCAAACGAAACATATCGCAAATAAAAGCCGCTTCAATTTTTTATGAGTTTTGAAGTATGGGGCAGCCGCTTAATCCAATTGTTCCTTTCGAATCGCTCTCGGTGGAAAAAGAGAAACACACGGGTTCGGTAAAGAAGTTCGCGATCAAGGAAAATCGCGCGGCCCGTATAAATCAAGAAACTAAACATCGTTACCCGCAGGAAATTTAAAAAAAGGAGAACCTCCGGCTCCGGTCCATGCTCGAAAACGTCGGATTAACAACCCCGTCACTCCCACGGTTCGGGGATATTTTTCATTTAACCGGCATCGAGCTTTTAAACTCGGAAATATTTTTTACCAGAGCAAACACGAATGAACGATCGAAACAACGGCCGGCAATCGTCAGTAAATTTCACGAGCGACCTCGCGCGCGGAGCTGTAATATCAATTATAAACGCGTAACCAATAACTATGCTCCGGACCTGTATATCTGCGCTCTGCCAGTCGCGGGGCCAGAATTCGTCGAATATTTACCAATCCCGTGTAATCGAAAAAACGGCAAACGGCCACCAGAATACCTTTTCATCGCGTTTACAAAACACATTCGTTCCTCGTCATCGTGTAAAATTCATTGTGCTCGGTCACGCCCCGTACGAGCCACCCCTCACGCATGACATTTTCCGAGGATCATGTATGTAGGTCTCACTCTACGAATTTAGGGCTCACCCTATAGTATACTTGGTGAATGACGTAAAAAAATATTTCTTTGCGTTGACGTTGATAACTCCTTAATATACATTATGGAACACCCTGCACGAGTAAAAACTTACTTATTGGTAATAATAATCATATCGTTTTTCAAATGAGCCCTCAAGACTCCTTCCTAGGAGGTATAACCTTTTTGCAACATCCTTTACAAGTAATAAATTATTATATTACTAATAGTCAACTGCAACGAACAAGGGTCAAGTAATAATTTTGTTTCATTCATCAATAATGTTGATAAGCTGCAACTAGTACATTAATGTTCTTAAATTATTTAAATCTGTCCACTGTCTTAAATCGCAACTACCCATTTTCGTCATAAATGCATGCAATCCGCAGTCTAGTCGTATCAAATATTAAAATATTTTTACGAAATGGTAACGCAAATGGTAACCCACCGAAAGTCCCATCAACCGTATGTCTACATAAACCACATAGAAGCCTACAAGTTTAATTATATCTCACGAAGAGATCGGTATCAAAATAATAATGGCGCTATCGGTTTCTATCTAATAGAGACCATTTACCGTGCTCACACGTGTCTCATAGCCGGAGTCTCCCCGGAGATCGCGAAGGCACACCCTGTCCACCGATCTGAACTTCGCCGCTAATTACACAACGGGACGCTAACTCATGGTCACGCAGAGGCAGCCTAGGCCTCTCGCAGCCCGTCGAAAAGAGTTTTTCGGGGGCTTAAGATTCGACGGGTTTGGCATGCAGCCTGATCCAGCGTGGGCATAAAAGCGGCCATTCCACCTCGAGAAGTCCGCGGATACACAATTAGGGGATCGTGAAACCGTGGATATTCCTGCCAATTCTTGAGAACCTTCCACCGGTATTAAATGCGAGCCCCTTTTCTGGAGGTGGTGGTTCATAGAAAAGGGGACGTGGAATGGCCTGGGGGAGGAGAGGAGGGTAAAAAGGACAAAAAGCCGCGAAGAGAGAGAAAGAGAGAGGAGGGGGGCGAGTGCTGGCTTCCTAGCTTTAGCCTCCAAATGGGACTTGGTGGAAAGTTTCTGGCAGCGCGTCTGCCAATCCTCTGCATCGCGGATGCACCTGCAGACTTGAAAGAAAGGGTGGAAGGTCGCAGGACCGATGGCGGAGGGGAGAAATTAACGAGGGCTGCCACGAGGGTCGCCATATAATTACCGTTAATTGAATTCTTAGTGGCGGCCGTCCAACCTACCACCTACGAGAGAGACACCCAGGTCCCCCAGGATCCCCTTTGCTCGTCGATGAAACACGCGTGTGCACCCCCTGGTACAAACGTATCCACACGTATATTTCTATATTTTACACGTACACGTGTGTACTCGTATTTACGAACGACCGCGACTCTCGCAGCCTTAATGGATCGGGAAATTATTGCGCGAGATCCTCTGGGGGCCGAAATCATTTTGCCCGTTTGTGTTTCTTTCACCTGAACCCGCCTGCGCGCGATTCCCACTTTCTTATACTGGGTGTCGCGTTTTAATCTGTAAATGGAGCCGGCTGGAAAGGGAACAGGGTATGGGGGACTCCACCGCGACGCGCCACGCCGGGGCCGAAGAATAGTTGATGAGCGGAGGTGTTCGAGCTATGGGAGTTTTTTTATGGGCTCCTAATGGGGAACCTGACACTTCGTTTTGTAATTAAACGGTGAATTGCCGCCTCCGCTCGCTTTGTTTCGATATTTACCCGCCGCTTCAGTAAGTAACAGTGTCGGCGGCCGGAGCTGTCTAAGCACTTGGATTATTTTTATTTTCCAATTCGATAAAGTACATTTTACCAAATAATAATCATCGCAATATTGTATTCCTGTTTCGACTGGAATATCAACTCGCTGATTGTTCATCTGTCTTTAAACCAAAGACTAGATTATATGAATTAATATTACATAAAGTATGTAAACTGAGACAGCGAAGCTATCAATGAATATGAAAAATCTCTAAAAAAACTGAATCGAAACTGAATTTCCCCGTATAAAGAACATTATCGTGCATCCATTAAGTCGATTCGAGCTGGTTTTACGGGTAATTACCGGCGGCGCGGCTAATTCGCGACCGAAAATTCTCGTTCGCGGATAAGGTGCGAAAGGGTTTGATCGTGACGTCGAGTCGCGACCGGGTGCTGCACTCGCGTAACTCAATTATCATTTCAATTAAATGAATTGTTTTAATTGATTTAATTTTTTGATGTCGCGGGCGCGGTGATGCGCCCGAGCTTAAATCATCGAGAACCTCCCGGAGCCGGAGAGGTTGTCGATGGAAAATGTAAAATATCGTTGCTGCACGACCGGTCCAGAGGTAGGAAATTAAATTTATTTGCTGGAGGGACGAGGAAAACACAGCCGAACAAAATGTACCTCGACAATGAATAATTTTCGAGATTGACCTGGTGAACGTGGGCTAGCACTATAGTTTCAGCAAAATCGAACCGGCCGCGGCCGACCAGGCCGCTCGTGGTTCGTGTCCTACCTGCGATTATGGGTGGGGCTTGCCATCGAATATTTTTACCTTATTTGCGAAACGATATATACCATAATGGCGTACGCCTTTGATCATGAACATTTGAACACCCGATGTAAATGTAAATGAAACTGGTTGTCATATGTGTTTGGTTCTTCCTTTCTTTATTTAATTGTGTTATATGAGAACTCAAAAGAATACTGTGGAATGTTGAGGAAAGAACCAGGAAAATGAGAATAAAAACACGTGCTCGATTTGCTTTGATAACTTCATTTTTCGATTTGATGCGAAGCGGTTGACTCGTGTCGCAAGACTGACTGGCTCGACAGGGCATTCCCGAATAACAAAGCCGCGATGACGTATTAGAGGACAGATAAACATGAGTTTTTGCACTGTCGAGAACGTTCGTAAATGTACCGGGTGAGTCACATTACTTATTTTTTAGTTGAAACAAATACAAGTTCCACAAATATAAATTGCAACAAAGTTTACAAAATATAATTAGTAAACGAAACTGTTTAAAATAAGTCGGGAGTTGTTGGCAATAAAATTGAAAAATAATTCGAAGTGCAAAGGGTTAAAGCAGTGAACAAATTAAAAATATTTAAGAATATCAGTGTATGCTTTTTTTTGATAACTTTATTACAAGAAGAAAGAAATTTCCACTCGTTTGGAAGTTACTTCTAATTTTTATTTTGCTTAAAAATCCTGAAATGAGGATTTGTTTCATTTTATCAGGAAGATAGACTGGAACATCCTTTGTATCGAAAGTGCATATATTACCAGGCTATTAAGAATGCTCGCAGCTTTCGTTCCGCCTTCATCTGCATCGTATCGCTCGCGCTCCTGCGAAAAACTCTCAGCGAATAGTGTTACCTCTGACATTCGCGGAACGAAATGCACGGCTCGGTTGTAACGCCAGGAAAGAAATCGAGCCGCAGCCTCTGGGATGGGATCGTAAACCGAGTCTCGATGGAATTGCTCGGGGAAACAGTGAGAATCGAGTCGGCGCGCGTGTTGTCGATTATTCGGCCAGTGTACGAATGAATATGCATTTTAAATGATTAGCCGCCGAATGAATATGTATCCGATATGATCGGCCGGACGAGTTCTTTTGGTCTGAATAATTTGTCTAGTGCGCAATCATTAGCAATCTAGGTTAGATTGCTTTGCTCGAATCGGATATATTATTTAGCTAGGCTACCGACACTTTATTTACATTGAACTAGAACTAGAACTATTTCTCTTGTTCATATATTTTCACACTGTAAAACACCTTCCATTTTTATGTACAACCGAAGAGTGTGTATAAAAGAAGAAAGTACGTATATCATGCCTCGCTATACCCATGACTAGACTGCGGATCTTTATCCATTTGAAGCTTATGAAAATTTTCAAATAATGCTGGAATATAAAAGTCGACAGATTTGAGTACAGTTTTTATCTATTTTGGAACTACAAAGGCTGTCCCCATTAAAAATAGATTTTTATTCGATTCCATTTTCTTAAAATTTGCCTATAAAAATTGAAAATTGCAAATATTAGATAATGCTATAAATAAAACGTTCCTCCTCAACATAAGTATTATCAGAATGCGCTCCGTTACTTAAATATTTACCAATAAAATATTTCCATACAGTTTTGATTGCCCAAGCTGTTTTGAATGATAAAGCCACTTTCTGTTTGGAAATCTTGGAGGCTCCAAGAAAATTTATTGAGTGCAAACATGCTACTTATTAACATATTACACCGAAATCTTCAATAAACTTCATGGGCAGTACTTCATTGAATTTTATCGCTCACATTTCGTCATGCAACCGTACATTATTATGCAATTTTATGAACTGATGAAAACATAAACTGTACAGAAGTTACTGCATTTACAAACGTGTTTATAGTGTGTATATAATGTATTTATTACGATAACGAATTTTTATTTACCTAGAAGGTAACTGTAAATTAGCATACAGAAATTGAAATTATCGGTCAGATTAATCGCAACACGTTGCGAACGGTTCAACGAGAAAGGTACGCACAGCTTTTCAAGGATCTACAGCGCATATGATTGCAGCCTCCAGCCTCGGTTCCTTCTCGGTTTCGTAGATTAAGATCCCTGGAGGTCGAAGCGGAGATTATCGATCCCGGGTGATTAATTTCGTCGCTCGATACAACCGACAACCTTTACAGCCTCCTTCACTCCGTTACTTTCGCGAAAGAACCCTGGCAATCTTCACCGTTACTTGCAGCAGGCACGAGCAACCGTGACCACCAAGTTGATTCGCGATCAAGCTGCATCGAATCGCCGCATTTATCGAAATCAGAACGCAACCGTCACGCGTGCACTGTGGTTTTCTTTATTGAGACAATCTCGATAGGAATGTGGAATTTTCTAATTCCTGGATCATTCCTATTCCTCTATTTGTTCCGAAATTTTAGCACATTAGCAGAACTAATAGACTGTGAATTTTTATTAGACAGAAATATGCGATTTTCTTACCAATTTTCTAATTCCTGGATCATTTCTATTCGAATCGTACATATGTTTCGACAACTAATCGAATTATCTTTTCTCTTTTACAGGTAATGTGCCATTTATGAAACAAACCATATATTTACTTCCAAATATCGAAGAAAAGACGAATTGGTACGACCAAAGGTATTTGTTACGAGATCTCAATTTATTTATTGTCCTTGAATTTACTTGTGCATAATTCTACTTCAGCTATTTTTACTATTTAAAATAAAAATAGTATTTTGCAATAAATCGCAATGCTTTTTTTGCGAAGATCAGCAGTGAATTGAAAATTTTCAACTCATACAAGTAGGTACTATTTCAATCGCTTCAAAATCACAAACTTACTTGCATCGTCATGTACATACAGATTTCAATTACCGTAGACTTATGCGAGAAATAAGAGCACCGACATTAAAAATTATACAACGCACGATCAGCTCGTAAATTTTGCAAATCAATGACGTGTCAGTTGAATTTTTTCCCCGCCCTATGGCAGCTCATTTGCGAAAGGGAAGAGAGCACATGGTGGGAGGCGATTGAGAGCACGGCAAAATTGGAATTGCTATAATGCTGTGGTAGTTACAGTAATACCCGGTAATACAAGCGCGCGCGGTCTTATACAGATCGGTTCGAAGAGATTTTTATGCTAAACTCGCCACTCGCGCGTCTCGATGATGCACGTAACACCTAAGTTTCACAGAGAGGCAAGCTGCTACCTGAGAGAAAGTATAGTAATCAATCGGTCAATCGCTTTCTAGGATACATGAAAAAAGTGTTTCGTAGCTCCCAGCTCCATTCTTGTTTTGTATACAGAACACATCGTTTCATAAAATGTTTAGACACATTATTATTTCATGATAAATTAGGAGCAATATTAAAATAAAGTAGGATCGAAGCAAATGTACCGTAGTAATCGGTACAGTTACCGTTGGGATGACGAGGTTGGGAGATCAAATCTGGATCTTATATTTATTGAATGTTTATTTAATCTCCACTGTACGCATGGAATAAACGTACATCAGTCATGAATTAAAATTGTTCACACGTAACACAATATTGTACTTTATTATTGATACATTGAATATAAACTGTTGTACACCAAAAAGGTATAACGAAGAGAGAAGGTGTGAGCTGTGTCTGGCTCGGTAGACTGGCTCGGTAGACTGGCAAGGACTAAACTACCTGATTTCTTCTGGGTAAGGGGATAGCAACGCTTGAAGTGTAATAAACTTCAGGTCAAGAAAGACCTTTGCCGCTCCGTGTGTTTCGTGCATTTCGTTGTACACTCCAACAGTTACCGTAGACCTTGCTATCATTTAGTTTAGTGGTTGGGAACGCGGAGCGTGTAGCTCCCAAAATGTCTGTCTGAAAGAAGGACGATGGCAACCCGCGCTTAAACTTTCACCCCCGGGGTCCTGAGTGAAAAGAGCGTTCCACCGGAGGAAAGGGGTTACGGGTCCCTGGATCCATCATCCTTGATACTTCTAGCGCACAGTGAATCATCGAAACCCTGGGGGCACGGTAACGAATTAACCCCGACAGCCGCGATTAATCGCGCGCCGGTTCCGGCACCAGTCTTATTCCGTGTACGACTGCATCATTCACGATCCCGCAGAGGTCCCCGCGTCGCCCTTCCATTACCGGAACGAGAGAGCCGGAGGGATACGTTATCGCGGCTAATATCATCGATCTGGCCGCTTTGCATTTCGATTATGCGCCGGGCGTGCGAGCGCGGCCGTTTCAAGAGGGAACCGGCTAACCGGCTAACTGGCGCGCTGCCCTGGGCTTGGACAAGCGTGGCTCTAACGCCGGCCACCATCGGCCTCTACGCGCCGCACCGGCTAATTGAAATCTACGACTTTGAACTTCGCCGTCTCGCGGAGGGAGAGTGATATTAACGAGCGCGCATAATGCTCGCAGCGTGCCAATAAACGACGATTTGTCGCGCGACCGCTAATTACTGATTACACGTGTCCCGGTTAACTCTGACGCTCCCGGGCTCCTTTGGTTGATTTGTTAGCTGACTATTCGCCGCTCCGCGGATTCCGGCTTTTCACCTCGGATTAGCGTGATCCTGCCCCCTTTCCCTACTCCCCCCACCCCAACTATACCGCCGCACAACCCCTCCCGCTCGCTCAACGGTTCTTTTGAACGTGCTCGCGAGAGCCGTTTCGACTGTAAACTTTGGCGTTTAATTGGACTGTCGACATTTATGCAAATATACATTCTCATACGGCACTGTGAAGCTTCTTTACTGAAGGTTCAACGAGAGGGATAATGAAATGGAAGTTTTGTTACAGTCGGTACAAGTTTTCTTCAAATCTTCGACAGTCCCGTTCGACATACATTAATTATTAGTTTACAGGGAAATGCTACTGTCGTTAATTGTCATGCAGATACTATGCTCTAAAAATGGCAGTAATAATTAAAAACAAACTCTGTTTGGTTCATGAAAGGTTTAAGAAAATAGAAATATTGTTAGAGCGGATTAGAATTATGTATGATATAAATGAATTATATCCCCAGTTTACAGGTAAATGCTGACATAGTTAGTTGTTATACAGTAATTAGTCTTTATCAGCAGTTTCAACAAAATCTGAGTAAAATAATGTACAATCTAGTTTTACTTTACAAATTTTTCAGACAGTGTACTTTCTGCGCTACCTCGATCAGATACAATGTTTTGGCAGCTGATAATTAACATTATTCAATATCATTTACAAAAAGAGCATGATTAATATTTAAAATTGTACAGTCACCTTTACAGAAGATCTCTAAAATTTGGCATAATATTGTTAGTAATAATAGTATTTTCTGTAATCATTTTCCAATGAAGTTTTTACACAGAGTCTATGATCTAAACTTGACATATTTATTATAGAAAGTGTTTTTCCTTCGTTTCTCGCTGAAATCCGGTCTCACAACTAAACAATGCAAATTCAAAACATATAACGAGTCTAATAGCACGTTGCAAAGGCCGCGGTATAAAAATGATTTATTCTAATCAAATACAGTTTCATCGCGGTTAGTCGATCGAAAAGTCTAGTTAACGAATGACGCCGTAAGAGATTTCCCTCGCTCCCTCTAACTTCTGTGCACGCACTTTCATCGGCTTTTGTATTCATACGATATTCCGCGTATAATAAAGTCGCATTACTCTTATATATACATATATGTATTTTGAAGCAGGGTTTCGACACAGAAATCGGCCGAACACCGGTAAAAGTCGTAGAAAGCAAACGATTTCCCGTCCTCCCGGGGATCTTTTTAGCGATGACTGAGGTTTCTGCGAGCGACTTTCACACGTGGGCTTCCTGCAGTCGCAGCCGTCTACCCGTCTAATTATATCTTACTTTGTTTGAGTACAACGCACCTTTCGACACGCGGCCGCACCGCCACCTCTTCTCTTTCTTCGGCCGCTTCCTCCTCTTCTCTGCCTCTCCGGCAACCCAACACAGGCCATCCCCCTACCGGTAGAAACCGGAGCGATTGGATCGCGGCCAAATCGAACGATCGCTCGTTAAATCAAACCGCGAATTAGGCAAATTTCCCCTTTGAATCCGCGATCATCGGCCGGGGATACGCGGCAAACGCATTGCGCGATTGCTCGCCGGACACGTCTCACTTTTTCACGATACTTTTCTCGTCCCGTTGCCTGTCCAAGAGCATATTTACCAATTTTTCCATCCTCCAAAGCAAACGCTTTTGACGACTTCGGTGTACAATTTTTGTTCAAGTCTTGGACTGCGGTGATTGCTACTAATTTATCAGATCTGCAGTGTACAGATAAATATTTCTATCGCTAATTATCATACAGGTATACAATCTAAAAATGACAATAATAATAAAAAATAAACTCTGATTTAATGAGAGGGTTAAGAAAATAATCTACAGCTACAATCTAACCATTTTTGTTATAGCACATCTTCGACAATTATGTTTGATATAAATTGACGGAATTCACAATTTACAGGTAAATATTGCTATCGTTGATAGTCATACAGGCATTACAATCTAAAAATGACCCACGCTGCACCCTGTCTACTTTCGAGCGGCGCTCGGTTCGCCGCGGATCCGCAGACAGGCATCTAGACCCGTTACACGGATCCCAGCTGTTTCCCGTTTTATTACAAAATCGTGTTGTCCTGGTCAGCCAGGATGAAGCATGTGGGGTGGAGAGGGGAGGGGGCACCGGTTCGTAGAGAGAAAGAAGACGAGCAGCTGGAGGGAGCGAGAGAGAATCACCCGCACGACCCGCTTTCTCCGTTTCGTCCGGCGCGGTACGAAAAAAAAGCGCCAGCAGCCAGCCACACTGTGACCCACTACCCTCGTGACTCAGATCCCTACCCCTGCGGAAAAAACGCGGATGATGAGACGCGGGATGCGGAGAAAGGGATCGAAGCGTTTAACGAGTCTGCCGCACGAGAACGCGAGGAATAAAATGAGCAGCTAATCGATAGCAGTTCATTGAGTTTCGGGCGTGCACGCGCGTCACGCCTGGCTCTCCCCTCCGCCCGCCTCGCCCTGCCTCGCCCCGTCGCGAATTTATCGCCCCGGTGCCCCACCACCATCGGCCATCACCACCACCGCACCGGCATCACCACCACCAGAGAGCCCGCGGAGTCTACTTTCTCTCCTACCCGGTGGCCCTTCAATCGCTCCTGTCAGCCCCTGCGCACCCCGCGGCGCCCAGCGCTGTGGATCGGCGCGGAGCGAGGAGCGGAGCGGAGCAGAGCAGAGCGGCGAGGTTCGCGACGCGACCGGTGCACACACCGCTGCCATCGACGGCCTATGTGTGCCGTTCCTCGTACCACCGACGCCGGATGACGCGGCCCCCGACAAGAGGAAACGGGGGAAGGTCACGTGGGTTATCTTTTCGCGGCGAGCACTCGCGCGCCCCCGCCCTCGTGCCCCTGGACGCTCGGGAGAGCTCGCGAGCGTTTTCGCGAGGAACGCACAGTCCTCGATAGCTTGGACATTAGCGCACAACGATGCGTTCTCGTAAAGAGCTGGCCAAAATTCTATTTTTTAAGCTATAGCGGACAAGCTACGATAATGTGACCTGTCCTAGCAGCTATATCCAATGTTATAATACAGGACCAATAGAGGACAAACAAGGATTATAATGTGACCTGTCCTAGCAGCTATATCCAATGTTATAATACAGGACCAATAGAGGGCAAACAAGGATTATATTGTGATCTGTCCTAGCAGCTATATCCAATGTTATAATACAGGATCAATCGAGGACAAGCAATGATAATGTGACCTGTCCTAGCAGCTATATCCAATGTTATAATACAGGACCAATAGAAGAGAAGCAATGATTATAATGTGACCAGCCTTAGCAGCTACTATATCCAATGTTGATGCTCCTTACCATTCGATCAAAAATCATTTAAAGGTAACTATATTACAGGGTCAATAGAGAACTACTTGTAATAATGTAACCTATCCTACGAGTTCTATCGAATGTTGAACCTTCTTACCATTCGATCAATACTCCTTTGAACGTTCAAATTGCAAACGATTCGAAATCGGTTGACGCCACACTATTCAATATTTCCGGACAATTTGATAAAATTGCAAAATAAAATAGCACGGAATGGTACGTTTAGACCTATCCTAGTATTTCTGTCCGATGCTGAACCGTCGACGAGGTGCGAGACGCGCGAAACGATACGTGTGTCCCCTAATTCGACGAGTCCGCGTCGGACTCGAGGAGATCAACGCGATTGATGAAGGAGACCTTGAATACGCCGCGACGGTTCGTTAAACCAGGAATGTGTGGGACTTCGTTACGGTGTTCTGGTTCCATTACTAACGGCTGGAACCTCGTCAATGACTTAAGGCCGAGGAGCGGCAGCGACGGTGGCGGCTACAGGCGAAGCAGAGTCTCTCCCCGTTCGAAACTTTCATCTGGATCTGCTTCGTCGGGTATTTAGCCTTGTTAATAAGTCATACTATGCTAATACTTCCCAGGTGTTCCTACAGTTTTAGCAGGCCATCTTTCCCTTCTGTCCGACAGACATTCCGGACCAGCTGCTTATTTCCTGGACATCGAAAGTGAACGTCTCGCGATTAAAACGAAACACTTGGGTTTAGCTGCTCGTCCGGCTACCGCGTTGCGTTCTTTCATTTCGATCGACGAGAGAATTTTAATTGCTCCGCAATTGTTTTTCATCCTTCTAACAATTAAACTGTACACGGTGCATGTCAATAGCGTGTAAAAGTTTCTGTTCATTTTATCTTATCAATCGCAGTCGTGTGACAGCTGTTTCCCGCGTAGTATGCGGGAAGCGTAATGACTAATCTGCGTTAAATAAATTCACATTTTCATAGGCACACACCGAACAACAAAAGTTACGGACAAATAAATTTTATTAAAATAGGAAGAACTTCAATATTGTCGTACAGTTGAATCTGCAGTTAATTTATTGAAAATTGATGATATGCTATTTAATTTTCAATAACAAGACAGTTAAGGACATTTCTGCAGTCAATTAACCAAAGTTATTAATATTTAATTCGCTTCAACTATTTTTAGCTACATCTCGGACTAGATTTAAGAGACGTTCACTAAAAAGGGATGACTATAATCAGATTAATTGAATGCAGTTAATTAATGAGTTGAAAATTGCATTAATATCATCAGTCGTCGTATCAATCTCATAATTCGGCATCAGAAATTCTTCGTGTCATTTTCCATGTCATCTTTAGTTACAACGCCGAACTATAGTTTGAAACGGCTCCATTCCCATCGAGCATTCCCATTACTGGAAGATAAACTCCTATAAAATCTCACTGCCGTTTTAAGGCTCGCCCCCACCTAGATATTCCGTGGACTACCAAGCCAATATCGTTCTCTATCGCAACGTATAACCCCCTTTCGCAAACGATGGTTGGTGTGGGACGCGGGCATTGCGTCATCCCTTATCCATTTTCGTACGATTGTCGATGGCTTGTTAAAATGTCCGACGGACACGGTGCTGTATATCCTTTCTCACACATGTTCGCACAGTATTATTGGACACGTGCCGCTCGCTTTCATGTTTCTTGCATACGGATATCATTTTTAATTCCATCAAGAATATCATTATGCAAATCGATTCACAGAATGTTTCCAGATCTGTACATATTTCTGAGCACCGTGTTCGCTATTCGAAAGTCGATTCTCAAAATTAACGACTCCGTTCTTAACTCAGACCTATCGGCAATTATATTGTAATTTTTAATGTTTAGGATTCGTAGCCAAATATTTCTTAATCGATTCTTTAATAACAGTAACAATTTCAATGGTAAGTTGATCTCAATAGCGCGGTGTAATAATTTTTTTGTATAATTTTTTGTAGAAGAATCATTAGCAAAGCGATCGCCCGATTAAAACGAGGACACATATTAAATTCGATGAAAAAATATATTTGCATCGCGCCGGCTCGAATGCACGACGGGGTAAAAACAATCCCAGACGCTGACGTTCCAGAACCAGTAAAAGTTTAAGCCTCCCTCGTAACTCGCGAGCCGTTATAGCGCCGCGACGCTGATCGTCCCGCGCAAACTGCCCTGCGATCGCGTCGTTTATACGACAGTTACCGCGGCCTGGCGAGAAGTGGTGCTTGAAAGATCTGTAACGAGTCGGCGTCACTGTGCATATACACAATGGCTTCAAAGGAAAACGAGGATGCCGTGCCCTGTGTTCGACCCGACGGCGACATTTTTCACGCCTTCTGTCCAACGGAACTGGAACTGTTACGTGCTGCGAGTCTTAAGGAGGTAGCTCGATTTTTCATTTTCAAAAAATCCATTTTGTTTGTATTTTCTTGGAGCGCAAGCGTTGCAACTCGCGTTTCATATAATTTAGCCCATCATCAACAGTAAACACATGTTTTTCGAAACATACTCTACAAAAAAAGTAAAACTCACGTAACTCGTGTATTTCAAATACACATAAATGTGTGTTCAAAAATTTAATAGTACTTCTACAAAAATATTCCTAACAATTGATGAAAAAACCGCCACGAAAGCTAGAATATTTCGAGTCGTTTTAACCCGAGAAAGATTTTTATTTTCTCAAACTTATCGTACTGGCTGTACCATCTGTCTCAGGTTATTCACACTTCGGACAGCCAATCAACCGTCATTTCATTGTAGATAAAGTAATTGTAGCAGGAAAAATCATTCATCAAGCAGTTAACGGCTGAGCGATCTTCATCTTGATGGGCTATAATACGAAATTAATATCGTAAGAACGATAGATCCTAAATCAATTACTTCCTGTTGAAGTAATGATCTCATCGTTATTTTTGGGGAAATGGGCTCCAATAGCCAATTTAATCTGCTCTAATTGTGACGAAAATGTATATAACGAACACTGTATGACGTTCCTCTCGAACCTATGTTAAAAATTTATAAAATACATTTTGTAAACTTGTCGATTATATGTATGCACTGCGAAAATGTCGAACAAAGGCCGGATATCTTGAAAAAATTCGATGGCTCTCGGATAGGTGTGCGTGCAGGAGCGTCGAAAGCAGTCGAACCCGCACAAAAGCGTCGTAGTCAAAATTAGATGAAAATCCGGGGAACAGAGAGGTCGGTCTCGCAGGCCACCTAAAATTCCGGCGCTCCGGAAAATCGTAAAAAATCCTGACAGAGAGCGAGAAAGAGAGAGAAAGAGAGAGAGAAAGAGCGAAAAATTTCCTCGTCAACGTGTTGGCGCGAGCAACAAGCGTTCAATCGGCCGGGGTTCTGACTCCATTGATCAGCGCCGACGTTCCTTTCCAAACAGACCGTGCATTTAAAAGCTGACGTCCAAAGAGGCTGTCGAACAGGCGTGCCCGCGGAACAAGGCAAAAGCGTCGTAACGCACGTCAGAGGACGAAAGTTCGAACAAGGAGAGGGCCCTCTCGTCCCAGGCAATTTCGTGCCCGCATGGGCAAACGTATTAGCTGGTTGATTGGTATTCCAAAGATCCTTGGTGTGGGAGAGTCGAGGTACTTTCCTCCTTCCTTTCCTCTCTTCACGAGCCATAGGATCTTCATCACAGTGCCTGTTACGAATAAGCTCTTAATTCCTTGTAGGGTTCTTGACTCCCACTTCTGGCGTCTCTGGCTCTTTCTGCCCCCCTGTTTCGCTCTCCGCTTCCTCCTCTCCCTCCTCCACCTCTCGCCACTCTCTCTCCTCCTCCTGCTCCTCCTCCTCTTTTCTCAATCCGACTCCCCAGTTCCTCTCCTACTGACTCTTCCCTTCTGTCTCCCCGTCCCTCTCCACCTCTGCCCCGTCCTCTTTCCTCCCCGGAGCAGCCACGCAAGAGACCCCGTCGTCTACCAGCTTCTTCGTCTAACTCCTCGACCCACTCACCCACCCACCCATCGATCCCCCCACCTCACCCCACCTTTTGCCGCCACTTTCTTGGCTTCTCTCGCCGCTTGTGCTCTTCTCTCTCACGTTTTGCTCTTGCACGAAAGCCGACGTGGCCTGCACACCCGTGCAGATGCGCCTAGCAGCAGTCTCGAGTGCACCGAGAGCTGGAACAACCCGCGGATAAGGACGGCTCTCTCCCGAGGACACGCGGGAAACTCCATGGTTGTCAACGGCTACGGATGCTTTTCAGACACCGTTCGTTCGGTTCGCTCACGGGGAATAGGACGACCTCGGTCTACCTTCCCCGGGTTCGATCAGATACTCTTTTCGACCAGGAAGCACACACCGTGTTCCACGGACTCTGTAATTATCCTTCGACGATCTTGTAATCGCGTCGACCCGCGTCGTTCATACTTTTACCCAACGCGCGGCGTTCTTGTTCTCTGAAGGAGGCTGATTAACGCCGCTCCTACTACCCGCCCGGTCCGAATGGACCCGCTACTTACGGATTTCTTGTTTTATAATTATTGGAAGCGTCCAGGAGCTTTTTAAGAAAATTGCTTGGTGATTTAGCTGGAATAAGAATCAAGAGAGAGAAAGAGGAAAATGCACTCGCAATACAGAATAAGGTTTAATTAACATAATTTGTTGTTTTAACATAATATGTGTACAAACTTTTAGTTGAAGGTGTCGATGTCTTTCAACTGGGACTGAAGGTAGAAAACCTTTTTTTGAAATGAGCCCAAACATGACATAGTTTGGTCCATATTTGCACACGTTTAATTTACGGTACAGTAGAACCTCGATTATCCGAATCAATGTGTGGAACGTGTATGTTCAGATTTGTACGATAAATCGTGTTGTATCAGTTTGATTATGTCATTTAAGTTTGAACAGTTTAAATATGTGAATGGAGAATGGACGAAGGAATGTTTAAAAAAGAAAGTTCGCCTTTAATATGCACTCAGGCTGTTTGCTCCAATGGTCAGACCTTAAGTTATTAAATTCATAATAGAAGTAGATTGGTGCTTAATTGATTAGTCTGTTTATCGTTGAGCACCGTCGAGCATTATGGTGGGAAAAATTGTTCCAGCAGGCACGTGGAATGACGTTTCGCAACTAGGAGTGCCGTAGGATCCGTTGCGAGCGGAGGCTAACTCGAAGAACTAAATTTGTGTTTGTGGGAGTAAGCGACGGTATGCGCGTATGAAAGAAGACCATACATGCGAGTAGGGAGACGTAAACATTTTTTCTCTATTTTCTTACGAGCATATCTGAGATGAAACTTGCAACTAATAAGCATATCAGTTACATAAATATTTGAGCATTTGTAACGTGACGAATAAAATTAAATATTTTCTTATTCTCCGAAAATACTCAATTTGACATGTTCCGATGGTTTTATTTAATATTTTTACGATTAGATATTGAGACTGCAGAGATTTATTTTTTAGTCAAATGTTATAATCAAAATCCCTGAAATTCTGAATAAATACATCCGTGTTATTTTTACGAAGGAATGTAAAATAAACTCTTTAATCGCTCGTAACATTGAAAATAAGTTAAACCTTAACTCGAAATACATTTTAAAATAATCTAAAAATTTTCTTCTTGAAATGTTTGAAGACAAATAACGATATTTGATGATTAATTGTAAGAGTCAGTATTGAATTCTCAGAAAGCAAACGTATCAATTTGAATAATCTACTCCCTTGATGCAACTTAATGTATTCATATTTACATTATTCCAATCAGTGAATACTGAATACGCAATAGAAGAGTAAGTAAGCTATTTACAGTAAACGATTCACAGTAACTAATTTCGCGGGCGCAGGTAAAATGTTAGCCGTGTTCACTCCTGTATTCTAGTTACACTTTACATATTGTGTAGACCATTATTGTTCACAGTTGGGGCTCTTTACGACGCGGCATATGACTCTCGTAGAGTGGAGGAATTATCCATGGTAGAGTGAAGGAGGGTCTTTAAACTCTAATGTATATGTTGGACAGTATTGCTACGGAGTTTATCCGAGTTACCTTGTTACACAGGGCTAAATAACGCATCATGTTAATCATTACTCTGCGCGTATATGCATTTGACGTGCACAACGGGGATCAGCGAAATTGAGTGTAAACAAGATTCGGACGAGTTTGTCAAGATTTGTCAACGAGCATAATAAATTTTTTTTTCACATCTGTGAATTTTATAGAATTCTTATAAACACTCATTGTTGTAAATTTCTCATTCGACGATTGTACATTAAATCAATCAATTCATTGAATTTTTGTAATTTTGCATGAACAGTTAATGTTGGAATATTGAAAATCCAGCAACACTAATATTACCGATTACATGGTTAACACTAAATTTAACGAACCCGATGTGTATGTGTTACCTTATGTGGTACAATCTTTTGTTACATCGTACAGAATTTGTACATTATTATGTACTTCATCGTAATTTAAACCAGAGTATCAAACTAGTCATTTATAAACGACACTTTCGAAAATTAAACTGAACGAATAGCTGTCGTATTATGAATTTAATATTCTAGCATCTTTCAAAAATTTCCAGAAGTAGTAAATGCATGAAGATCCGCAGTCTATGTGTCTAGAAGAAGTAACTTCAAAAATAAGTTTGAAAATATTAATAAATAAACAGTTGTGAGAATAGTCCGCTGTCCGAGGGTAAAGAACGCATACATTGTCTTTCCAGTTTCGATTTCGTTGAGTAAATCAATCCAATTTAGATAAATATTGTACGATACTGGAGGTGTGCTAACTGGACGATCGCCGTGTGAAAAAGTGCATTGTCCGGTGGCTATTAATTAGACAAGCCACCGTATTCGCTGGGAGGCGAGGCACAAGCCATTACCTGTAGGATCAAACCAGGACATCGACATCGGTCGGCACAAAGGGCTGCCTGGGGGTATGATCGATCCCCGATCTGCCGATAGCCGTGGTCGAAATCGCGACAGCTCACTCCGGCTGTCCCCGTGGCATCGCAGAGCGGCTTGGTGCGGGGTTCTTATCTTATCCGGCGGCGTGTGTATTTCGGCGCACAGCTCGGTGGCCGATTTGTGCGTGCACGGTAAACTCGTCTCACTCGCTCGGCTGGATGCCGTGTCCTCCCTCGAGCCAAGCAAAGCGGAGCGGAGCAGAGCGGTGCAGAGCGGTGCAGAGCGGTGCAGAGCAGAAGAGGAGCTATCGACCTCGCTCGGCCCCCGTAGGTGTGGGTTCGGGGCCGAGAGCGGTCGGTTTGCTCACGCTTGGCAGCCTGGCGACTACGAAGAGAGTGCTGGTGCTGTGCCTGCTGCTGCTGCTGCTGCTCCCTCTTTCGTTCTCTCTCTGTCCCCCTGGTGCTGTTGGCCGAGCCCTCGAAAAAATCCCCCAATGCCAGGGGAAATGGGGGCAGGAGTGGTCCTGCGGAGCGGCAGGAGGGGCGAGTCTAGCCGGGAGAGGACACTCCGCGCCTCGAAAGGAGGAAAGAGAGTTACGGGAGGCTCCCCCGCCGCGTTGCCTCTTCTTCGTCTTGGTCTTCTTCTTCTTCTTCTTCTTCTGGTTCTTCCTCCACACGGTGTTCCTCTTTTCTTGCTATCCGCCTCTCCCTCTCTCTCTCCCACTTGCTCTCTTTCTCCCTCTGTAGCTGTTCGTCGACCCGTCTCCAGTCGTATTCCATTTAGCAGGGGCGCCGTTGGAACCGACGAACCATCATAGAATACCTTATAGCGAGCATGGCTGCCAGTGCTGCGGGAGAAATAAAAAGGATTCTCCTCTCTCTTCGCGGCATGCCAAAATAAAACGGTCGAGCCCATCTTCTCCTCCTACTCCTCCATCGCCTCCACCTCGTCCTCATCCTCCTCTTCTTCTTCTCTCTCTCTCTCTCTCTCTCTCTCTATCTATCTACCTCCTCCACCTCCTCCTCCTTCCCGCCCCCCGTTCGCGTTTCTTTTAGCTTTTCACTCTCGGCCCCGGCCGCGATCAACAGACCGGGGCTCACAGAGAAGAGAGGATGCTTAGACGGAACCGGGACAGGTAGTCGGACAGAGACAGAGCCATTTTATTGGACTCTGGGAAACCGATTCCCCTCAAGGGCAATTAGCGAAGTACAAAACGGAGGTACCTTTCGATTTATGGATTGGACGATGGGAACCCGGAGAGAGAGAAAGAGAAGCCCGTTCGTAGCGCACAGTCCTGCACATTACGGCCCCTGTCCCGCTAAGTGTCCCCGATGGCTTAATCTTCGCGACGGACTGTCGATTATCGAAGACGGCTCCGCGTGATACCGATCGAGGATTGTTCAACGTTTCGACGTCGAGGGGGGCTCGTGTTTGCCGCGGTTGACACTCCGAAGTGCTCGATTATGCTGAAACTCGGATACGATACTACTATCTGCGTTTCGGATCGATCGAGTCCCTCCGGTTCGGAAAAATGGCGTTCGCATGCATTGGGTCAGCTCATCGTTGCCGATCTTCGTGCAAAGAGCACGTCTTCGGCAGATCTTCTGTGTCTTCTGAAGGCAAGAGCCACTTAGGAATTTGTTAATTTTATTATCATGTATTATACGTTTGTTCGTCAACGTATTTGTGACATTCTCCCGAGCAAAAGGAGCCCAATGCATGCTTGTTCCATTGACGATTCAGTAGAACCTCGATTATACCATTATTTAAGGCGATCCGTATAGGGTATTTGATCCAGTAGTCAGCCATGTTACCGTAGTACTTTCTAAATATTTTATAATACACACATTAAAAATTCAGATGTTATAACTCTAAAATTATAAAGATTCTTTCATTAGGAATCATTTAATATATTATAAAAATTGTAATTTTTGTAAAACAACGTATACCAGTTAATTTCTATGCTTGGTATGGTTAGTATTAACATTGAAAAGATTAATTCTTATGCTGAGATACTTGCGACGTGGTTATTTAGTTAATTAAATTGAGTTAAATGTGATAGCTTAATTAAATTGAAGCCGGAGTTATAAAGTAATGAATGAATTATCCGTTTCAATCTAAACTTGTAACACGTGGTTGATATGTAGTAGCATAGTTAATGACTACTGTGATCATCGGTGTCTTGTTTTTATAATACTCTCGAGAATGATCAAAGGTGTTAGATCTACATATGGGTTTAAATCAGCGACGCTACGTTAGCGAGTACTTTTTATGTTGCGATTAATAAGCATTAGTTAGCGTGACGTAGCGAATTCCGTATAATGGAATGACGACTCTGCCGCGCTACTAAAAGTTATCATACCATAATTCAAAACAGTTTGTACATTACTAAATTTATATCGATTCTATATTTACGTTTATCGAAACTCTAAATTATGGATTTTGAAATTCGGGGCAACGGAGTAAACTATAAACAATATAAAACACGAGCCTCAGAAATACATTTCTCTGTAGAGGCAGACCCAAGACCTCAGTCGCTAGATCATTTTAACACTTGTGTAGACAAACAGGCTAGTCAGAGATATCTGGGTCACCGTAGACCCAGTGTTTCCGACAACCCTGTGTTTCCGTATGGAAAAGTTGAGATAATAATTTAGTAATAACGCGATTAAGTCGAACCCTTCCCAAGCGATACACTGAATTAGCAGCATTGTTTTCGACTCGCCCGCGGACAAACAGTACTGTATTTTATTGGTTCCGATTATGATCATTGCCGTACCACTGTCGTTGACGTATTCCATCGGGAGGAGGTCGGGGCAAAGGGGAAAGGAAGCAAAAAGAGGAGCATGGAAATCCGATAATCGGCAATACTGGGAACGCGTCTCTTGAAGTCTGCCAGGGTATCAAACTTGGATCAACGTGCAGTTGTTTTTCCCCTTCTTTCTTTTTTTTCCAAACGATTTCTCGATAGAAATTGTTTCGAAGGTAACTAACGAATACTAATGAAAAGTATACAAATTGGAACTGCCGCCGGTGCTCGACTGATTTTACTCGACGGTGGGAGCGGTACTAGGTAGGTTGAATTCTGAATTGATTGTGTTTACATGGATTTTATCTTGATAGGTTGCCCTCCGTGTCGTGCAAGATTCCGTTCTTGTAGTCACACCACTTGGAATTGGCAGCACGATTAAACAGAGTTCTGAACACGATCGTTTCATAAAAGAATGCAGCCTCTAGATATGTAGATATACTCGAAGGTACAACGAACAGGCTACCCCCATGACTCGCACGAATTTGTAAAGTGTTACAAATATTTTCTGGTTTCCTGAGCAATTTATTATATTTTTCGTAAATAAAGATTTTGTAAAATGGCACAGTGTACGAAGATACACTTTTATTTGTTTAGACTTTATTATTTTATTGAAAACTGTGGAATCGACATGGCTGATTTTTCCTGTTCCAAATTACAAATATTTTACCGTATAAACATTTAATAATAGACACCTTAGTAAAGCACACTGTGAGGAATACAATCAATTTTAATGGAGGAATTTAGGGAAACAGATTTCGAGAAGAAGCAAGAATTCCGTTATGATTCATGCTGTAAATATAGCATACTGCCTAAGAAGTGAATGTAACAAAATGTTCCTGTGTACGATAATAGATTAAACCTGACAGCTGTGAAGACAACAACTAGTACTTCACCATAGTTGGCACAACATTCTCCGATGAACTTTTAGATTAAAATTTATCGATACCGTGCGAGTGTTTCTTTCAATGCAGAATATACTTGTAGGTATAGCTTATCTTCCCAATCGCGATTTCTACAATTCCTCTACGCGACCGATAAACACTTTTAATCCCAGGAACTCTAGTTTCGAAACTGACCAACTCATCAATAAAATTTCCAACGACGTCAAATAATAACGAACAACTACATACATTAGGTTGGTACAAAAATAATCCCAAAATTCTTTCATCTTGCGTTATACAAATAATTTTTCCAATCAATATTATTGCTTATATTGCTTGTTCTATATGGTTTTAGAATTTATTTATATAATTGTTCATCTTTCCATCAACAAAGTTAAGTTGTTTACTGAATTATAGCATTTTTAAACCACGTTGTTTACAACCATGCTTCGTCTAAATTGTTATAACTAAACTGCGGATTCTTGCGTAAAATAAAAGTTTTCTGCATTAATTGCAAGCTACCGAGGCTACACAGAAACTTATTTTTTTTCTAGTAATTTTAATGAGTTGTGAAAACATTTCACAGTTTTTGTATTTCTAGTTATAACAATGAGTAATTATTATAACCTCTGTTACGTCTTACCAAAATTGCAGAAAGGTGAAGCGAAATATTTATTCAATCAGACAAACAAAAATAGTATTATCAATCGTGTGAAGTAAAATATTTTTTAAAAATTAGCTCTTCATCTACCTACACGTACGTACTTTCTTAGGAAGGTATAAAAATTCCAAAAAATCCATTTCGTTGACCAATTTGAACACCCCTTTTTCCAGAGCGAATCCATCATCAATTTTATTAGTTTGATGGTTGTGGTGTCAAGTGCCGTCAGCGAGAAAAGGGAATAAAGGGCGCAGGGCCTGATAACGAAGGGGGCCAGAAACGAGGGGCCAACCTCCGTTACCGTTCTCTTCTTTCTTTCTTTCTTTCTTTCTTTCTTTCTTCCTTTCTTTCTTTCTTTCTTTCTTCCCGTTGCGTTCCGATGCGCAGACCGTATCAGCGAGGACAAGTACGCCCCGTGATCTCTTGCTTTTCGAGACCCCCACGTGTCACCGTTCCCCACTGGTTTGGTCAAGCGACTCAAGGACAGACTGCTTTGCTCCTCGAGCACCGGAAACACGTGGTCAGTGTCTGAAAATGCGTCTGGACGCCTTTTCTGGCTACGCCGGGGCTTCTTGATTAAATTACCTGGCGTTCGAGCAGTCTCCAACCCGAGAGAACGCCGAAGCGTCCTTCCAGCGACATTTTAATAACGGAATGGAGAAAATTTGCATTTGTATAGATAGCGTGCGTGTATATTGATGACCGGCGACAGGAGAGTCGCCTAAACTGCGTATTTTTCGACTCGAGACTTCATTACTTTGCGAAACTCGACGCAAATTGTATGAATATATGGAATAATGGTACAGCAATTTTTAGTGGCGTCTTTTAGAGTCACCATTCGAGCGCCTAAGTATAATCCAATTTTCTAATTAATGCAGACGTAAAATTTAGTTACCAAACGGTGCGAATGGTGCACGGTGGCTGTGACTCAGCAGATTATACAGACCTCAACACCTCAGAAGTCAGTTTATTGTCAAGTCTGGAAATGACAACATCATGAGCTTGAGATTCTTGGACAGCCGTGCACCACATGTCACGTGTCTTGTGCCTGACCACGGATCGTGTCAGCACAGGTCATCTCGCGCGTGATTCCCAAGACTTCTATAACAGTGTTTACTGCCAGACGCCGAAAATTAGGCACGTCTCATTAAAAATATAATACGTCCATTTTAAGTGCCATTCAAATGACTTTACAATTCCTACAAAAATCAACTGATACAGAGAAATGATATCGAAGATAATTCACAAACAAGAACACTATCGACATTTACTATAAAACGAATAACATAACGAAGAAATAAATTGAAAAACTAAATTCCACAATTTAAAAGCCCTTTTTGCACCGATGTAATCGTACATACATATTTAATTATTCTATGGATTATCTGAATTACATGAATTAATATATGAATTGTCTTCGCGTAGAAAGTAATTAAACCTCTTTTGGCTTCTGTAAATCAAAATACAGCAACATTGCCGCCATTCGCGTCCATTAATAGATTAACACTGAGCTAAAAAGCCGAGATTCGATAGCCGAAGTTTGATCCGAATCAAATCAGTCGAAAGTCGAAACTACCTAGAACTTGCCCCATTCCTGTCCGATGGCAACCACGCACCTTGCCAATCACCAACCCGTGCTCGGATCGATTAAATCTACCCCCGAAGTCCTTGGCATACCTTGTCGCCAGCGATAAACGACACACCGATTATCAACAAACGCATTTTACTCTCTCGATACTTCCACCAGGAATTCTCCGATATCCTGAGGATCGGCCATAGATCTTGTCTGGATGCAGAGCCAATGGGTATCGGTTCTACTTTCAGCTAACGATTCCTTCGCTCGCCTCTAGGAACGGGTGCACGCGAAGAAGATTGATGCGGACAGTCCTGTCTGATTAAACCTTGGGACCGTCTGGGAGCTGTAGACTTTCCTAAGGAGGGCTGGTTGCAACCCTTATGTCAATAATCCGTTTCCTTTCTGCGTTGCAAAAATTTGTCTGCTTCGCAACATTTTTTTAAATCAATTGTACTATCCAAGACTGGTTACTGTCTAAGATCCAAAATATATTCGGGCAGTTTAAGGTGTGATCACTTCAATTTTAACTCATATAATAAAAACTCTTCTCAGAAGTTTTCAACGTTTAAATATAATTAATTCTGAAGAGTGGGGATAGCTGAACCACTAGGAACATTTCTTCTAGTACGTTTCTTCTGTCTCGTTTAATAGAATTAGTTCCACGCATAACCCATCCTCGCATGCGTTTGTAGAGGCGTGGAATGTTGACTACTGCCTCTAGTTTTATTGTATTGAGAAATTGACGGAGCTCTTAATTGAGCGAATCGATTTCTATTTTATTCTGATATCATATTGGACTATAAAAATGTATATTTGCATAAACGCCTGATGATAATGGGCCATTAAATATAATGGCAAATTTTGTTTAACGATGCAGCGATTAATAGCGATTTCCCTAGCCCACACATACACACATCGCGCCTCGGTTTCTTTTCCTCCATCGTTCACGTTTGAATAAATTCCCAGCATTCGTCCATGCTATTTTTCTCATATCCCGGTTTCCTCTCTTTTCCTCAGTTATATTCGATTACCATACTCTCAGAATTTCTCCCATGTAACATTTCCCAGCTTCTCCTCTCTCTGCAGCACTCACTCAAAATCTCTTAAGCCTTTTTCTTCTCTTTCCTCGGCCCCCCTCTCGTCGGTTCCCTTCGCTCTGCCCCCCTCCGCTCCCACTTTTTCTTGCTTCCCGGCCCTCTCATTTTCCCCCCTTATATTCTAAATCCCTTCAACCACTCTCTCCCCCCTTCTCTCGTTTCCTCGTTCTCCCGTTCTCTCGTTCGCTCTTCGGGCTCCTCTCCTCTTTTTACTCTGTCGTACTCCCTAACTCTGATTCTCACTGTCTGTTGCCCCCATGCCCTCTACCTTCCTTTCCTTCTCCCATTCCTTGCTGTCTCCCTTTCTCCCTATCTCTGTCTCTCTCTCGCACGTTCTCCCTCGCTCTCGTTCTCTTTCTCTCCGAGAGCGGAGGCTAGGCGGGCCTCCTCCTCGCGGCGCGTACGCGTCATCGCCAAGTATAATATTCCCTTGGCAGGCCTCGGCTCCTCGTATCTCGCATGCGAGTTCAGCTCGAGGGGGCCCTCGACGCCCGTCACGCACACCGAGACGCGACAAGCACGAAAGATTTCGATGCCCCGCGCGCACGGAAAGGGGGTTGTCTCCGCTCGAGAGACGGGGCACCACCGAGCCTCTACCCGCTCCGGAGGCCACCGGTCCCTACACAGCTTTATTCCCAGTTTATCTTTCGAGGGGCTGCATACCTTTGCTAAAATAACAAAAATCGATTTCGGTACGCAGCAATGTGTCCATATTCACGCGCACACTCGGGGACCGAAACTGTACAGTGGCCGAAATTTCTATAAAGTCATCTTCATATTCATAGATATTTGATAAATATCACCATTTTTCTTGATTTATCGTGTCTGGTCTTGTGCCTTGTTAACACTCGGATAGAGGGACTACGCACTCTAGACCGCTATGTTCACTATTTACGTTTGTTTTGATTTTATTCTGCGTGATGCAGAACACAAGTACGAAGTTTCTATAAAGTCACTGAGTGTTTCTCTGGATTCTGAGCAGAGAACAATTGAAAATTTGAAATATTCTAAAAGTATTAGTTTTACAGAAAATATTGAAGATGACAATTTTATTTATCAGCGTGATTGTGCTGCGGTACACGCGTCGAAGCACACAAAGCAGTGGCTTCTCGAAAGAAACATCAATGTTTTGCCATGGCCTGCTTGTTTTCCTGATATAAACCCGATTGAAAATGTTTGGGGTATCATTGCGCGACAAGTTTATAAAAACTGCAAACAATACAACTCCATTAGCGAACTAAGAGATGCGGTGAATAAAACGTGGGCGTCTGTTAAAACAGAAACGCTACAAAAGTTAGTTTCGTCGATGCCCAATCGTATTTTTAATGTAATTAAAAAAAATTGAGGTTACACCCGATATTAAAATAGAAATAATAAAAAAATTAATCGTTAATTTCGACTTTATCCGTGTAAAACGAAAGTGACATTATAGAAATTTCGCAGTTTGTTCTGCGTAGAATTATATTTTTCTTTTCTTTTATCGATAAATGTTATACTTATATTTTGAAATCGCTGAACTATGGGTATAATAATAAGAATTCATTACAAAACACAATGACTTTATAGAAATTTCGGCGAGTGTAGTATCGGTGAAATCACGCTAATCCATCGATACAATTTTTTTAGATGTTTTTCTACCGAAACTTTCACCAACACATTTGTTACATTTGTCGAACTATTCTGTGATATATGAGCGCATAATGGAACAGTTGCCTAGTTGGTACAATGAATTGTGTTGTACATGACGTATTTTAGATTGAACTGTTCCGCTAATGAAGAATGTAGGCTTCGTTGGTTCGAATAATCGAGGTTCTAATGAATTAAACAGATAAACATGCTCTGAATCATGCTATGTTTGGGTTCGTTTTAGTCTGAACAATGTCGCAAATATAGTGGTATAGGTTTCACGAACAATTTTGCATAGAAAGCTCATAAATAACGTGTACTCGGTGGCAGGATAAATTACATGAAAGTAGAAAATCAGATTAAAAAATGTAAGGTACCGGTGAAGTCTAGCTTGCCGCTGGTTGGACCATAATTCATGCTCGCGTCGAGTGCGTGTACCCATTCGCAAGGAGCGAAAACGAAACTGTATAACTGTTCCAAGAAGGGCTACTAAAGTTTTCATTTCATTCCTGATTTAATCTACTTTTTAATCCACGGCATGGGCCCGACGACGTTTCATTCTATTTTCTAGGATCTAGAATGTCGGCCGCACAAACGAGAACTCGAACTCGAACAAGGGCTTATGTATATGTATTAACTCAAACCTCAACGCTATTAGTCGTTCCCTTCGCGGCAACAGGGTTAAAACGCCGCGTTTATGTTAATATTTATATTAGCCATGATAACTGATGTTCCAGCTCGTGGCCTGGTGTCAATTAATGCGGCTCGATTAGATGCACGGAACAACGGTGCCGACGAGGTGCGCCTGTTACGCGCGGATGCGTTTAATAAGAATATTATACGTCTCGTTAGGAATTAGCATGGAAGCGTATGATCCTGCTGTAATCGTGCATCTGAGATTTGCATCGGTTGGCCGCGGTGCGTTTCACGAATGCCGGGTTTAATTTCTGGGAGGAATTAAGTAAGCTGATTTGCTTCCTCATTATGATTTCGCATGGGGCGCTACGCAATTCTATAATTACGTTTCACCACTCATTTCAACAATACGCGACTCCGGTAAATGTTTGACAAACCGATCATTCAGAGACCCTAATTAACCCGCAACTATTTACGCAAATTAAAAATTCTCAATTCCATAGAATTGAACGAAAATGAAATTAAGAACGATCTTGAATTCGAATTTCAGAAATTAAGGTTTTAATTAATTGTAGCACAAGTTTTGTTTCCTCTTTCCTTCAGTAAAATCATTTGTTGATACAATATACTTTTATGCGTTTAAAACTATATTTTTGTTGTAGTAATTTTATTTATTTATAGAATAGAATAAGTCATAGAAAAGTGACCCTATATGAATTTCTGCACTCTACTTTCCGTAGAAAATTGAGCTTATATAAACTTCTATAATGTACAAGTAATAAATTCATCTTTTTCGGGACGTTCTATATACAATGGAATTCTTCTGACAAATTTTTTAACAAACAGATATTTCAGGCTGTTACGTTCCAGCTATTCCTCGGCACTTAGTTTTTCAGATGCATCAGACGCGATACTTGAAAGATTGACCAGGAACAATCTCTTCTTCCTGTTTTTTTGTTCAACGGCTAGCAGGTTTTTTGTCAACAAATTTGTGCTCGTATCTGTAAGTGGCATTGATGGCACGATGCATAAATGCACGAGATTGAAAATACACGTGGGAAGGATTGAATAAATATCAGTCGGTTCACTTCCTCACTAGTGTTTCGTTTCAAATAAGGATTTTAATTTATTAAGCTTAACCAAAGTTCGAAAATTTTAGTGGAAGCGGCAGCTTGTTAACTGTTAATGTATTCAATTTTTTCGTGATAAATAATTTTGATAATATTTCGTACTCTCTATTATTATACCAACGCAATGGTTATTCGCGCGCTACATTTTCTTCCGAAAATTTTTCTGAACGTACTTCACAATCTGAACAACAAGAATTTGAACGTAGAAATAAATAATCGAGAATTTTTATTTTGTATAGCGTTTGTCATTTTTGTCTCTTATCATACATTATTAGTGCATTTCACAGTTTTTTATAATTTTATTGTATTGAAAAAAGCGAGAGGTTGGGAAAAAATCAGGAAATCTATAAATCTCGTCTTCGGTACGCCAAGAATCCGATCGACGGAACGTCGCGTCGTGGATTTACAATAAAAACAAGGCCGTTAGAATAAAGATCAGATAGCAATCCCAAGATTGATGTCAAGGATTGCCTGAGGATTCACAGCTGAAAAGATCCAGAGGAGATCGACATTAATCGGTGTGCCGCGTGTGTTTCAACGTTCTTCTGTCATCTGGATTCCTCGTTAATCGTCGAGATCACAGAATGGTTTCTGTGGCCCTTACGTGGGAGATACGAGCAGGAAAATTGTGAAGGGGATCAGTTTACAGTAACTTCTTGTTCTTTCTTGTTCTTCCATTTTGTTAAACATTTATTCAAATCCATACAGATACGTTCGACTTGTCTATACTTCCGAGTTCATTTCGGACAATTAAACTGTACATTTGTATATTAACTACATTAAATTTATTTTTAATTGGTACTTTAATAATATGTACATTAGTATGTACATTAATTAATATGCACATTAATTTATATGCACATTAGCATGTACGTTAAATAATATGTACTGTAGTATGCACTTTAATTTGTACGTTATTTTTTAAATGATTGTTGATCGAGAAGGATTAATACAAAATGTCACAAAATAAGATTTTTTTTTTCATTGCTATACGAAAGTTTTGATTGTAAACATGTAGAATCTTTCCAAAAAGAAAAGCGAAGAAATCATAGCAAAAGGTGGAGTTTGGAATGGAAAGCAATTTTAGTTCGATTTTTGTAGTAAAAAGTTCAAATTTGCATGAATATTCGGAGTGTGCACACCATTCTATCTCTAGAAAGCAAAACGTTTTTTGGTGCCTCGCCTAGCGCATACATATGCATTAGGTTCGTGGGAAACGAGTGGTTGGTTACCATTCATATTTGTAATGTTAAAATACTATATAATTTGTGTATACAGATCAAAACGCAATCCACTGTGAGTCCTTTCAATTTTAGAGAATGTATTCCTTCGTACGCTATAAAATCATGGTAGAAGTGTGATCGTAAAAATCGCTTGCATTTATTGCAAGACGTGGGAACCAAACTGGAATTTATTTCTCTCTTTAGCGATTCCGATAAGTTATAAGAAATGTATCGATACTCGTAAATTGTTGTAATATTTTTATTATTCGCAATTAACGTTTATCCAAGATATTTTTTCATGGTTCTGAGACTGGAAAGTTGAAGACGCTTTTTTTGGGCCAAAATATTACAAATTGAAACCGAGTGTAAAAAATTGAAAAATCTTTTTCTTGACAAAAACCACCCTAGATTTAAAGATTGAAGCTCCCCCTTTGCAACACATGCTTAAAACATGATCTACGATTTTTCTAGTCGATTTATTGTCCTAATTTATATTTTATAAAACAATAAAAATATCGTAGATTAACTTTTAAGCAGTTGTAAAAGAGACGATTCAATTTTCAAATCTGTAAAAGATTGATACAGAAACAATATTTTCTAATGCTTTCACGGACGATTTAATTTGTAGCATTCCCGACCAGAAACGTGTTCCCAGTTTTTCACCTGCCACACGAAGCACATATATCCCAGAAAAAAAAGAATAATATCGTGCGAAAGTGGAGGCTTCGAACCTCAAAGTCAGTCCGAATTTATCATCGTACCATTTTGATTTAATAGAACGATCATAGTTCAAATATTGACAATTTCTCGACAATCAGTTGAAATACTTTTCCGATCCACTGCGCATAAAAATTCCCGAAAACGCTGCGTTCGTTTTTATAGTATACAGAAGATGCGAGCACGCGGCGGTTCGTGTACGTTACGATATCCTCTGCCCGTAATTTTCGAGCGCGGTACCGCGCGAATAAACGCGAGTGGTAAAACCGAAATTTAGTGGGCAATCAGAAATTGCGTGTGGTTAATAAATAATTTCGAGTGTCCGCGACCGGTGTCCCGACGAAAAATACCACTTGCCGAGATAGCCGGATACGGCTGGAGGAAAAATGCGACTGAGCGAAAATCACAGGTGTGCGTTCCGGTAGGAAAGAGGCGAAAGATTCCGTTGGGTTCGAGTAATCGTTTCGCGGACTGTGGCTGCGGTCGGAAAGATCGCGGGTAAACGGGTCACGAAGAGTGCATACTCCCTGCTCGTGGCGCGAGACGCGACTGGAGGGAACAAATTGAACGCGTCTACGCGGCAGAACCGAATAGAGTAGGGCGCGTGCTCGAAACCGACGCTCTATTCTCTTCCTCTTTTTCGCCTCCTCTCGGTCTCTTCGTCTCCTCCGTTCTCCTCGTGTTCTCCAACCCCCGTGTTGTCGAACGCCGCGAACACTCGGCCCGGTGATATCTCACGCACAAGCACGTCTGATACGAGTCTCGTCGCCGCTTCTTGTTGGGGCCGACGCCAGGCGGAATCTAGGTGAGAGGAGCCAACACGGGGACGGGGAGAAAAATTCCCTCGGAACGTTATACTTATTGATGACGCGGTTATAAATAGTTCGAGATACTGCGCCCAATCTCTTTCTCTCTCTCTTTCTTCCTGCAGCGTGCTAAGGTGAATTTCCCATGCTGAATGCGAGGGATTGGGAAAACTATTTGGTGTACAAATAAGTTCTAGGCCTGAGAATAAAAACGGCTGTATCAACACATTACCGACCGGTGATTATTGCATAATTTTGAACAATCTACGGTACATGGCTAAACACTTTTTAATGGAACCTTCAATGGCAACAGCAATTTTCATTGTGAACTAACAAGTCACCCTCGATAACGTCGTCTAATAGTTTCATTTAAGATTGCAACGTAGAAGAAAATTTTTATGTTTTCTTTTGGTACAGCACAATTATTGAAAATCCTATTAATAGGCTTCCGGTAGGTAAAGCGTTAAGTATTCGAACCGAAACATTATTTTTCCGGTTAGAGGATTTTATAATACCAAGCCGGTAGAGTAAATTACCCGACTAATAGTTTAACATAATCTCAAAATATTGTAACCACAATGAACAAAATGAGTTGCCAAACGACGCATATTAAGTATGCTTTTCGCATATCAATTGAAAAAAAACAGTTCCGGGTCTAAGGAGATGATATGTGAGGCATTGGGTGAAGATGCTGCATTAGCGTGGCTGATGGTGTGGGGTGCTAACTTTGTCCCATGCTCGACGACCGCGCTATAATTTGTGCATAATTGGCTTAGTACTCGCCCTATAATAAACAGTACACGTAACCCTCGGTTTACACGGTTAATTGGTATCGTGTAAGTCAAAATCGGGTAAATTGAGGCTCGTGTAAACCAACATCGTGTGCAACAAGACTGTTCTCATGAAAATAACAAGGAGTGCACGAATTCGTGTACCGATATTGAAAAATTTACATCGATAGACATCTACGTACATTTTAGAATACTATAAGGACACTCTAAGATAATATATTTATAATAATTAGAACAACAGACACCGTCTAGTTCATTCATTACATTTTTATTCCAATAATATCTTCTTTAATTGTAGAATTAAATAGGTTCTTCTAAAATAATTATTTAAGAACTATAAGACCATAAATCTTCTTCAATTTTAGATTCTCCTTAGCTTCTTAGCTTCTTCCTCAAAGTCTCGATCGATCTTCGAAGAGCCCGAAAAGCATCGTCTTGATGTTCTGTGGGGATTCGCTGGTCGGCTAGACCGGCGAATAACGCAAAAAGCTGAAAACACGGTGATCTAAGTGGAAGAGGCTGATCTCGATGAGAAGAAGCGTGGAAAGAGAGAGGATAGATCGGTCGCGCGTGTGCGTACACGGGAACACGGTCGCAGACGAGCTGCACCCCGGGAATAATGGACGTGTTACACGGCCGAGGATTCAGAGAAACACGGACGGCCTGGACGGACGAACAGCTCGACGGATGGACGGACAGACAAACGAATGGGAGACTGTTACACCCAATTGTCCCTCGTTGTGCGGGGGTCAAGTAAGGTAGCCAACCGGCCACGGCTGTGCACCGTTGTCATCCGTGACTGGTGCTGGATAAACTGCAGGCCTGTTCGAAAATACAGCGACAGACCGGTGGGAAAACAACGACGTTACTTTACGATATCGTCATGCCACGTCCTCCGCTTTGCTCGGTGCTCGACCGAGGTCCCCTGAAGTCGCTAGTGTCCAGTATAGCACCCGGCCACGTTCGAAATCGTTGCACGAAAAGAACCGATCCCCTACACGCTGCAATATTCCGTACAGTCGCCGCAGAAAATAAGCTAACGGTGCTTCGAGCATTCTATAGCGTACGTGTCAGGTTGATGCAATAATAATTGCGACCTCTCTCCTTGAATTTTAACATTTTACTTTATTTGGCATTTTTAGGATTTCCTCTTGAATTTTGAAGATATATTTTCATTTTCTAATTTTTGTCGTAAATGCATAAAATCCGCAGTTTATATTATTACAAATTAAAGTTTAAAAGAAATAAAGTTCTAAAAAGAAAGTACAAAATTGTCGATAGACCTATGATTTTTATAAAGCTGAATATAGCAACATAAATGGCCAAGTTTGAATGCGAATTGATTTCTAGAAAGATCGTGTTCGTATCAACGCGAATGCATCAAAAAACAGCATTGATACGTGGCAGTCGCTATCACCGATGAGACGCGATTATTCCCTAGGCTACTTCAGACCAGGTAGACTCTAAGCTTAGCTCATCGATTATTTAATTTTATTACCGTCGCATGAGGTATGCTCGCAACTGATGTCTCAGATACATATCAGGATATAGTATCAGAGATATTAAACTGTATCAAGAGTTGGGTATGATCCAACACCATCTTTTTATCAGACTGGCATTCCAACAGCGACAGTTCAATTCGCATGAATTTATGTGGTTTAAAGATGTTACGGATAAGATTAATATGCAACATACCGAGGATCAAGAACGCACGATTATGGAGATTATACGAGGAAGTGATAACGAATATCTTGATCATTTAAGAGTCCTGAGAATTCTTGTCAAACGAGATTGATCGCGAGCATTGATTAATTACAGATTGATCGAAATGACCCATTTCGAGTTTCTTAAGTATTATTTCTTTTTTTTCAAAATTACAAGCACACGCTATACGAAATAAACTAATTAGGAGTCTTAGGAGTTATATGTCGGTAAACATTTTTTAACCCTCGCGCGTTCCTCAAAAATAGTTCCACGCAAGATCCTGGAATAATACATAATTGTTATTGTACATTTGTTATGTCAAATTTTTAAAAAATGTAGATGAGGTTAGAAAGGTTTGGAAAACACCGGTAATCTTTAACCCTCGTACGCTGCTCAGAAATAGTAGGCTAAAAAGCCTGAAGGCATCTCTCGAAAATAAAAATCTCAGCATATTTTTAACGCGATGCAGCGCCCAAATAGGACGAAGAACTTCAATTTCAGTAAATCAGTCTTGAAAAATCCGCATCAGCATAAAGATGCATGGTGTGGTAATAACTTTGCAGCTTCGTGGGGACTCTTGATTTTTGAGTAAAGCGAGGTTACACCGTTAAAATAGCATATAGTGTAAGGCTGGCTCTCCGATGTCGCGTTCGTTCCTCCTCCCCCGTCGGTTCTTCTTTTTCCCTTCTTTTTCTCTTCTTTTTCTCTTCTTTTTCTCTTCTTTTTCGGCTGCACACGTGTGAGGTTATCCCGTCGATGGTGACCCCGTCGTCCTCTCCCCTACTCCTCTTCACAGATCAGACGAGCCCCGGCAATCATCACGGATCCCCCTGACGCAACCTGAACAAGCCGCTCTTCGGAGCATTCGTTCCCGATGACGTCAGACCACCGCTCCTTCTTGCCCTCTCTTCGTTCTCGTGTTGCTCGTATCGCTCGTGTGCACCGACGAATATGCTCCAAAACGAGTACCAAGACCACACGGTGGTATCCTTGGCCAGGATACATCAGCCGCAGGCTGGAGCGTCGACTCCTCTCTTTTTGCCCCGAGCTCGATGATGGCTCACAGGTGTGTCTTTTCACGACTGTTTTTTACCTTTCGCGCGCGATCATCATTTGGTGGCAATGAAACGGTTACATTTTCTAAATTGCGATTGAATGTTGATGCCCTGCACCATGCTGGATCTTAAACACCTGTTCTGCTAGGATTACGAGCGAGATAGTCCGACCAGCGATTAACTTGTTCGCGATAACTGTAATCAATGGACTGCGTATCTTTATACAAAATAAAAAATGTTTGGATTGATTACGGGACACAGGAGCCAAATAAACATAGTATTCTTCTTTCAATTATCCTATTACGCTGCAACTGATACATTGGTGTCCTTAAATATTTTTAGAATGTTCGCTACTTTGAATTACAAATACCCATTTTTGTCGTAAATGCATAAAACTCGTGTAGTTAGAATTCGTCTAGTTATAATTCGTCTAGTGTACAATTCAAATTTTAATTTTTAATTTTATAAATAAAAATTGGAAAGTTGTCTTGCCATTTTGGTCGGTCGTGCGAGAAGTTGATTCATTCTGATTGCACGGAGAAGTGGATTTTGATGGTTTATGACAAACGATAAAAATCGATTTCGCCGAGAAAAAGGAAGATGAGAAGTCCCCTTACAAGGGCGTAGCGTCGTTCTGCAGTAATTACGGGCGACCTTGAGACCCGTTCACCGTTGGAGCCTCTGTGTATTTAGAGGCCGGCAGATTTGGTAGGCAAATGAGTCGAAATTGAGAGCCGCTCGCGCGGTTTGGCGAAGAGGCCGAGCAACAGGAAAAGAGAGGGAGACCGGTGAGAGTAGAGTAACCAATAGATGGTTCGCCGTGCTCAAAACAGGCGACCCTGAAATCACCGGTAGGCCACAATCAATTCCCTATTATCCAGAAAAGTGGCCGAAAAAAGGTAACCGCGCTAACCACCCCGGCAATTCAACAGAAACCGTCGTAATCGGGACGAGTTCGTGTTTTATCTCTCGCGGCGAAAAGCAAATTTTATTAAAGCCTTTTTGTTGATAAAAAAAGAACGTGACGGTAACAGGTATTCAATAATATGTAGATCCAATAATTTCAACTCGTTAACCGAAGCGCCCATCGCGTTACAGTAATTATTTTTATTAAGAGAGAAGCACAAAATTATTTTAATGCGATTGACCGAATGATACATTATTTCATTCGGTTTAAAGCGATCTCAAATGATTGCACGTTGATTTGTTCATCGCAGCAAATCATTTCGTTTTTCCGTTCTTTTGTCTGATGTAATTTTTAATGAAATGAAACGTCGGTTATCGCGCCGGATAGCCGAGTATCGCGTTTTTAATATAATTGCGGAAATGATTTTTGATACTTTCGCTTTAATTGATGATAAAGGGTGTCGCGGAAATATACTCATTAAAATTTGTAACTCTATAACGCATCGTTAAATCTCGATTTTAAAATCCAACGTTCTGCACGGCCTTGCGAATGTTTCATTTATTATGATTAAAATTACAGTGGCTTAATTTGTTCGATTCAAAATTAAACAATACTCCGGATAAATAAATATTTGTTTAATCTACCAATTATTGCTAATTCGCACTGTAATTACATACATTACCGCAAAAACAAAGTAGCTGTTTGTACTAAATGACACGAAGCGAATTATGAGACATCCATTGGTTCTACAACTATAAAGGTAAGACAACAATTACGGAAAACGGAGTTTCTTTTATTGTAGTTTCTTTTCGTTAATCGCGGTCTCCCTTTGAAATGCCGAGTCTCGGCTGCCGATGCTCGACGACTTACGTCAATCTCGCTTCCGCTCGTTGTACCGACTCTCTCGCTTTGTCAGTTCTTGGAAAAAAGGATATCCTGCTGGTGAGAATTTAACTGCTGGCTCCTGAACCGATGTAAATTAAACCGTGCACTACTTCGCAGTAATGCGAACTCGCAGTCCGGACCTAGCTTCTACGAACTCAACCGAAGGAAGAACAGGAGATGTGTGCGAGTTGGAGGTGTGCGAGACCCCGAAACCATCGGGTCGGTCCGGGTGCCTAGAGGGATCCGTCCGCTTGAAGGGACCAAGGTCCCATTTTTTTTGGAATTGGGGGGATCGTGACGGACACTGAAGTGCGCGCTATGTACTGCACTGGCCGACATCTAGCAGAGCAAAGCGGGGCGCTTACGGTCGCGTGACTTCGGTGCACAATTCATCGTGTCCGTCGACGGTGCTCAAGACAAAAGACAGGCAATCGTCTGAGCCGATCTCGCGGAGTGTCCGACCGGTTGCCGGTTGCAACTGATTGGTCGGACACCGGCTACTGGACCCGGTTGACCCCTAACCTCGGCAACTCGCTCGGCTTTATCGTCTGGAATTGCCGTGTTGGTGGCGAGTTGGTACAACACGACACGCGGTACGCACACGCATCCGCGCGCTTTATGAGCCACGTACCCGCACGTGGGAGCGGAATTCTGTGCTGAGCGACAAACAATTGCCGCCAAGTGGCTTAATTGCAGCCAACTAAACAAATGTTCCAACCGTATCTCCCTGGCCGTGCAGCCTCTCCCCCAGGCCCGAGGCAATTTCTTTCTCTATAGCCCGGGTTCCAGGTCCTCGCGAGGACAGCTCTCTGCTCTAGACCCCGGGACGGTTCACGGTGGCTCCACCTCTTCGTCCCCATTGCCCCCTTCTTCTGTTTGCTCGGAGTATTCGATTTTTCCCCTAACACCGCCACTTCGAAGCTGGAGGATCGTGATCGTCGACGGCGCACCGACCAGATCGAACATCCACTGCCAACTGAACGCATTTGATCAATTACGGTTGGGGAAAAAGAAATCCATTATTTTTACGCGAACTTCAAGACTTTATTTAACATTTTTCGGATTGTCCGATTTGGATTAAATATGCACCGTTTTGTTCTATAATTTGTTCCCATTTTAAAGGTAGCTTCGCAATGCCTCTCTCATAGAGAGTCTTGGTCCCTATTGGCGGAAAATTCTAGTAATCGATTTTCACAATCTTCTCTTGATACCAATTTCTTATCGCTAAGGAAGTTTTTCAATGCAAGAAAAACATGGTAATCGCTTGGTGTCAGATCCGGAATATAAGGTGGATGCATCAAAACTTCCCAACCAAGCTCCCGGAGTTTCTGGCGAGTCGCTATAGACGTGTGTGGCCTGGCGTTCTCCCGATGGAATACAACACCTCTCCTGTTGGCCAATTTTATTATTTTAAAACATTCCAATTTCACGTTGCTAACCTTCTTCAAAGGTTTATAGAAAATGTACGAAACTAATTCCCAACACATCCGTATTCCTACAGATTTCTTTTTCCCCAACCTAATATCATGGTCGCTAGACCCGACTATGATGCTAGCTTCTTGGTTTACCCTACTGCGACCAACATAACCGATACCGAATAAATTTCTATCTCGCTGAGAAAGTATTATTCGTATAATATGCAAAAGAAACGAAGTTCTATTGCAATGCAAATTACAAGTAGCGATAAACATTATACAACTATTTTGTTGTATTATATTGTACTATAGCGTACTATTTTTTGGACATATAAAATTCGCACAAACTGGTTATGACAATGGTGCGCTGTTGGAAGGTAAAAGAAAGTGCCAAAACGAATGGACTTTTGATAAATGAAAAACCAGAATGCCCCCGTCGATCGATCGAGAACGGATCAGGTTAGCGACTCCGGATGAATTGACGATCCTGCCAAACCGAATAACGATAGAAAATGAAGTTCGCGTCGCCAGTTGACTCCGTTTCAATTGATGCGTCACCGAATAAAGTAGACGAACATATTTGCTGGACGCGAGACGTTGACCTAATCCTATTTAAATCGCATTCCCTAGAAAGAAGGCAGCTGGTTCCGGCAGTTGTCGGCGCTGCGCTCAAAATAGAGCCGACGCTAGATACCTGGTGCAGAGAACAGCTCTTCTCTCCCCCTATCACGAGCGTTCAACGCTGCCGGCTGACGTGGATCCTCGCAACCTTCGAGATCTGTGTTTGTCATGTGCATTAACAACGTTTCGCACCGCACTCGGCAAGCGCGCGAAAGGACATGTCCAGTGATGGGTCAGCAAGCAATCAGATGCGACCCTATACAGGGTGTCTCGCGGTATTCCAACGAATTCACCTCTCTTTCATGGCAATTCAATCGAGCGATCGGTAGAAAACTGGTCGGAAAGAAACCTCGAGCACGTCGACAGTCAGAATAATTGTCTCGCCCCTATCACTCACATGGTGGCAGTAATTGGAGTGTAGTAGACAGCTGTTATGAGTGTCGAAGCACCTCTCTTGTAGATCGGTCTCTTCGTTCGAAATTAATTGATATTGTTTTGTTGTAAAATATACGGCGGAGAATAAAAGTTTTACAATTTTTCTTGGAAAAATAGAATCGACGATGCATGGTTGATAGTAAACGAGTGACTGACCAGTGCTTTCGTGTTCGACACGCTATCATTTTTCCGAAATGTTATTGAAAATGTTTTTCTTCTAATATTTTCAAAACCTCATCGAAGACTTGTCTCGTATCCAGTCAGGAATTTATTTGTATATCAAAATTAAGAGTGATCTAAGCGGCATTAAATATTATGTTAAAATTAATCAAATTTGATATTACAAGAGCAATAATTATCGTAATAACGAATTTTGAGAATTTTAATATGCCCTCCTAGCTATATGCATCTACATTAAATCTCACGATTTCATTCTATATTGTTATATAAATCTAACAAGTTGAGCAGCACTCACTCAACGCGCAAAATCATATTTCCATGACTACACCAATCCATTGAAACCAGACATCGTTAAAGCATCCATATTTCACCAACCCACTAAACCTTTTATTCCGGTGAAACTCACCGATCAAAGAAAGAGCCCACAATGGAGTCAAATACAGGTGTTCCTTAAATGTTTGAGATTTGACAGATGCACGTATATGCTTGTGTGACTAATTGCAGCGATACAGTGGAATCAGATATTTTTAAATCGCCCACTTAACTCCCACCTGCCTCCTAATACATTTGCTCCATTCGAACTCACCGCGAGGAGAGTCTACACTACTCCTAAACGCAGGTGTCCTTTAAATATTTGAGAAGCAGGTATACAAAGACTATATTATGACAGGCTGTGCTAACATATTAAAGTTGAGGTTTTCTAAATCCTCCGTTCAACGCTAGGTTTACGGAGCTCTAGAAATACCTATTTCACATTATTTTATAAACATGACAAGCATGCGTCTATCCAAATTTTTGGCCATTTTTCCAATAATATATACCGAAAGAAAGAAATTTGATAAATAATTTCTCGGGGAAGCATCTTTACAATCTCAACAATTGCAAACTAAGAATATTAGAACCCGTCGTTAAGACGGGTCCCGTAAACCTAGTGTTAATGTCCTCCTTCGAGTCAACCTAACCGATCGGAAGGAGCGTACAACGGAGCCTAGCACAGGTACAGGTGCACCCGATCTTCGACTGCACAGCTCGCCAACTCCAGCAAAGTGGGTTGCGAGGAGAGGCCGAAAGAAGTCAGATTAAATCACGTCGGTGGGAGGTGGTACAATAGTCTTGCTTCGTCTCCCGGAACGGTGTATCCAGGACTGTTAGCGGTCGTGGTCGTGAAATCGTGAACAGTACGGTTCCTTCCGACGCGACGCAGGGCCGTAGGGGTTGGTGTCGAGCACCGCCGGACCCTTTCCTCCATTCTTTTCTCGGTTCTTGTTGCCAGCCTCGAAGACGAGCACCGCTCCCGGCTCGTTTCTCATTCGGCGTCGTGTGCGCCGTCGTAGGTGTATACGGCCGACTGGTCGCGCGCTGAGCGAGATTCCCATTTATCAGGGTACATCCGCCGGAAGTGGGGCGGCCCGTGCGTAGGTGAGACGGGGAGAAAGAGAGAAGGTTGGAGAGCCCCGAGAGAGAAAGCCAGAGGACATTGTTCATTAGTACCTACGACCTCAGGATACCTCAGACCTCTGGCGACATGATTTACGAGTCGGTTTAGGACCGGCAATCGACCGCAGCCCAACATCAGGCCGAACCTTTGCAATAGAGGGACCCTACGGACGAGGCCGAACCGGTAACTGTTCACGGTGTCATTGTTTTCATAGTTTGCTGACCTGTAGCCTGCTGTTGATCATCTCTCTCTCTCCCTTTCTCTCTCTCGCCGGAACTGCGACTCCCCGATTCTCCTTCTAGGCAGATGTTGATGCCATTAAGTAACAGAGATCGAAAATTTGCTTGCGATGCTTTGTTGCGATGCTTCTCGAGTGTGCTTTCGATATAGATTCAAATCAAAGACGAAACGAACGGATTATTTTTCTAGTTAAAAAATTTAATTTTTGTCTCTATACATTCAGCGGATTTCGACAAAAACTTGTCAAATATGTAAAGCTCGAACGAGTAATTACTGCGAGAAATTTGAACTTTTCGGTCGAAGCTTCGTTAAATAAATTACTACATCGAGTTCGCAAAGTCCTGTGGTCGATGGTTCGGCGACCGTGTTAATGGACGAAGACAATGCTTCGGACAAAGGTAAACCAGAAACGCTTGTTCGTTCGAATGTTCCCTTTCTATTAAACATTCGTTCGTCTCCTTTATTTTCCGGATGCGTATGAATTTCAATCACAGGCTGTCGAGGCCGGAGGGAGCCCGCGCGGAGATTGAATCAATTAAAATACCGAAACGAATTACTCTTATTGGGAAATGCCGCTGCTTGATCGATCGGACAACGTAACCGGTTATGCTTATCGCTGATAGTGGACGAGTCGCGAGAGAGTCGGACATAAATCGCGTTTGATTTTTTGACATTCAAAACCTGATCGTGAAATTATATTCATCGACCGACACCAAAGGATGCGACGCGCTGGTTGATTAATTGAAATTACTCGGAATTCGGGGACTACGCTTTCGGTAATTACTGTAATTAACTTTATTATGTCAATTAATGAGCAAGCCTGCAAAGGTATAAACGCCGTAAAATACGAGATCATTGTGAAACACATTATAGTTCGTAAGATACTTCTATATAAGGACGCCACGAATGATGTGACTTTCCAACAACTTGTACATTGTACAGCTTCCGCAGGTACGATTTCACAGAGAGGATCGACGTGGATCCTCCACGATCAGCTACGTCTGGCTCAGATTGCTTTATCGGCAATCATCATCGCGATCCTCTAATACGGAAAATTTAAATAACCTCTTTGTCGTCGATGCAAGTATTTCTGTAACAATTTTAACAACTTCGGCAGGTGTTACAGTTCCTCGTTAACGATTCCACGCAAAGAATCGACGCGATATGTAGATGTTCCACGATCGATTGCGTCTAGCACCGATCCCTTTCCGTTGGTTTTTCCGATGAAAAGATTTTTCCAACAACTTGTACAGCTTCGCCATGTGTGACAGTCTCTCGTTAGCGATTCCACGGAGAGGATCGACGTATCCATGCCAGATCACGATCGATGACATGTGGCCGATGTGGCGGGTATAGCAGATCGATAGACCGTCCGTTGTCTAGGGATCGCGGTTTCCCATGGCTCGTCGCACCTTCCAGGATCGCCGAGTCCTCCAATTTCGTTCGACGGTCGCAATCACAGAACGGTTGTTCAGGTCGCGCACGGTATCGTCGGAATGTCTTGGTTACATCACCGGCGCTTTTTGCGCGGTATGCGCGCGTACAAGTCGGCCGCGCTCGTCGTCCTACAGCACCACCGGACAAAGTTGCGGCCGGTATCAATTGGCCGTGCTCCGTGTATACCGGTCGACCTTCTGCAGTTGCAACACGAGACCTGACACAGATAGGAGAGCCACACTCGATCAGTCCGTCGGGCCAGGCATTGCCTGTACTGTGCGCCGCTCCGCGCAGCACGCCTTGCGAAATCGACGCGCTGCTCCTACGTTTCATCGGGGAACCCTGCTCTGACGAACCGGGGACCAATGTCGCCAAGCCAATTTAGCACACCGGGCTATACACGATGATCTCATCCCGTCATCTGTGGGAATCCTGATCACGGGAGCGGCGATACCCCCAGACCAGTCGTCCTCTTTCAGCCTCTCATGAGAAACCTCTGTAGCGAATATTCAAATCTGTAACATCTTCAAATTGTGGTTCAATAATTTTTATTCAATTTTTATCTTCGCGTCGAAACGTCTTGCTTCGCGTAAGCCGAGTAGATTTTATTTATAAATTATTTAAAAATTTTCAATATTAAACTTTTCTGAAGCTATTTTAATTTTTTTTCAAAAATATTAAAATTTTATCTCTCTTCCGACGATGTCCAGCGAATACTCAAATTTTTGAAACGTTCCATCTCGAGTAGTACCAAATATTTCTGACTCGTTGAATCTTATCAAGTACTCAAAATTGCAATTACCTTCAAAGTCTTTGAATATTTTCACTGTTTTAAATTGCACTTTCTCATTTTCGTTATAAATGCATAAAATCCGGAGTCTGGTTATTAGGAAGAGTGTGAGGTGTTCTTACAGCAATACTTAAATTAAAATATCTGCTAAACTATCCCCCTTCAACATGCATGGGTTAATTTTTGTAGAGAATAAATAACTGCATCGATTGATGCATAATAATATATACGGTCCATTTAAAAAATCAAAGTTGACTTTCAAATGACCTGCACCATACAACATCTAGAAACAATTTGTTTCTACACAATTTAGAAGTAATTCGAGGTGATCAAGTTAGGTGCGTGTATACCGATCTAACAATTTCGCGGAGGATTGTGTGTGTGCAATTTCAGCAAAAAATCTCGAAATGGGTAATTTTAATCGGTCTGGTAGTTGGGGAGGTATCGATCTCCGCGTTCGCCCCGTTTCCCGCGAGTGTGCCGATGCCTCTGAGCGGAGGTGTACGCGGGAATTTCGAACAATTGGCCCGATTTCGCAATTGCCGGATCATTGAAAAATTAAGGCGTAGCTAGTCAGCCGGAGTTATCAGTCCCGCGGTGAACCGTGCACGCGGTGTCTGCCTCGTGTCATGGAATCGCGATTGTCTTCGCCGATTGCGCCACAGAAAAACACTCCGACAGACTTTCCGTACACCCACGGAACGGCCGTGGACTTTATTGTCCCGGATCGAGAGCTGGCAGCGGCTCTTGCGGTTCGTCTGAACGCAAATTACTTACGCCTCGGCTCGACGACGACGTGCTGTGGGAGACGGGATCGAGGCACGTCGGGAATCCCGGATCAATAGCGTAACCCGGCGAGAGCACGCTCTCTGCGGGAAACCCGAAAGCGACTTCGCCTAAACAGCCAGGCGTTAAACTCACCGACACACACGGTCTTCGCGTGTGCTACCTGCCTGGACAAAACCCATTACCCAACTTACGAAAATAAAACGCTTTCCTCGTAAGTAGACTGCGCGCTTCGTGCAATGGGTACATTCAATTGAACTCCGGAAATAAAACGACGACACTTTTTTGTTTTCAATTATTCTTTGATCGAACATTAGACAGCATATTCGTGACGCTTCTCTGATTAAAATGATACCAAACGCGACCTAATGTGCTGCGTGTTCACTCGTTTAATACACGATATAGCAGAACCTCGATTATCCGAACTAATCGCGTGGATATACATACTACGGTAACGGAAGAGTTACGTAGCTACAACGTCGGAATAATTCTTTATTGAACTGTGTACTGCAGACTTCGGTTATGAAAATATTTTAAACAGATTAATGTGACAAATGTGTTGGTATAAGTGTCATAAAGGAATAATTCAAAGTATCGAACAAGAAAACCTCGTGTTCAACTAAACTTTAGCTGTAAGAGCAACCACACTTACAGTGTACAATGTATGCACAATGTACAATTTACAAATTTACAAATTTACAATGTACTGGTGTTTTAATTAAATCAATGCTAATTGCGTGTTTCTCTTGTTGCAGGAAAATATCTCGACTCCAGAACCCGCCGACATATCGGAGGACGATCATTATCCGAGTAAGCAAAACGTTTTGTTACCCATCTCCGTAGACCTTCTCGTTTCATAATTTAGCCAGGGACGATCGGACCTCTCTCTCGCGAGCATTACATAAATAATTATCCATAGCCATTATCGTGCAACGCGGTTTCAAACTCACCAATTCGTCGTGCTCAACATTTCTTTTCTTTTCATTTTCCAAGTTTTTCATAGTTATACGTTTATATATCTCTCCCTGCTAACGCGAGCTTAACTTTCGCGAGCTGGAAAATATAGTAAAACAATGAAAAATGTACTGTCGATGTTCTTGCATGATTTTAATTTCAAGAAAAAAGTTTCATTGCCTAACCTGTCTGTCTATTGCTCGCTGTTTCTACTTACAGCAGACGAACAGTTCTGTGACATTGAGTAGTTCCTATACATCTTAATTGTACCTGTTCATTTACATCTCATTTCTTAGCGATTGTTTAGAAATATTAGCACACCCAGAATTTATTGCCAATAATTTGTGTTTAATTCGTTTTTCGACATAGAATTACCCTCCTTTAACTGTGTTAAGAATGCTTCTGAATATACTCGACCAGGATCATTAAATCATTTCATGAATCAGCGTCTCGTCTACGGTTTTGAATTTTGTTCGAAGAAAATGTAGAAATATGTACATAATTTATAATTTTAAATCAGCAATGAAGTTAGCAGTAATTTTATTCAGCAGACAATTTATGAATACCTTCTCTACAAGACTCAAACCGTACCCAATATTTTGTCCAGTACATCGCCATAACTTTTTATCGTTATTTTTGTTAAATATTTCTGCACTGTGCAATTATTGAAATTACCTTCTTGGATGGTCACAGTAGTCTGTTCCACACAGCTTATCAAGTACATAATTTTGAATAACAACGTTTCTTTATATTAAAAGATGTAATAGAAATCCCAGTATAACAATTTAATGCACTACGCACGTCAATTGAAAGATTCGCATCACTCTCTGAATGGAAATACTGATAATCAATAGACTGTCAATCATTCCATTTGTTTCGCTATCTGTGAATTATCCGTTTCACGATTTCATCAAGTTAGTTAAGAACTTAGAGATCCAGCACTTCTGTCTAAAAACGTAGACTTTCTCGCGCGATACGGTTTCACTCGGAATCGATAGACGCTTCGAAATTTCTGGTCAGCAATGTGCGCATACAGCGTGACAAAATTTGCGGGGAAAAATCCGCTAACTTTATTAAATTGCCAGATATAGCGTGTTGCAACGAAAACATTAATCTTCATTTTTAAATTTTGGGGAACAACCCCAGATAACTTTATGAAAGCTTTAGTGTTCGGCGTGTGTGTTCTGGAGAATGTTGATTGCAAATAAAATTTTTAGACCCGTGCTTTGCATTGTCAAACGTTATCTTTCAAACATAAACCATTTTCTACGATTACAACAAACATTGCAATAAACTTTCGAGAATTTTTGCATTGTTAACCCTTGAACGTTGTCATAATTGCTGAATTGTTGAAAACACTGTTTTTAAAATATCTCTGAAACTAGAGGGTGTAAAGCGGTAGGTTTTTTAAAACGTAGGTTTTCGAATGGGAAATTCACTAGGATAAGACAATTTCAGGACAATTTATTTGGGCAAATAAGTCGAAAAGAAAAAGTTCCGTGTTTCGTGGCCGTAGCATTTGCAGTAAGTAGAATCGGTCAGCCATGCACAGACGCGCCAGCTGATCCCATCTAACGTCACGCATATTCTCCGAATTTTCAAACTCGATTTTCTCGAAAACGCACCCTTAACCGAAAAAGCATTAATCTTCCTCGTATCGACTCGTACCGTCATTTGACACCCTGTACATTCTCTAAATTTTCAAACTTGATTTTCTCGAAAACGCACCCTTAAAAGGTAAAACATTCTTCCTTCCAATTTATTCGTTCGCGTAGATTCACCTCCTCTAGCTAGTACCACCGTATCAGTGACACCCTGTATAATCGCCGAAACACACCCGGTCCACCCCTTATTATCCACGGCCGAGTAAACACGTGTTCGGTCCTAAATCCGATGAATCCGCGAAGTTTATCATTTCCATTGGAACGGTTGTAAAAACCAATTAAAACAGCGTTCGGCGTTCATTAGCCGGCTAGCAAACAGTCGATCGAAATCGTGTGTCGCGCCCCGGCGTTCCAGTCGCCGCGCAATTTGGTGTTCGTTGTCCTTTGGATGGGGTCAGGTCGCGGCCGTTTCGGGAATCTGACCCAAATCCAATGGCGGCGTCGTGTTTCTGCATTATTGAACCGGCTGAATGATTTAGATGTCACGCCGCTCCCGTCACCCGCCAACTTTATCCGGTTGCTAATAAATCTCTCTCTCTCTCTCTCCATCCCTCCCTCCCTCCCTCCCACCCACCCCATCTCTCTCTCTCCCCTCTCTCTCTCCCCTCTCTCTTTGTCTCTCCGCTTTCGTTCTACCGCGAACCGAGTGCTCTTCTACGTGTCACTGCTAATTCTCCCGCTCGAACGAGTCGACGCAGCAACCGGAGGGAAATCTGGAGAGCGACGGGACACTTAACCGATCGCGGCTCCGAGTTTTGCGTCACGATGGGGTGGGTATCGATCAACGGGGCCCGACCGCGACTTACCTCGGTCAGGTGTTAGTTTTCCTTGATTTCTGTCGATCCGTCTCAGTCAGGCGTGACTGCCACGGGAATCTAGGACAGACGTTCCATGACAACGCCATTAGAATTAACCCTTTCCCACGGATTGCGTAGGAACAACGCGATTGCAAACACTTTCGAATTGCCTACCCCCTCCCCAAGCTTTTGGCAGCGGTTACACGTCATTCTATTCGTTTTTGAAAATTACAAGTTATCCAGATATTTACAAACGAATTTCTTATTAGCACATTCTGCTTGTAAGTCTGCAGCAAAGTTCAGCCTCGCGCTGTTTTGCCTAGACGATCGTTTTGGAGAATAGACGAGAACAGAACCATTTGGGTTTTTCAGCTTCGGTTCTTTACCTTCAGTGGTAGCCCTGTGTTCTGTCACCTCGATATTATTTTAATATAAAGCCTAGGATGCAGAAGTTTCTGCCGACATTGACAGAATATGAAATCTTATTTAATTCGAGACACATGACGTTTCTGATTTGAAGGCGAGGGGTTAATTTTTAAAAATCGTGTTAGTTCTTGTCAATTAGGGGTATTAATTATTAATTCGATTTTTTTTTTAAATAGGAAAAGTTGAACACCAACATGAACCTGGGTCGTTTATGTTCATAACTAATTTTTTAGCTGCTTTAGGCTCTCGAAAAATCTAAAAAAATACTGGAATACGTATTGAGTCCCGATTTTAAAAAGTAAATATTGTTAAGATTATAATTGAATTGGTTGCCCACGGAGGGTTAACTATAAACGAACTAAATTGTTACAAAAATTTGTCCAATGCTTTACCTTCTTACTTTAAAACATTCGAAATTTGCTAGGCGAGTACGATTTTAATGATTGGTTTTTACACGTAGAAGTTTCTCAGAAGGTAAATTCATCGAAATACGCAATAGAGATCGGGCAAGTGGCGGCTTATTCGTAGACAACGACCATAAAGGCGACCTGGGCGCCATCCGCGTTACGAATGACCGATGTATTTATTAACATGCACCGACACTTCAACCTCGTAATCTCGTTACCGCGGCCTCTTACATAAAAGAGCGAGATGCACTCGCGCCTTCTGCGCGATGACGTTGTCTCGCGGTTCCGAGAAACCACTGATTAATCAGCCGAGGATCTTCGTGCCGCCATTGCGTCCCCCTTCGAATTGATTCCGTAGCTTTTTGATCAGATGATTTCATTCTTTACGCGACCGCGTCTGCTCGCGGTTCATCGCGTAAAACGTATAACCAACAGTTTCTTAAGGGAGTATTCTGGTTTGTCATTTTTAAAAAGTCAACTGTTCAAAACTTTCTTTAAAAATATGTCCGCAAAAGAATTTGTTTACGAATACACTGTTGACCTCATGCATTTGTCGCATAAATGAGAAGTCACTCTGCTGCCAGTTAAAAATAAATTTTTACTTCAATCTGTTAAGTAAACCAATTTTTAACAAGATTAAATAATTCTCGTATGATTAAATAATTCTTCGAGTAACTTCCATGGACACTGGTGCGAACGTGTTTGGTATGAAAATTAATTTTCTCGTACAAAATGTTAAAAGTAAATTGGACAGAATATTATAAAAAGATTATTGAATCTTTAAAAGTGTTATTAAAACAGTTATTTTTGCTTTCACGGAGAGAAACGGAACGAAATAAATTAAATGTTTTAAATCGGTACATACGTATGTGCATATAAATAAAAATAAAATATTAATAGGCTCGCTTATTGTTATAGATACACGAAATAAATTGGGAAAGAAGAACTGGAGTGAAGGATTAGATTCGTAGATTATTTAATGGAGCCTCGAGTTTTCTTCTCAACTACACAATACATTGTTGTTACTACTTTCCCAGTGGTGTCTAGTATTCGCAAATTGAAGGGTTCGAACGTTTTCTATCAAGATGAATGGTGGCGGTACGAATGATCCGTGCAAACTAAACTGATTTCTTCGTTAAGCTCGGCCGCGCCACGATTTTCTACCAGGAAAAAACAAGAGGGTCTTTACTCGCACTAGACGAAACGAGATCGATGATCGAGTGCGTACACAATGGGGATGGGGTCGTACCCATTGGGCATGAGGTTTTAATTGACACTCGACGAACTCGCTGTCGCACTTGTGCGCCATGTTTACCACGCCCCTGTGCCGCTTCATTTATGCAACACTTTCCACCTCCCCATTGTTATCTCTCTCTCTCTCGCTGCTCCTGCAGAAGAAACGGAATTGGCAAGGTGTTTATATAGTCAACGAGCTACTGTAGAACAGGAATATACCTGGCGAGGTATGCAAAAATAAGCAGGATTTTTAGAATTTTCTCGAACGAACCTCAAAAACTTTCCGAATCTTCTTAGAATTAAATATTTTTTAAAATATTTTATAAATAGATCCTTCGTCATATTAGATCTTTAATAACATACTCGTTGAAGTTCGAAATGATAGCGAAAAAATGTGAACACTTCATGAATAATAGGACAGCGTTTTTCTAAAACTATTTATTGAACGTTAACGCCAGAATTATCGAGCACCAAGTCGAAAATGTAGAATAACATTTTCTTATATGATTCTCTGTTTTCGAGAAAATCGGTTTTCGAAAATTCGACGAACACTTCTGCTGTCGAATAGGAATCGTCAGACGCGTCTGTTCATGACCTACCTATTCTACTTACAAATGCTAGCTGATGTAAATATGCAAAATCGAAAACAAAGCGCCATTGGAAAAATTTTATTCTACATTTTCGACTTATGATTTTATGTACGATCACCCCCCTTTCCCTGTATATTGCTTTACCACCCTGTGTATTACTTTTCAATGTCAAAACTAGATTTATTCAAATTTCGCACAATTTTCATTCCAATACGTGTTCGAATGAAGTTGAAGTATTTCTTGTGAAAATGTTTTTATAAGTTCAATAATTGTAAACGATAAAATTAGAAACTTGTCATGTAGACCCTTTTGGTAGTTTTAGTGTTAAAACGTTAATGCTTATTATTAATTCACGTGTGCACACAAACTTACAACGGCCGGTGAATAAAAATTCTGCTTTCACGTTACGGCTTGGTGAACTGCGAGATTATAATTTTGATTAGACTTTTATTGAGACAAGAATACAAGTTTGATTAATAAATTAAATACGATCAATATCGGGACACTTGCAAATCAAGTAGAGACTAGTAGCCTTAGTAAAGAGCATCAGTGGCTTCGTATAGAAATTGTTTTATAGCAGCACAATAAATTATTTTCGATTTTAATTTGAATTGATAAAGATCATATATGAAACAGAAAATTATACAGTGTATATCTCCGAAGTGGCGACAAAGAAATATGATATCGCGAAGTGTAGTATAATTACGGAATGGCATCTTTATTCATGCCTGACTTTGAATACTGAATTCCCTTGTTCCCGGTGATTAAGTGATTCTTGCCGCTGATAGCTCGCCGCCATGTGGCCGAGCGGTAAGAATCAATTAGCACAGTTTATCGGGGAAATCTGTTACACGCATTTGAATTGCAGGTCTTGTCGATCACTTGACACTTTAGATTCGCTTCGACGTAAGATACGATGACAGGTTATCCACGAAGAGAGAGAGAGAGAGAGAGAGGGAGAGAGAGAATTGACAGATAATAATTAACAAAGCTATTGTTCAACGAAAATCGGTCGCGATTCTTAACGGGACAATTTCATGGCGCTGCATTTTCGCACGATTGGCCTCGAGAATTCGACCTATACCAATGAATTTCGATAGTTGGACCTGTTGAATGTCGACCGTCGAAGACGGGGACGTTCATCGATCGAACGCGTTGACGTTGCTGTCGATGAGATAGTTTCAAATAAAGCATGAATCTACGGAGATTCTTATTTTTAAATTGCTGATATTACCGTCAGCTATTTACAGTGAACCACGAAAGTATTTGAACGCACTTTAAAACAGTATAACTTTTTTATGATCGGACCAAACGACCAGACTTTTTTTTGAGCAATTAAAAGAACCGATTACCAAATGACATGCAAAAAGATTTTGAAAATGACTTGACTTTTTTTTTAACAATTAGAAGAATTGATTACCAAATGACATGCAAAAAGATTTTGAAAATGTTGCAATTGCTAAGAATTACATGAGAAAGTAGAAGAGGCACCGTTTATAACATTTTTTTATTAGAGCCCGTAATGAAAATTTAAAATATGCGTTTTGTAGTTGTATGTTAGTTATACACATGCTGAAAATTTCCACGTTGCTTTTTCCCGCTTACTTTTCGCCGATCATGACTGTAAATACACCAAAACGATTACAAGATGTCCCTAACTATAGCGAACGATATATCCACGAGATTCGAAAGACAGACAGTGAATCGTCCCCGGGTACGATTCGAACACTCGATCACTCACACTTCACTCATCTCACACTCTCGAGACCACACCCTCGCCATCACTTGAATTCCAGGTGTCTCCCTAGTTTCACGTCCCCGCAAAAAGGATTCGCCACGAAATTCTCTCGATCACCTATGGTGGTGTTGGCAGTAGCAAGACCGAGGGGGAAAAAGATCCGGAAACCATCAGCGTAATTACCGGTTAACCAGGAACGATCAATTGCATTATGAGTATATCCCTGTCTCGTAGCAACGGTTGAACAAAAAGAAAATCACCAGGTCCAATCGAGAAGTCCCACATCCCCCCAGAAACCATTGCAAGTCGCACACCAACCACCACCATATATATTATCGCTTGTAAACCACACCACCGAGCTTTCGAAGTTCGGTGTAGCCTCTCTCCCCCCAAGTCCGTTCGGCACTATCCACCGTGTGGATAAATAATCATGCCCTGAGACCAATTGGCACTTTTAATTTCGGCAGGCGCGCTCATGAAAGACGCGGATAAGCTGAAGCTGATGCTGCTCGCTTGGAATTATAATCTTCAACAGCAGGCTCAGGCTCAGGCTCAGGTCCAGGCTCAGGCTCAGGCCCAGGTACAGGCGCAGGCCGCCAACGCGGCCCTCTCGCCAAATAACTCCTCGCCAACCACGGCCACCACCGTTGGCACACCTGTCACCAGTCAATCGGCTATTTCCACGGCAAACAACACCATTAACAACTCCACACTTACAGGTAACGCCTTATTTCATCGAACGAATCTCCACCGCGATCGACCGAATTTCCGCTCGAGCCACGGATTTTTAACGCTTCCACGAACGCGAAACCACCGGGGTCTTAATTGCCGCCTCCGGGGAGGGTTTGCTTTAACGATTGGTTGCGCTTTTGATACAGGGGATCGCGTCGGCTCTTGTTTTTCTTTTTATTTTTCGTTCTGTTCCATTTCGTCGGACAGTAAGCGACGTACAGACATTTTGCTAGACAGTAAGAGATATATTTGATTATCGATCATTTTTCAAGAATTCTTATAAACTTTTAATACATAAACGTTCAAATGCAATAATTACTAAATCTAGCGAGTGCACGATGGGGCCGAAAGTGTATGATGTAGTTGAAAAAATACAAAATGATTCCTCTTTTTTAATTTAAAATAATTTTTCTTGATTCCTCATATCAGTGCACCGGCGAAGATGATATAAACTTTTATATTTTACTTTAAAATGTCTGTTGAATAATATCAACCGAATATAGAGTAACTGTTAAAATTGTACTCTATTGCGAGAATTCAGGTGTCCATGTACAAAGTTAAGTTTAAGGTTCGTTTGGATCCCTGAAAAATAGTATCTCGATGTTTTTCGGGAAAATTGCACCGAAACGTCGCTAAATTGTTCGATCCGGCCCGGTTCGCGACGGACGCCCGTTCACGCGGAGACTTCAATGCTCAACTTTCGCGTCCTTCTCCGACGACGAGTGAATTGCAGGTTTCGCGGGGCCAAGGTGTACCGGGTATTTAGCTCGCGCGAGTTTTGTCGTCGCGCTCGACGTGACTAATGGATTGTCGGCTTGTGACGTACTGCGTAGGAAATTCAGAGTACGCCTTCTTTGGCCCTCGGAACCGAGGCGAACACCGAGCCGATTCGGTGACGCGGTCGCGCTGCGTCCGTTTGCCGCTGTTAATCGCGTCCGATTAACAAGGTACCGTCTCCCGTCTCTATGTCATACGAATTCTCATGAGATTCGCCTTACCGATTGCTTTTACATTTTATCCGATCTCTGTTTCTTTATATTCTTTATTTTCTGAAAGTACCATTTTTATAAACGTGCTAGGAACGAACGAAACCTGAGATTTTTGTAAAATCTTATCCAACCCTTTGAGGACCAGTGCCATTAGACTGCGGATCTTTGTGCACGCTAAAACGTTTATAAATTAACTTTGACCGTACTTCACCGTTTAATAATTTTAATATTTGAAGCTTTTCAATATTTGTGCTGTACCAAATGGAAGCTTATACAGTGGCCGAAATTTCTATAGAGTCATCTTCATATTCATAGATATTTAAAAAAAAACACTTTTTGTTGATTTATCGTATCTGGCCTCTAGACCGCTGTGTTCACTGTTTATAAAGTCACATAGTGTTTCGCTGGACAAAAATGCAACGTCAACCAGGCCTAAGAGAAGTACATAAACAGGCCCGTCTTGATTTCGCACGGGCGCATATGTCCTGGACGAAAGAGTGGGAGTCTGTAATTTTTTCAGATAAGAAAAAATTTAATTTGGATGGTCCTAATGGCTGTAAATATTATTGACATGAACTGAGAAATGAGAAAAGTGTGACAATGAGTCGTAACTTTGGCGGTGGTTCCCTAATGATATGGACAGCGGTCAAAGCTGACAAAAAACTCCAATGTGTTGCATAAATCACAAAATGAATTCGGAAAATTGTACAAATTTGTTAGACACGGTTCTAATACCTTTTACAGAAAATATTGAAGATGACAATTTTATTTATCAGCATGACAATGCCGCGGTACACGCGTCGAAGCACACAAAGCAGTGGCTTCTCGAAAGAAACATCAATGTTTTACCATGGCCTGCTTGTTCCCCTGTTATAAACCCAATTTAAAATGTTTGGAGTATCATTGCGCGACAAGTCTATAAAAACTGCAATCAATAGAACTCCATTAGCGAACTAAAGGATGCTGTGAACGACGCGTGGGCGTCTATTAAAACAGAAACGCTACAAAAGTTAAATTCGTCGATGCCCAATCGTATTTTTAATGTAATTAAAAAAAAAGAAAGTTACACCAGATATTAAAATAGAAATAATAAAAAAACAATCGTAATTTCAACTTTATCCGTGTAAAACGAAAGTGACATTATAGAAAGTTCGCAGTTTGTTCTGCGTAAAATTATATTTTCCTTTTCTTTTATCGATAAATGTTATACTTATGTTTTGAAATCGCTGTGTACGCTTTCTTTATGTAATCCCGAAATGCTACCAAATACAAATTTTTCATTGGTACGGTATAATAATAAGAATTCGTTACAAAACACAGTGACTTTATAGAAATTTCGGCGAGTGTATATTTCATTTTAAACAATAATCATAGACGCAATTATTAGATTACGCTATCGTGGATACGCCTTGTGTATCTCATCTCTAGGATACACCTGGATCAGCGTAGTTCCTGTTTTTCCCAGCAGCGCGCGGGTCCGAAAGTGGTTCAGTTAGGCGAGGTTGCGGAAGGATAATTCACCGTTGCCCTCTGTCCCCTCTTACCACCTATCTTCCTTAGTGGCAGCTATTCGAAACTGGTTTCGCAGCGGGCTTCTACATCTCAGACGTGGTCATTGCGTAATGAACCAGCTGGCGGCGACGCGATGGTGCGCGTACAACCAGATCGTCCTGTCCCTCCTCCTTCATCCTCTTTGCTCCTTCTTCACAGCCCCCCTCGCAGTCCCTCATAGCCCCCCGAGGCAACGGCGATGACCAGCAAGGATTTCGCGTATGATGCAGGACTCCCCGTTCTCCCGGACGGAACGTTTCGCAAATCGATTTCGCGATAAACGCGCGTCCGCCGGTTTACGATCGCGTCAGAAATTTGCCGGGAAAATGGCGGACCATATTTCTTGCTAGTTTACTGGTGTTCCGCTTCGTTTTACCGACCTGTCTTTCCCTCCGCTTTAAAGCCGCGGCCGCGGCAGCCCGTTAATTGAAACGTTCAACGACTGGCCGTCTTCGAGGGTTCGCTTCTTTCAGTACGTTTTTCCATTCGAGTTCGTTTCGCTCGGGTATATACGAATCGGATGAGAACGCTTCTTTCTGACAGTCACTGCTGTTACAGAATTTTTCAAGCACCCCACGATGGGCCGGAATCGCGCGTTTCATTGTTTCGTCGAGTTTATCTATCATGGATTAGCTAACTCTTAGCCTTTTCGGGTTGAGAAATAATTTGATGCTGTCGCGCGTACCGGAAATTAACCATTCCGGAGTTTTTAATGATGATAATGATATGGTTTCTGAAAAATGATGTTGGTAGTCTTGCTCTATGTCGGTCAGTTTGAGAAGCAGCCATACAGGTTGTCTCAAAAATGTTGTACATTCTTTAAGTAATTTCAAGTAACTTTTTCCTCTGCAAAAATGTTCTCTGCGGCTTTGTTGAGGAGTTACTAACGATAAACACCGGCCAATCAGCGCTCGCCAGCTGCAGTCAGATTCTGTCGTGGCCGCACTCCGATTGGTCCGTGTTTTTCATTAAGAACTCTTTCGCAGAGCGGCAGAGGACATTTTCGCAAAGGAAAAATTTACTCGAAGATTCGTGAACTCGGTATAATGAAAATTGGTCTTTAGCGAAGGCTCTCTAATTTTTATAAACCTTTATGGATCTCTTTTTACCTGGCGCGTTTTTATATAAATAATGTTTGTACGCGCTTCTAACACGTTTTATTTGCTTCTACAAGGCATTTCAAGTACGTTCTACCGACTTTTATGCTGCGTTTTAAGCACGTTTTATTTATTTTTACGCCACTTTTAACACGTTTTCCGTTCAATCAAGCAAAACGAGCATCCAGTGTATAATCCTGCTATTATTCATGCTCGATCTTTCTTGTATTATTTACCTTCGGTATTATCATTAAGAGAATAAACTCAAAGAAATATGCTTATAATAAAATAAAAATTTTCTATCTGAATTGCAACAAACTGGAGTGAAATACATATTTAGTTTCTATCTTAATACGTTTAATATGTTGAAAATAATATAACAGTATTTTTGAATTCGTCTAATGTTTTTACATTTTTGTCATAAATGCATAAAATGTACTTGTAATAGTAACAGATTATTTAAACAACTATGAAACTCGTACATTATTGTCTAATCAAATTCTCAAGCATCTTCTACATAGATTCTTCAACGACATAAACAAGTGAAAGAAGTATACTTGTTCTTGTACCTGTTTATTCAAATAATTTATTTCTGTACAAATCGTGGAACAATATAAACGATAGTACACTTTTCATGTGAAATACGGTATTTAAAATTGGATTTCTTTCTGGTGGTAAATTCTTTTTATGTGTTCCCTGGTTTCGCCATGTAGGGATTAATTTTATAAACGCGATGGAATAAATCCCGGTCCCGCGATCGTGCAGCTATCTAGATTTTTAATCACTTAATATCCTTAACATGCTTAAGATGCACTATAACGGTAAAGTATCTTTCGTCAGTGATGTTTGCCAAAGAGAACACGTATTGCATGGCAGATGCTCCTGTCGACCGATGGCCGCAGCAGATTGTACACAACAAAGTGATTTGCGTACGTTATTTATATTTGCTTGGGAGAAACAAAGTTTTTCCTGTTTGAGTAAACGCGACACTGTGTCCATGAAACCTGTATCGATATATCTCTGAAACCGTGCTAATAATTAGGTATTAATTTCATACTGACATTTATTGAATACAGTTCGAGGAACTCATTTTTGCTAAATCATTTAAATTTGAAGGAATTCTGGAATGCAACCAACATTACTGAAAAAAATCGTAATGTTAAGGGGTCAAGATTATTATTATCCATCTATTATTAATAACGCCGGAAAGCTTCTTACGCGTTCCATGACAAAGCAAATCGATTCAACTTTGTAGTTACATCGACGCAATTACGAAAGATGGCGATTTTTAAAAAAGCCAAGCTATTAAGAACGTGCAAAATTCTATTATGTATCTATGTCGGTACAATATTCTATCTAAAAATGAACTTGCTTATATATAATAAAAATTAAATTCTATTGCGACATATTGTATAAATTAAATCTTCAGATATAAGAGGTGTAACAAATGTAACGGACTGTGATAAATCTTAACTTCTTTAAATCCGTTTTTAAAGGATACAACACAGAATACATTTCTTATTTGCACTCTTAATTAAAGTCTAAACAACGTTCAAAATATAATTTTACATAAATGAGGTGCTAGTTACACGTTGCTTTAAACGCTACATTTCACTTTATACAAAATTCAATGCACTCACAAGGATTTCCCACCCCTAGTTTGCACCCTCGATTAAAATTCCACAGTTCTCACTAAAACTTGTTGCGACACAGCTGTCGAATCGCGTGTATTAAATGACCGGTTGAAAAACAATTTCCCCGGCAAGGTAAAAAACAGCCGGCAAAATTCCAACCAGGATGGAAGTACACGGATCGTTCCGACGTCTCCGTAAATGTCACCGGCTATTATGTGGGAACCGTCTGCTTTTTTTCGCGGCGGTAAAGTCGCTGGAACGATTCGAAACCGCGTTACGACGAGCGATTGCGAGAGAGGGACGACGGTTCATGCACGTATTCGCGGCGATCTTTCCATCGTGATCGAGGCGCCGACGAGGAACCTTTTATCGGGAAATCGATTTTACGAAACGCTGCCAGTTCGAAAACCTGCTGACCAGAAAGCATGCGCGAAAAGGAGCCCACGCTCGCCGCGAAAGATATCTAGTCTCTTATGTAAATCCGTGCAATCGCGGGAAGGTATCTCCTCTCGTTGTATATGCCAGCCACGGACAAAATTTTATTCAAATAACGGGACAAAAATCACTGGTCCCGCGTGGCCGAGCGAAACCGTTGCGTTCCGTTGTCTTCCATTTGTTTCTTCAAATTGCAGCCAGCGGTAGAATGCATTTCGCGTTCTTACTCATACGATTTTTATTGAAAATATTTTCTCGTGAAATAGTTATCACGACGCAACTGTTCATCCTTTTTCCTTTGCGAAAATTTTCTACATGAGTTTATTCAGGAGTTATTAACGAAAAACACGGACCAATCAGAGCGCGCCAATAGCTGACGTCTTTCGGCTCAGCCAATGACCCGTCTCCGAGGCGGGATCTTACCACGGAAGCGCCGCTCTGATTCGTCCGTGTTTTTCGTTAATAACTCCTTAACAAAGCCTCGGAGAACATTTTCGCAAAAGGAAAAAGTTACTTCAAATCACCTCGAGAATCGTCCTTTTCAAGGAAGTGCATTTTTGGGACATCCTGTATAGTCATATTCGTATTCAGCACGTCAATCTTCAAATCTGTGGTGGTTAAACTGATCTAGTCTTATGGTTTTACGAGATTATCACAATTTAATTTAGCGTAAAATTTGGTGGATTTATAATTTTTTTTCATGCTACCGAATATCCCGAATCTTACAGTCGCGTCGCAAGTCGCCTTCGCGATAAGGAATCTCCGCTTTAATGGCCTGTGACATTTACGAAATCAACGCGAGGCAAACGTCTGTTACGAAGTGAATCGTATCTCCGGCGATTTTCTCATATGGTTGTCAGGTTGCTCGGCAATGGATACTTTCGTTTTCTCGTCGCGGACGTGTGTATGCGCGTGTCGTGTCGAGATTTTCGGATAAGGGGAATCTTGATAAGTCCCCGCGGCAGTGAATCATTTCGCATTTGCATGTTGAGGATCCTATTATATAACCGCGCCGTTGCACACGATTGAAGAAATTTTAATATCGAAAGTAATACACTCGCCTGATCCTCGAACGATTAGGAGGTTTGCGTGAAATTGGAAAAGCTTCCACGCGTGTGTAATTTTTCATTCGGTCAGCACCTTTCACGGATTAATGTTTTGTCCGAATTATCCTCCTTTTTCTAGCTCACCATTATTTTCTGAGCTCAGTTAAATTATAAATATATTTCAAACTAATTTAAAGAAAAATAATTGGCAGTACGTTGAAAATGGTTAAAATTCGTAACGATAACCATAGCACAAGAACTGCAAAAGAAATGATTGTCTGAAATTGAAATACATTCAATAGAATAATCCTCATATTCGCAAGAGAGTATGACTAACTATTCTTCAATTCGCCAGTCAGAAATTTGGTAATACTGTTTCAAATTATAACGTAATAATATTTAGTGGAGTTTCAGAGGGGACAATCGTAAATAAATATCGATAATACGAACGTCACAGACGAATGGGATAGCAAACGTGCTCTAACCAGAGCCGATCAAAAACCCAGCCCAACTTTTCCGATGTGCCGGAATCGATACGCCGGGAGCGTTCTCCGAAACATTAGGTTCCCGATTGAACGACAGGAACCCCAACGATCCCATTAACGCGGCGAATGACCAGGAGTCTCTCGAGCCCGAAGACTTCCGAATTCCTCGGGGCCTGGCAGTATCCCTATCCTGTGAGCCAACGTTCCAGCGTGTAGCGTGCCAGGAGGGACGAGATAAAACATTCTCGGTCTCGCAAGCAAGCAAGTACGGTGGTTGTTGGTGGTTCCCTTCTTCCTGACCAGGAATCGAGCGGACCTAGCTGAGCTGCGAGCTAAGCGGAGAGGAGCCGTGGGCGTGCGCCAGCTCGTCCGTGAATTTTGTTGCGCGGCCGCCGCACCGCACCGCACCGCGTGCATAGCGGCTAGAAAAAGAGGAAGTCGCCGGGGCCGGGTATTAGTTTCCTTTTGCGGGAAGCGGTTGAAAGAATGAGGAGGACGAACTGCCGGGTGGGGTCGTGGCGAGCGGCGACTGATTTCAGGTTCAGGCCGGCCAGCGAGTTCAGGAACGATGCCGGTGGGATTGGGTTTGGTAACCGGCTTTCTAGCCAACCTACCCGGGGTTTGCGCGTGTACCCCTCTCTCCCCCGACCTTCTGCTGCTTTTGCAATGCTGGCATCCGCTCGCCGGAGGCCAGAAACCCTCACCGCACGTACCCGCTGTACCCGCTGTACCCCATGCGCCTTCTACTTGCCGCCTCTCTGTGTATACTCGGTGAAACGAAAGTAGTGTGCCGCTCCACCAACCCTTTTTCTCCCTCCTTCCTCGTCTTCTTCTTTTTCTTTCTTCTTTTTGTTCTACGCTACTTCTGACACCCTGATGAGATCTCGTTACCCGATGTCTTTCCTTTTTTTTCGACGCCGAGGACTGGTCGGGGCGAGGCTTCTCGTTTTACAGTTAATGCGTTCAGTATAGTGGTGTGCTGTGGGTCAGAAAGTCTTCGTACACCCATTATCACGTTAAGTGCGAGTCGGCTGACACTAATTTGCGACCAGATTGGGACATCTTTTATTAGTACGTGTTTGGATAAACTGGATTCTGTTAAGAGGTTTAGGAAGCAGAAGAACTAACCCCGTTAACCTTTTGCGCTGCTATTTATTTCGTGGTTGTAGCGATTAGAGCTAGAAATTCAATAGTTGTACAACGATTTTGATATTATGGGCTAAAACAGACCCAGCTGTCGGAGAGTTAGCTTCCGCTATGATCAATTTTGTTTCCGCTTAGCCGAGTTAGCTTTCCGCGAGGTAATCTTGTTTGTCAGTTCGAGGGTTCAAGTGTTAAACATTTTGTTTGACGTTGGTACTTTGAATTCGGTGTCGGTGTAATCCGACGGAACGAGGCAACGTTCCGATGATCTCCTCTAGACGGTTCGAGTCCGTTTGGTAGCTCGAAGACGGCCGAGGATTTTCCTCGGTCCGTGGCGAGGTAGAAAGCCAGGCGCCGGGTAATCGGCCACCCTGCGACGCCGATTCTAATTCTGCGTTCAACGATCGCACACACGCTTCCAGGAAGACTCTCCGGTAGAACCAGTAACTGAACGCGCGCGAGTAGACGACCCAGGAAACTGGACCCTCGTCCAGGAGGCTCTCCTTCTCTCTTGCTCCCCAGTTACGCCGGCTCCGAGGTTGCTGCACCTTGGTTCTTGCTTCTTGCGCTTGTACACTCGGCTCAAACAATTCGTGGCCATGGGGAACGCGACGGGATACCCCTACTACTCCTCTTCAGGCTCGGGGAAAGGATCTTTTCTCCGTTGGGACGCGATTAGGTGCATTCAACAAATTCCTCCTCTTGCCAAATCGCTACTGGATGAGCACATTTTTCCTGTCCTCGCCAGCGATCGAAATACAGGGTGCCACAAAAATGGAGTACTCGAAGGGGATGATTCCTCGGATCATCCGAAGAAATTTTTTCCTTTGCGAAAATATTCTCCGTGAATACTTTTGTTTGCTTTTATGCGCCACATAAAGAAGGAAAGCATGAACGATGTTTTCTTAGCAGGAAATCATAAAAAGCAAGTAAAGATACAAAAGCTTTATTACTCGGATGCAGGAATAGTTTAAAAACAAATTAATGAACTTTAGGAATCCTATAAACTGTTTTATGTAAATCATTTTTATGTATTGTGTCCCTTTCTAATTTTATTTCAGAATTACTCGATCACTTGCATTTGAAACAATTGGAGTCTTTATCATTTTTGCAGCAACCGAATAAAGCTATGTTATTCCCAATTTTTTCGGAAATTCGGTAAAGCTGTTATCTTATTCCGGTAGAAATTCGAGGTATTTAGTATACACGCGACTGTGGCGAGCTATATCTTCGAAACGGTCGGGGTTAAATAAATTCTCGTTAGATATAATTGAATGATATCATTATATGATACGCGCGCGCGCGTGCGTTTCAGACATACAATTTTGTGCACATTAAATATGCACGCGAAAAATGTAATTACGCGTTCTTTCAGATAGAACCGTGTATTTCTAAATAAGCTATCATTATGTACAAAAACGTGGTTATTCTACGAAGGAAAGGATAAAGTTATTTAATCGTTAAAACTAAATATTACGTTCGTTCTAGTTTGTACCAATGATGGTCGAAAATATCTTTCATCGTTAGAAATAATTAATATTATAAATTCTTGTACCCTTAAGCTACGTCCACATCGAAGCGTCATCGACTTTTCGTCGTTATTTAGATCCACAAAAGGCACCTTCTAAATTTTCCGTACAGGCACGAATAAGAAACATGAAAATCATGACCTGTACTTTCTCCATTCCAGTTGCGTCCATATATTAAAAGAATTAATTACACATTGCTTGGTAAACCAATGCTTCTAGCATTTGAAAAAACATTTACAAAATCCGGTTAACGTTTCACTGACCCTCCTAGCAATTGGTAACAAAAGCCAAGATCAAGCTGAAGTCGCTACCGGTCCAGCTAGGGTTCGTTTCGCGAAGTAGCGTATATTCCGAAGAACTTGTTAGAGTGGATCCGCTTTTCCGAGTCGCAATCCTGTTTTCGAAACCGAAGAGACCGATGGGTAACATTAGAAAGGGTGGGGGGAGGTGTGTCAAGGTGGGAGAAGAGAGTCGTGGGTCTGCGGTACACCTTTTCTAATCGAGTCTCGGAGGAGGCAAAAGTCCGTGAGTAGCCTCTTTACGGTTCCCCTGCGGCACTCCCTACCCACGATCCACGATCCGCAGCGCTTCGTGGGTTCACGTGTAGCCTCTTGCCGGTCGGACTTGTACCTGTCCTCGCCGATATCCTCGTGAAAGCACCTTTGCCGTACATTCTCTCCCGGGGATCGTGACGACGACGACGACGACGACGGAGCCAGCGCTGCCTTTTTCTTGCACCTTATGGAAGAGGGATCTACTTAGACTTATTACAGGTTTTGGAAACAGGTCGGCCTTTTTGCAAGCCGGAAAGGATACGCTCCTGGGGGACGGCGCTGTAAATACTGCAGGCCACGACCGGGAACCATGTCCGGGATGCATGCACTCCTGCACGATACACGCGAAAACTCCGGCAAATTCGTTTTTGCTCGGGCAAAATGCTCCGAATATTGAATAAACAATAGCACCTGCGCTTTTTTTGCGTATAAACACGGGAATTTGCATTTTAAAGGGACGATAACGCTGGGGAACCCACCCCGTAAATTAATGTCTTTAATAAGCTGGAAACGGTGCTTCAATACCGAGTTTCGACGCGTAATCGATAATGTTATGTTTTAAACGAACGTGTAAAGGGTCTTCCATTGAGAGGTGTGATTTTGTATTTCACAATATTTTCGATTTGCGGCGATTAGAGTTGTCGCTCTTCGGCACGTAAATTGTAAAAACACATTTCTTATACATTCAAAAAATGTTCGATCGAGAAAAAGTACATGTTAAATAGTCGTATAGCTTTCTCGGATGCTTAGAAGTACGCACTTCTCTTGAATGGTTAGTTCCATCAAGCCCCTCACTCAGCTTCGCGTCGGATAATATGTCGGAAGAAAAATTTGTAGGTGGAAAAGGCTTTCTAATGGGCATAACGGTCTGACTCGTTGTCAAAGATGGTGACCACCTCGTCTAGACACCGTTAAGATGTCCTCTGGCTGTTGCAGGCTCAATATAATTCGTCTCCGCCTGTACACCCATGGTTTTCTTGATAAAATTAGATATCAACGTCTCGTAAAACTACGAACTTCTGGAAACAGAATTCCAATAACTGTTCGACGAAAAAGCTTTTAAGAAGTATCATTGATCGTATGCAAAATGGCTGTGATAAAGACTGAAAGCCTCGAGTAATATTAATCCTCTTACCTCGGAAATACTAGCATCAATGGATTAGGACAATCTAGGATTATAATTTTGCATTTTAAAGAAGCACAGTTTACAACTCGCAAAAGTTTTGAAAACCGGAAGCTAACGTTTTATTGAGGAACACGCGAAGATTAATAAAGAGTTTAACGACGGGAAAGCTAGCCTTGTAAATGAAATAACTTTGAGACGGAAGGATTTGTGAAATCTAAAGAGCTCAACCGTTTTTATCGCGTCTGATAGCACGGCTAATTGGTGGAATCGCAAGAATGATTGGTGCAGCGCGTATAGTGCTAACCGTGTCGGCAACGGTGCTTATTCTGTCACGCCGCCTGTGCCATAAATCGGGATAACTCTAATGGCCACCCTCGGATACCGGCATGATGAACTGCCTCCGAAATGCTACTTCGATCATCCCCAATCAACGTTGTCGCGCGATCAAGAAGTGGCTCGCGTTCATCGTTATTATACCGTCACATAAATACCACCCACGGTCTCGTTACCCCTTGATCTAACTTAACTGCTCAACATTTCCCAATCGTATCGTGGAAAAAAGGAAAGAGTAGGTCTTTTCTGCAGTCAAGGATTGATGCGCACCGTCGGATCAATTATTTGTGAACTTTAACGTTCGTCCTTTCTGCTTTGCAACGACCTGGAACAGGGATGAGAACTATTTCTGGTGTAAATACCATTTCTAATCGTGTTAAAAGAATTTGAATTTATTTTTCTATAATTTTCAAGCTCGTCGGAACTATTAAGAACAGATATAAATGCGTCCGTAACTCCTGTATCTTTCAATTAATACAATTTTTTTATTTTTAAAAAATTGACAAGTTTACGTTAAGACAATATTACAATTAACAGTTAGTTAACTAATACGCTCACTAAGTTGAAAATAATATAGCAGTATTTTTAAATTTTTCTAATATTTTGAATGTTTCAAATTATACCTACTCGTTTTTGTTATAAACGTCTATACATAACAAATTGATCGTCTATTGTAATAGATATAGGAGAAAACAAAGTACCACGGTCGGTAGAAAATGTAAATTAATTAATATCATCGTTGTAGGAATGATTTATTTATTCGCACAATATCCGCGGAAAATATTTGATGAAAACGTTAATACAATGCAGTCGTTTGCCCGTTGAACGCGTGAAAATGACTGAAAATCGTGTAAATGGTGCTTACGCTATTTGTTATTATGCGCAAATTATTTAAATATTTTAACTCTCTGAATGAGCGCAGCAGAAATGTGGTCGGGGTTTTTCGATTGGCCACAATACGATTACACACTTTACCCGATTATTGTTTCAACTTTTTGGTTTGAATTTCGCGTGGAAACGGAAATGCTGAAATTTAATATAAATGCAGACAATTTTTCAAAATTATTGTTTCTGCTCAATTACTGGAAGCATTCTTTACACCGAATAAAAGAATAAACTTTTAGTATTGTCATCTAGCTTTTCCGGCCAAATATGTACTTCCTGTTTCATTTTATTCACTTTTATACAGAATTTTAACATTATTTTAATATTCGTTTACATTTAAATAAAGAAAAATTTGTTCGCATCCTTCAACGATTATTTCATTTCTACAGAGTCGAACATGATAAAAGTATAATAAAAACATATAGAAAGTTTGATACGTTCTAATTAAAATTAATGTTACGAAAATTTTTTCTGAAAAAAGTTCAATGGTCCATGTTTTAAATGAAACCTGTTAAAAAGTTCGATAACCGTCGATCTCTGACGTTATCATCATCGATCGAGCGAAAACCTTGTACCATTTTCCTGTTACGTTAGTGGCGGTAAACACCGTCTCATCGATTTATTTAGCGAGGTTTCGAAGTGTGGGTTCAAAGGGAGTCGCGGGTCGACAGACGCGAGTAAGTTTCACGAGCAGCCGAGAAGTTATTTGTATTGTCTTCGCGAGCAAGCGCAACAAGTTGACAGACACCGTCGTGGATGTAGAAAAAGTTTACGATGTAATGTCGAGTTACGTAACTCGGTCGGGTGCGTTGATGCAAATACGAAATGGGTCGTTTTGTTTCGCTGTTTCTGAGGCGCCACTAAAAATTGTTGTAACATCATCCAAAATATTGTATACATTATAAAATATGTATCTGATCGCTAACTGTATGTACATTCAGGTATTCTATGAGGTATTGTACCAATCGCGTATCCATGAAATTGAAAAAATCATAGGGAATGGAGATATTCCAGGTCGGAAGAAATGTTTAATTATCGAGTTAAAATAGCACAGAATGCAAAGGGTTAATAATATCTGGATACAATCGATGTTTATCGATGGTCACAGCTGTATTCGGATTTACCGTCGACTGGTACACGGTGTTTTCTCTTCTGTATTAACGGGGATTCTGTTTAATGGTTTCAGACTCGCGGAACGGCTCTTCGGAGATGGTAGACATGCCCGCCGGAACTGTTCCCAATTTGGGCGCCGTGGCCGGCGAGGACATGGCATCCTTGTGGGCGTCCTACGCAATGGGACTAAAGAAGACACCGCCGCCAGGATCGTCCGCGACGCCCTCGCGATCGGATCGCGATCGAGAGTCCAGTCCACCGGGGGGCGAAGGGACGGGGAGCGCTCACGACGAGACCAGCAGCAGCGGCAATAAAGAGGACGAGGACGACGACGACGAAGACGCCGACGAGAGGCTGGACCCCAGACATCATGACCCGGAGCGTCTGAAGGCTTTCAACGTGAGTCCCCGTTTGAGTGTATTGCGACCGCGGCCGATTTCTTCTCGGAACGAAGGAGAACCGCAAGGGCGGAGGACGCCCAATATTTTAACACTCTCCGTTCTTACCTCGATCGCTCAAAATCATTTTTTCAAACTTTTTAACGACCCATAATTTGAATTAGATGAAAATAACATTCTTCGTTAATTCTTCTGATGTTTTCGCTACTTTCTGTTTCGAGCCTTCTAATTTTTGTCACAAATGCATAGCATTCTCATGTTAGAGACAATTAGAGACCAGCTGTCACCCTGTCAGATATTTTTCGAAACGTATGAAAGCGCAGACGCGCCATCTTGTATTCCATCGGATTTTTACGAAGACCCGCGGCGCTAAACCGGTTAATCTATTCCGCAGGCTGTTATCCGAACGGTAAATCTATAAAAAGAGAGCACCAGCTAAACCGCGCGCGCGTCAGCACCGCGTGGCATGTTCGTTCGGCATTAAATACCGTTTACTAGCAATTACTTCCATTTAATTATCTGATGTTAAACGTCTCCGGGGGAGCGTGCAACACCTGAAATCGAATCCGGCGTCGGTGGTGGTCGCGGCGCACGGTCTTGCCCATTTCCTTCCATGCGAGCCGCATTAAACCGGAAACGGCGAGTTTATTGCGGCCGCCATTACCGGGCGGGAACCGCGTAAAAAGGAGTACGAACTTGTTCGCGCGCTCGCAACAGGAAGGAAACTGCCTAAAGAGGAAAAAGCTTCAGCATCGTCCTGATCCAATGAAACTTTAGCCGGCTGGCATCGGACTTTTCCCGAAAAAGCCTCAATTATCATAAAATTTTATGAAAGCGGCGTCGCGGAGCGGCACGCCGGGTTTCTCCTCGCAGTCCTCCTCATCCTCTTCTGCCCCATCTCGATTCCTCCTCATCTCCGTTCATTTTCCAAGCGCGCGAACCTAAAATTCAACCGAGAAGTCCGCAGATGGCCGTGAGCCGGCTACCGAGAGAGAGCCAGGCTCTCCTTTATTAATTACAATTAGTTTAATAGAAGCCCCGTGCGTCCTCCCACCACCGTGAAATTCTTAATTCCTCCCGGCAGCGAAGTGTACGGGCTCGTTTAATTCATTCTGCGGCGGTCGGTCCGCGTCCTCTTTCAGATGTTCGTCAGGCTGTTTGTCGACGAGAACCTGGACCGCATCGTGCCCATCTCGAAGCAGCCCAAGGAGAAGATACAGGCGATCATCGACAGCTGCACCAGACAGTTCCCCGAGTTCGCGGAGAGGGCCAGGAAGAGGATCAGAACGTACCTGAAGAGTTGTCGGAGGAACAAACGAGGCAGGGAGGGCGCGCCCTGGGATGCGGTAAGCTCGGCGGATCCTCTTTCCCAGTAATTTGTCTGCGCATAGTATATGTGGGCACTGTACACAGTAGCGCACGCTTAAGTGTCCGCCGCTATCCCCTCCAAGTTCAACAAAATAGGACCTCGAACTCCGTTGAATTTATAGAAGTCTCCCCCACCACCTAAGTGTCCGCATTCTGGAAGGGTCCCCAGTGAGGACCCTTAATTGTGCACTACTGTGTGCAGTATATGTACAGAAATGTCTCGATATAAATTTGCACGAGCCATCCCCACTCTTCCCCCACCACTTAGTATCTTAGCGGAGCCTTATCTCAGTGGACAAGGGAAGAGAATAACATTACTTAGCCTTAGAGGATAGGAGACTTCAAACAGGTGCCGCGAGCCTAAAAAACAAATTATGCAATGGAAAATTATTTACCTTGCCAAACGAAGTGCCAGTAGATTGCTGAGATTTTTCTTATTAAAATGAGTCCAAACACGACCCGAATCGGACCAGTTGTATAGATTCAATGTTTAAAAAAGGCCTTTAGAGAAAGGCCACAAATATCTTAGTAAAAGTTTCATTAAGCAAATATTATGGACAAAAAGGTTTTATTGAAAACACTTATACGTGAAAAATTATCTATTCTTGAAAGTGTTATTCAGCAAATTTTGTAACGATTAAAAAATTAATGCTTACAGAATGAAATCGTTTGAACATTTAGGAAAGCCTAATAGAACGCAGTGTCGTATATTGTATTTAGACTTTGACAGAGTTGTGATGCGAAGATCAAAATTTTTTATTTCGTTCATGTAATTAAATTCGCTAGAAGTCTATCTTTGTATAAATGTCTACGAAGAATCGTTGGAGGCACTGTCGCCTCGTTTTTGGCAAAAGTTCCTCCGGTTTTCTGTGAACTGTGAAAGGTCATCAGCGAAAGCTCAAGAATTCCTGAGGTCTGAGTCAAGTTCGAGATTTTGGTATGCCGACGATCACGTGACGCAAGCATTTCTTTTTAGGCGAGGCCCACTCCGGCACACTTGACCTCCGTGCAGGCTGAGCAAATTTTGGCAACGGCCTGCGAAAACGAGAGCGACAACGCGAAACGTATGAGAATTGGTATGGAACCTGTGTCACAGCCTATGCCAACTCTTCCGGCCGCAACGGTGAGTAAGATTACTATGAAAATCTATTAATCGTACCTCACCCACGTGGATCGTATAACGTGAAGAAAGTGTTTACATCTGAAATCAATTTTTCGAAGTTATCTGCTCCTAAAATACGTAGAAAAATGTAAGAAACAGATTACGATTGTGTCAGGTAGTCAAAATTGAGGCGAGAAAATGTATGAATTTGTTCTTCTTCAAGATATTTTTAAACATATTTTATTGGGAGTTCAAGCCGTCTTGAAGATATTTTATTTCTTATCTACATTGAATTTTGCTTAATATTACAACGGTTCCGTGCAAACGATGCATGTAAAGTGAGAATGTTTATTCTAATTAACTACATCCGTTCGGAATGACTGATTAGGAAGAACCGACTTACGAATGCTTTTTAAAAAAACACATGGTCCATACGTTCGGATTCAGACACATTGCGCCATCCAGTTGACTATGATCATAAATCAACTCCTGCAACTCCTGTACTAGTGATAAATCCAAATTTTGCAGATGTTCAACTAAGGTAACTTCCATAATTGATAACATAATTACGTACAGAAGGACTCCATTTTTCTTCATTATTACAGTCCATTTTTCCACGAATTTAGAAAACATTGCGAGAAAGAATGTCATTCGCTATGTTCGTGTTGAATAAACATTCTAGACTCGTTCGATGTTATATTATTTTATGCGTTTTCAGTGCGACAGCTTTGACGAAGTAAAATGATTTGTTACGTTACGATTTCGACTTTAGATAACCGCGTTTCACGAATTTTCGAACCCGGATTTCCGGATACCCGACCACCCCTAATCAAAAGCCGAACCGAGGACTCGGGTTACTCGTCCACCCTCAGGTTCCGTATCGCGAAAAACCGGGAATTTTTGGGAAAACGGGTCAAGTTAACGGGGCCGCTGAAATCGAGGATCCACGGATCGTTAGATCGAGTGGCGATCGACCTCGTGACGCAACGCTGATAAAGTTTTCCATAACAGCGGCGGCGGCCCCGGTCATAAAATTATCGCTTGTAAAAATCCGAGCGGCTCTTCGGGTTCTCCTGCGCAACGCTCCGACGTCGCGATACGTGAAACGAAGCTAGGATTGATATAGGTATGTCCGAGAGACTAGTGATAACCCGGGGGTCGCGCACCTCTCCCACTCTGATGCAATGCGCGCACACATTGACCACGTTCCACGCGTACTGCGGAACGACGACGGAAAAATTGAAATACTCGCCGTCAGGAGACGTCAACAAGCCTCGAACCGACTCGGTCCGGTGTCATCATACTTTGGACCTGTTTGAAATTTCAATTAACCTTCTCGACGTTCAATTAAATCGCCGCCTCCACAAAAATACAAGCTCAACGAAAGACCTCGGATCAGCGTATCTCGATGCTCTCGACTCTACCCACTTCCCACTTTACCACGATACTGTTTTAATTGTTGTATGCCGACAAATGCAATGCGAAGAGGGAGTCGATGAAACACCCTTTCGTCCAGAAAGAGTTAGTTAAATCATTTTACACGTATTTAGCACCTCGAAAAATGATACATCCAACAAGTATCGGTATTCTTGATTCTTCGAACTTTATGTCTAAATATTCTTTCGTAGAATCATAGAGACTGCTCTTCTTATATTCGCTGGAATATGCCACTAACAAAATAAACTACGATTCTTTAGAAACAGAAGTTGCACACACACGTGCGTATCCTTCCTCGAAAATGATGAATGGCTGTTTTTACAGCGCTGTCACGTTGGAATTGATTTGTTGTAAGTGTTTTCTTGAATATCGAGGCTGTAAATCAAACGTTCAAAGAGTCCACATAATTTAGCAGAATTGATAATCTCATTTGAAAAAAGTGTTACTTCGTTCAAACAAGTCAATTGGTATTCGATTATTCTTTATGTTCTTAATGAAATGAATTTTAAGGTTCAAAGCTGATTTTTGAGGACCATTCATTAAATTTTATTTTAAGATAAAATTTATTACAACGTCGATCGATAGGATTGTATTCTTTTTATACGAGTGGAAAAGTAAACATATTGACGACAGACAAAAATTTTTTAAAAAACCAAATAGTTTCACAGTATTTAACCCTTATGTCAATACGGGTACCGATATAATGTTTATGTCGATGTATTTTTAATATTTGATGAATCTGAAATTATTAAACGTCATAGAAAATGTTTGATATTGTCGTAACAATTAAACTAGCTACAGCAAAGATTCAAGCTTGCAAAGATTCGGTAAAACAGGAAAGTTTAACAACCCCGATATTATTAAGCGTGATAGAGAATAGTTGGTATAGACACAAGAGCTGAGAGAAAAATAGTCCCTAATCAGGCCTCCATCTGGCTGAAACGCATTCTCCTCTGCGAACGTAACGAGAATCCACGGTTTTCCAGCGGCTCAACAATAAAAATTAGCCGCGCACCTGACAGCGAAGAGCCGCAACATTTTCCAATCAACGAAATACCGCGAATATCAGGGTAATCAGGCGATAGGGAAGTGGAGCTCACGGTGCGGAGTCTGTAGCTCGGTGTGTTGCAGGCAAACATGCGAGCAGAAGTTGCATAGGAGAGAGCACGGTTGAAACTCCGCCGGTACATCCTCGGATATCCTCTCCGGTTCGTTCATCCTGATCGTGGAAAAGCATAGAGAGGAGAGACTCGAGTTTTCCGAGTGTTGGAAGCGGATGGCGTAGACATCAGAAACGGCTGGGTCCAGGGTCTGCACGGCGTGTCGTTGGCGCACCTAATCCTCCCTCTGACCTCTTGAATAGTGCACATCCACCCGGTCTCCCTCTCCCTCCCTCTCTCTCTCTCCCTCTCTCTCTCTCTGCTCCGTACCCCGCCCTCATTTTCCCGGTTGAGCTGCAAGAAGCTAGAAACTTGGTTTCTCGTTTCGACTTATCTACGTTGAAAATCCCTAGCGAGGAGGAGCGAGAGATACAGATGCGGGGAACACTGGGAGAGACAGAGAGGGAAGCAAGCCGAGACCGATAACCTCTCCGACGACCTAAACCTAACCCATTAAGGAGGAGACCGGGGTTCGTGCACGAACGCGGCCGGCTATCTGCCGTGGCCACCTATATAATTGACGTCAACGCACACTGCTCGCCTTTCATAAAAACACCTCCCTACATCCGTTCTCCTCTCTCTTGACGATTTCATTCCTCCGTGCCACGCTCCCTCTCCTCTCCCATCATTCCTCTTCTTCCTCGCCTCTATACTCGGGTCTTTCTTTCTCGATTTCGTTCCTCCCCTTTCTTTCGCCGGCTCTCCTTTCCACGAATTAATTTCATCGGCTTACTCATGGCCGAACGTCTCTGCCCGACACATCTAGCCGCCTCTCGCGTTGCTTTCTCGCCGGTACCGCCATTTCTTGACAGCGTTTTTACACGAAAATCGCGCGAGACAGGTGAGAGACTAGCCTACTCGCCGGGGATGATCAAACCGCGACCTAGAGTGCTAGCTAGCTTGGCTACCGTCTCCGCTGTCGGTTAGGGGATCGCTGATACGCGCCGATCGTGACACGTGCTGTTTTGGTGATTCCGCTCTCTTCGGCTGCTCAAGATAAACCGGCTCAATGAAGCGACTGGTGCCACGGCGATCCTCCTCAGTGATCAGTTCCGCGTTTCCGTGAACGGTCCTCCTCGACGTGCTCTCAACGTGTTCCGCGTTCGATCGATGAGAACCAGGTGCTAACCGGCTGGACCAATCGCTGAGGATTATGACACTGTGACGAAACTGGACTCGTGGGCAAACATGAGGAAAAAGAACCTAAGGGTGGTCCACAAGCAAGTGTACGATAGCGTGCAGATCCAGCAGGTACCGCCACCTCGTTCTCTCTCACCGTCACGTGTTTTGCTCTTTCGTTATTTTTTTCCGAGACGAGTTCGCTGGGTTTTTTCGGTTAATTGGCGCGAGTTGGAAACTGCGTCGGAGCGATTCGACGTCGCCAGTAGCGGAAATTAGGTCAGAATTCGAAAAAATTGTTGTGAGCGTGAGATAATTGCTTCGCGCGTGCTACCGGTGGAGGGGGCGCCCGAGATACAGCCAATCGGGAGCCAGCGAAATGTTGCGATTATGGTCCATTTAACCGGAGAACCAAAAGTCGTGCCCTGACTCAGACCTGAATAGATTTCGCTGTGATCGATTGGCGATTGTACAATGTGTCGCTTAGGAAAATCATCGCTTCTGTTTCAACTGGCTTTAGAGACGAGCAATTGTTGTTGTTGTTGTGTCTTTAAACTTGTTCGAAACGATCTTGATGCTTCTTGGATAACTGGTTAATTCAATTTTGTATCGTTAGCGAAAGGTATACCGACTCGAACAAAAGGGACCAATTAACATTAAGTTAATATTAACTACTGTACGAGTCAAAATTACTGGTTTCACTATTCATCGGTTTCAAAAATCACTGTCACTATTAATTTCTTTAACATTGCACAGGGTCTACGTTATCGTTTCAATACAAAACTGAATTTTGATTCATGATCATACACGGTAGCCTCTGGTGCAATGACGGAACTACCTTCTTCTATTTCAAGTATAATTTTGGTGACAGACTGAACCTTTTCCGCCATCAATTAAACAACTATCACACTAATTCGCTTAGAAATAAAGAAGCACCGAGCGCTACAACCGCTTTGAGTTTACTGTGACATGAAAAAAGCTTGGAAACTCGCTACAGTTTTTCCAGTGGTAGCTCTCGAGCGTAAAACGGTCGGGAAACTAGTTTACGACCGAATATGAAAACGCGAGAGCTACCCCCATGTTTTTCCATCGGTCATTTAAGCTGGAGAAGAGACTAAGATCGCGTTCTGGTTACAGCAAACGGATGTCCGGTCAAGTTTGGAGCATTTCTCGAGTACACCGGTGAAATCACTTCCGGGCAAAAGGGAGGATACACCGCCAACATCGTTAACGTCCCTAGCACCGTTAACCAGCTTGGCGAACTTACCGAGCGGCACCCTCTCTTCTACACCCCTATCTCTCGCGCCAGCGTCGAAGCTGCTCACACCGGCGGATAACAAGGGTCTCATGAGGTCAGTACGAACTTTGGTTGGTCAAAAATATATCGAACATTCTGCCGTGTTACCGTGTTATACGGGATCGTGAACGTGTCTTCGGAGAGCGATGAGCGTGAGCTACGATCTTTCCATTGATACATGCTACGGTGTTTTATTGCTCCTAGCTCGCTCGTTGTTGGGTTGCGAGTGTTCTGCATTTATAGTTCGCGAACGATAGATACTCGTGCGGTGATATCTCGGTACCGCGCAGAGAGACGTTTAAAAACAGAGATGTAGCTAGATGAAGTTAGAAAATTTGTCGTAAATATAACTTGTAATTCGATTAAACGGAAGTGTTATTCAGCGCATCAAAGTGAGTAGAATGGCGCGTAACAGGTGTCAATAGCTTAGCAATAGTTTCACCAAAATTAAATGCAGCATTATAATACAGTAACCGTGCTACCATTCAGTGTTTAGTTCGTATAATCGAGATTCTCCTGTACGTTGGCCTAATAATACTTTGAACATCCACCGTAGTTTGGCGATTGGTAGCTTAGGATCGAGAACATTACGCTCTGCGTTGTAATCAATTTCGTTCATTCTCGGCGAGTGATCTCTCATTCACCGATCGTCGAAGTAACAACGGCCTCAGAAGGAGTCGTAGATAAAGCGTCGCGTAGCCGGGCAAAGGTCACGGTACGAAAAGTGTGAGAGAGAGTGAGAAAGAGAGAGAGCGAGAGAGCCGGAGGCGGAACCGGGCGGAGCTAATCAATGCTACACCTTATCGTTAACACGAATCTCGCTCGCGTTTTTCAGCCAGGCAACGATAGTGAGCTCCTCGGCCGTTAATGGTGTTGCCAGCGGCGGTGCACCCACGGCGATGTACAGACCGAACTTCAGCCAGGCGTTCCAGCGTGCTGGTCCGACGACGGTGCCGCCGACCCTCTCGGCGGGACTGTACCCGACGCAAAGCTTCACATCAGGTCTCCTGAGCAACGGTACACAAAGTAATATTGGTTATCGGTGTCCTTATAATTTCGCTTCCGCTTAGCTCTTCCCTGTTCTTTTCATTTCTCTAGACGCCGTCCTCTAATGGTTCCCGCGACTAGCTCATCCGCGCGCGCACGGTTGCTGGAAACATTAGAGGACACCTAGCTCAACCGGCTCCCACCAGATAAGACAATTCTCCTCTATTCGCTCCGATCGGAACTGAGTCACGCTCTGCGTCCGAGATTGCACATCCAATTCTTAGATTCCGTTTGCTTAGCCTCTGCTACGGCGATCCGGACGCTTAGCCGGGACCCACAGTTATGTACAGTTTTTTGAAAATACTCCCATGTGCTGGGATTTTTACTGAATACGACGTGGTTTTGTTGATATAACGTTGACGATAGACTAACTGTTTTATCATACGTATTTTTGTAGTTGGGAGTTGTTCGAGCTATTTTCTACGTAATGCACATTCAACCTTCCCAGTAGATGTAATATAAAATTTACTAACGATCCTCTAGAGTCGCTTTACCTGCCACAGGCCTGTTAACAATCTCCACCAACACTCTGCTATGTTCGCAAGAACCTAAACAATCCTTTCCAAAAGTAATCTGAAAGGAAGATCTTAATAAAAACTGTAATTTGAGAATTCGCTAAGAAGCTGAGAAATTGATCGTAAACCGTTGATTTAAAATGTTCCTTAACCCTTTGACTGCAGCGCTCTTTAACAAAGTATCTCCAAAACGCAAGATTATCCGAAAGACCCATTTTCCTAGCCACATGCACGGAGTGCTTGAAAACCGCTTGAAACCGCAGCCTGGAGGGGCTAATCCCGTCATAACCTTGATAATTTTTCCAGGACCGACAGACCTGAGCATGAAGAACACGAAGCCGTTGCTGAGTCACAAGCTAAACGCAACAGAAATGACTGCGGTCAGGCAATTGATCACGGGCTATCGAGAGTCCGCGGCGTTCCTACTGAGGTCCGCCGACGAACTGGAGCAATTGTTGCTCCAGCAACCATAGAGCTACATGTACGTAGCGGGCGGTCAGCAAATTAGTTCGTAAGTGTCAGCCGGGTAGCGAAGAAGAAAACGAGAAAAAGAAAAAGAAAGAAAGCGTCGTTCAACCGCACGAGTAACACCGGCAATATCTGATCTTCGGAGACCTGAACGCCGGCATGAACGAGGCACGCTTGCCCCTTTCGACGTCTTCGGTTACCGACGGTCGGTAAACGAGTTTCTCTTATCCTGCATTAGAAAAAGCATTTCCTGATCGACAACCCTTCGAGAGAGACCAAAAAACCAAGTCCTTCTGACGATTGTCCCTGGGTAATCGTTCCGGGGGTGAATTCATGGAGGACGATCCGGGATTTCGAAGTCAGCAGCCTATCCGACAGGGCTGGGGGATGTTTCTTAGATAACAGAGGTTCCACATGCGACACGAGAAGCGCTGAAACGCGGAGTTTTAAGACTAGATTTAAGGGAACTATTCAAACAGGGTGTACATAGAGAGGATTTACAGATATTTACTTAACTATCGATAAGCTTAAGCTTAAATGACGAGAGATAGCGTGTGCGGTGTGCGTGTGCGAGTGCGTGCGAAAGACCTCCGCGGACCTGTAGGTCGCTGAAGAATATTGCTACCTTCCTATGGTCCTGCGAGCCGAGTCCCGAATGTCACGACCACGTGCAGCTCGAATGATCCTTGCCGGTCGCACGGTGATTACCATAACCGGCAGAATGATGCTTGACTCCGGTTGCTGTCAACGGCAAGGGTCATTCGTGCCCTCTGTATGCTCAAAGTTGGCCATTTTTGTCCTCGAGCTTGCGGCTCAGAGTTACAATCGCGTGTATATACGGCTGGTCGCGAAACAAGCATCATGGTACGTTATCTGAAGATCATGCGAAAGGATGAGAGCAGGAATCGTGGACGCCGCAGGCACACGTGTACATAGACACGCGCATACGCATACCCTCGCGCGTAGACTCATGTATGTAAATAGGTCGCAGGAAAAGATTGCTGTTTTTCCACTGGAGACAGTGGGGAATCGACGAGTTTATTGATAATTATTTGTACACTGGCGCAGCCACGATGGCCCGGCAGAGAGCATAGTACTTGAATCGTGCAGGTTTCGTCGACGATCGTGGATTACAAATTGGTGGACGATGTTTTCCCGTAGAGGCCGTCAGGTTCGTGACGTTTTGTTTTTGAGAACTAGCACTTTGGAGACGCTTCAGATTTGTTGAGAATTCTGGTCTTAAATTGCCGAACGAATAGGGTGCACGTAACGTTCTTCAGGAACTGGATCTTTTATTTTGTGAAAACACGGAAGCAAAACTTTTACGATGATATGAAAATTTTGTTTTGCTTCGGTTGATTTATTTCTCTTTGTTAAATGACGAACAAAGGAGACTTGTGTTTTTAAAATGATGAGGTGACGCGAAAGAGCACATTTAACAAATGAGTTTTGTTGAAGAATATGTTTTGATCTATTGGAACATTTATTTAATTGTAGTTACTTTTTAGTTAAACATATTTTTAGTATGAAATGATTGTTATTGATCGGTGAATCAATTTGTATTCGATTTCTGTTATGACGACAGCAAAAATTGTTGTACTTCGATTATTTATGAACTCGTTAGTGTCGCTTAAAGAACATATTTTATAAATGTGTGGTACTGCCACATATAAATTTAGAAGTACTAATATAATATTATCACATGACTAAAAAATATGCTATAAGGCATACTGTTATGGGACCATTGAACCTTCAGAAACATCGAATTTCCAAAAGCCATGCACAAGTGGTTTTTCGTTTAGAATGATTAAAAACTAATCAAAGTCTGTTGAAATTTTCGAAATTGGTTGTGACTTATCCATTGCAAAAGGCTAAATAGCATTATTACTTACATTTATTCCCGACGAAATGTTCTTTTACAACTATAATCGATATTATAGAAAGGCATTAAATATTATTTCATATTTCAACGCTGTAATGCAACGATCAGACACAACCGTACTCTAAATTAATCCTTTCAAACATCCCTGCAATTCTCAACAAACAAATTCCTTGGACGATAGTTTAATGTTAGCTCCATTGCTTGTTTAGAAAGCTACTTCTCGAAAACAAAACGGATCGTCGAATTTTTTAATGGTGTATACTATGGAATATACTTATAAATTATAATCCACGGCTTTTGACCCGAGCTGTACATATTTATCGGGACCATCTTGTCACGATCGGACAATACGTTGAAACCGTATTTATGGTCTCCGGACGCATCACTGTGTTACCAAAGAACACTGATTATTATTATTATTATTATTATTATTATTATTATTATTATACGATAATATACGTAGCGCTATATATACAGGCGTTTATTTCTTCCTTTCTGTTTTGATTCGTTTCAATCATTTGAGTGATATTGTTGTTCCCATCGGACCAAGGAGTCATCTTACCTGTTTAAAAAGATGAAAACCACCTTATGGGGGTGGGTCGCGTCGGTATCTTCCGTCATAGATCAATTTCTCCAATCGATGTTTCTCTTTCTTTTCTCTCTCTCTCTCACTTCTTTTTTTAATTACGTTGTTATACCTAATCGTAACGATTAACGCGTCTAATTCTCGCTACTACCATTTTATATTATATTCTAGCACACGATACTGTCACTACGATTGTATTGGTTCCCGCGAACCGAGACGAAGAGAACGACGATGATTCCTCTTCGTCGAGAACTAGTTTTTCCGCGAGATTATGGCGTTTCGCGAGTTGATTCTATTCTGTCGTTGTTTTGTACATAGTTTATACACATCGTCGTGTCACGATGCGAGAAAATGGTGAAAGAATACTGCGGATACACGAGTTTCTTTTAACGAGATTTCAAGAGAGAATATATATTATTATTATTATTATTGTAATTATTGTACACGGTGCGACCGGTCCGGTCGCTTGACTCGATTCTCTCGCGAATTACTTCTAATGGAAGTATGTTGTTCACAGAATCGCGTGACTTGGGCATGTGGAACAATTCGTAGAATCATTGTTTAACTTAACAAAGTAAATAAAGTGTGCTTTCAATTCATATTTTATTTTATATTTTTATGCGTGGACTAGTTAACGATCATTTAGAACTTATCGTTAGTAAGTTGCTGTGCATCCTGTTTAAAAATTATGGAGCACGCACAAATGAATGAAAAATTATTGATACTTAAATACTTCAATAAAAAATCGATATAAAATATTGTATTAGAGGTCTCGAATGTGCGTTGTCATTCATATATTTTTACGTAACGACAATACTGTTTAAATGACATTGACAAAAATCGAGATTTGAAAATAATGTTATAGTAAAATTCTCATGTCGAGCACAGACTGCTGCTGTTCATATTACAAAATTCTTGAATACAATCTGGTATTAATGATGCAAAGTGTTAAAAGAGGGTGTGAAACAAGATCCTTTCATTCGCATTAGTTTTAGAGACGATCGCGCGCGTGTTCGAACCGGACGCACCATGTATGTATTATATATATATATATATATAAATATACGAATCGTATTGTGTGTATATACTGTTTGCGACTGTAAAATATGTTCACGCGGATGACCGATGGCCGTAGTCGCCACGACCGAGCTCGAGAACTCAGAGAAACATTCCACCACCAGGGGAGGGAGGACGATTAGGAAAAAGAAAGGGTTGACGAACAGCCATCCGACTGTTTCCGGCGAAGCAAACGCGAATTTCGCAACGAACTCATGCTTCCTTCTTCCTTTTCCGTTCCGCTTCGCGGCCGTTTCCACCCGTCGTTTTGTCCATCGATCAGACACACTGCAAAAGCGTGTATCCCAGCGATCAACGATCGTTTCGATCATTCCCAACGATCATCGGCGTCTATCCCCAATCGTTGAACGTGTCGAATGGGTTCCAATCTAGTTCTACAACGTTCAAAATTTGTCTCGGTTCCTCGGTTAATTCGGAGAATTGGAAGGACTCGAGTCCCTGTCACAGATGAAGTCACTGATTCGTGATATATATACATATATATTCAGAAAGCGTTTTTGTTGCTGATTACTCTCTCTTGATTATGTAGAATGTAACCGTTTCAAATTCTGTTCTTCACATATATATATATATAGATATATTATTGAAAATGTTCTCCTGGCGTTTCGAAAGCCAGATATTCAAATAAAATTTATATCAACACGAAACTTATTGTTTGCGATCACGAAATTATTATTTGCGATAACTGGTTAGACATCTCGTTAATCTGGGTATTAACATAATCATATTTCCTCTAACTCCTAAAGCACACACAGTAACGTTAAATATCGAAGGTTTTGGAAAATCTAGTGCATCATGGTCTTGAATTTACTTATTCCTTTCGGTACCAAGAGAAAATATACTTTACAGAGGTTACATGGATGCAAGAAAGACAGTAATACTATTTACCAATTAACCCATTTACCTTAGTCAATTAACATTTACATAAATGTGAGTCGTATTTACCTCCTTTCAATTCTAAGAATACACACATCTATTTCGAACCCAAAAAGTTCTAAACTAACATGGAATCCATCGGACTGGGTGGGAAACAATTTCTCCGTGATTCAGCCAAAGCTATCATTCATTCGCTTTGTCCAAATCTGAACGTTTTTACTTCGAGAAGCCACTGTTAAAGAGATACTTCTAACTCCTTGTATGGTGGATATCGTTGAAGCTACCACAAGTCATTCAAAACCAATCAACAACTATGTTGTGCCGATATATCCCATAACTCCTTCTATGGTGGATATCGCTGAAGCCATCACACGCTCTTGCCTAGTCAACCTTCTTCCCAAAGAAATCATCAATTACAACAGTAATCACTTTGGCATCCAGATAATAGGCTGGTAGCTTTCCGGTAGCAACGAAGTTATATTCTTCTTTAAGATTCATCAAGGCTTCTCTCATAATTCCTGGAGAATTTTCTAACACTTCGTCTTGGCATCATTGGTGAATGTTATACCCCATTGTTCTTTAACCGAACGAACTCTTGTCCTCTCCAACGTCCTCATTCTTGCGTGCAAACCACCCGATGAGTCTCGGACCGAACCCACCGACCACATGACTTCTCCCATATCATGAAAGCTTACTGACCCACATAACAAGCTAGACGCCTCCCCTAAGCCCACATCTCTCTGCAGTTGCGTCGGAGATAAAATCCGTTTCGATAAGAAAATCCAGGTGACTGGCCACGATCCCAACAAAAGAACTCTTCAGAACTGATATGGTGTCCTCGAGAAGGGGCCAAGTGCTACGAGCAAGTTGTTCAGCTGCCTCGGTTGAGACCAGTCGGATGCAAATCGGAGATCACAATTTGGAATGAACCGAATCACGTGCACGTCGACGGATATTATTATCGTCGGGCATCTGACTCGCGGAATTCCAATTGCCGTGGACTGCTGGCTTTGTCTAGGTGATCGAGAGCGACTATCGTGATTCGGTATAGTGCAATAGCCTTTTACACACTTCAAACTTCTCTCTGTCTCTCTTTCTCCGCGCGCATAAAGTAGACTCCGCTTCGCGACACCGTGGAACGCCTCCTTTCATTCGAACGTCTCCTCTACGCGAATGTAATAATCATTAGGATCGTCGTAACTTTACAGCCTAGTTGTACCGCGTTAGATGTATATCTCCGGGACTCGTACACTTGTACCGTGTGTAATGGATTCGCGTGCACCTGTCAACGCATACCCACAACAATTCTGTTTCGCGTCACACAGTTTCTGGAACCAGCTGTCGACCAGGTCCCGATCAAACTTCCGTCAAATACGAAGATGCTCGAATTCATCCTTCGCGCTCTGTCGCATCTATTCGACGTTATTGTATCATTGAATTAAGTTGTTGCACATGAAATTCCAGATTTTGAAATGCAAATGTTACGAATAGAATGAGATTTTGATTGCTCTCGTGACAAAAATTAGCAGGTGGAACTGAAAACAGTAAAGAGGCTAAAGGTACTTAACAAGAATATTTCTGTACACTAATTTTTGGTACTACAATTTCTTTGAGACATTTAGAATTTTTAGTCTTAAGCTTTCTTAATCAATCTCTACGTAATTTTAGAAAAGTCCAAGGTTTAAAGATATTCAGATTAAAGATTTTCACAGCATATCGAAATAATTAATGTGAGAAATAAATGTTCATTTAGCTCCCTGCAATGGATATAGACAATTTTTATTTTGTATAGAGATCCTATTTAATTTTCAGTTTTAGTATGAAGCTTATTTCATACGAGGTAAACTTTTCATACGACTAGAAAAATAAATATTGATAATATTGAAGAATGTGAACGACCGAGCAATTCATTTTTTATCGTAACGCAACGAAGAAATTTGTAGCTATTTGATACGGTATGTTATTGATCGCAATGGTGCTCCGATGAACAATATCTGTTTACGTTAGAACAATCCATTTAAGATTTTTATTCCATTAATCGTGCAGACACTTTTGCAGAAAATCGTTATAATAAATTCCAACGAGTACCATGAAAAATGCGCTCTTACAACTTTTAGAAGGGGTTGGAAATGAGCTTGAACCTTGCCGAGTTTTTCGGAACACCCTGTAGACGCATTTTGCAGTTTATCGATCGGCGATGAAGTTTGATTCGAACTAGTTCGCGGCTGGTCGAACTTTCCGCTGTTCCATCCGACGATGATCACTGAAAGAGAAACCGAACTCGGTGGAAGCCTGTTCAAAGCGAGTCGGAACTGCGATTCCGACAGTCGGCCGAATCGTTCCTAGGGAAAAGAGAGAAAAAGAAATCGGGCACCGACTCCACGATACGCTGACAAACGGATCGAAAGGAAAACGAGAAGACAAGGAAGGTTACGTGAAACTCCGAAGCAAAAGAGACACACACGAAACATATACATATACACACACACATAGACAAATACGAACGTACACATTAAAGAACAGAAACAGCAGACGACACTTGCATTTCCGTTTTTCATTCTTTTTTTCGTACATATACACCGTACATGTTAATATACATGATAGACATATAAATATGATAAACTATATTTATATTTTTTCGTTCGATCGTCCACGCGAACGCGCGAACACATCTTCGAGAAAACGTGTCCGTATCTTGTTTGTCTACACGGGGTGCAGTTCTAACACCGTTCAATGTAATCGCGAATTGATGTATATTGACTAAAGATATAAATATTACTTAACGAGATAAAGAAAAAAAAAACAATTGAGAAGAATATGTATTTGTTCCTGAGAAAGAAAATAATAAGAGTAGCACTACCGTAATATTAATATCGATAGTAACGATAAAGATAATTTGATGGTACATACTTTTCTTATAAGTAACCTTATACATTACTACGATTATTGTAGAGTTGGTACGGTCTTTGATGATGCCTTGCCTGTAAATGTAACGTTAAATGAAAAAAAATCTTATTACCTTGTAAATGTTTTACCAAATATAATCGATTATTCAACTTATAAACGAGCCTCGCTTCGTTTATCCTTTCCGTTTACCGTTTATGGTTTTCAATTATTTATCCGTCTGTGATCCACAGGTTTTCACAAAACATAAATGTTTTGTGCTAGAAATTAATGCAGACAATTTTTATCTGCGTATTGCATAAATATATTTAAAAAATTCTCGGTTCATTTATTACGTAGCGAATCAGGCAAACAATAAGTAACGAATAAACAATGAATAAATAATCGGTTCTAGTTTCATGGTTTATTCGAAAATTTTGTCGGATTTAAATTGGAGTAGCATCGATGTTTCTTCGTTGCTCACCCTATATATCCGTTCGTACGCATAATCAGCGCCTTAAAAGCGACGAACAAGCAGCCGGATAATGTATTATGTACACATGGTATCGAACGAAATGGAAAGTCGAATGTGACCCGCACGAGATCACGATCTTATTTCGATTGTGAAATAAGAGCTGCCCACGAGCATGGTTCCGAGCAACAAACGAAAGTAACATCGGGCCCGATCTTTTATTTGCAACGAAGCAGTCCTGAGCTTAAATTATTCGACATGCTCCGCGAGCTGTAATATTTCAAACTGCGAACGGCACGGGCTTCTATTCTTAGAAATAAAGCGCTAAAAAAAAATTATATTCGAACATGCAAATATAGTTCGAACGCCTTCTAAACAAAATTGAAAATTCATACTCTTCGCGCGTGGTTTCGATCTTATTTAGGAGTTACCACAAATTCTACCAAAGGACACGCTTCCCAATTTCTTTGGATGACTGCACCAACAAAGTAGGTGAAAGATATTAAAACAAAAAGGTTATTTTTAATTTTGAAATTTCATCGATGCGTATCCATTAATCCCTCATTGACACTCTTTAACCTCTTAACTGCGGAATTTAATTTTAAAAATCCCCCACAGAGAGAACGCAGGGCAATGTGTCCTATTATAAATTGTACGAAAAACGAGGAAGGATTACATTTTTATTTGATAAAAAATTAACAATTCATTCTTCAAAAGATTATTGTTATTGAACCGCAATAGAGATTTTGAGAGATTTACACGTCGAACGCAGTTAACTGGTTAAGAATATATAAAAGAATTTGTAAACTGTGGATTTAACTTTGTAATGGTATCCTGGGGTCTCCGATGACCCCAGTCAAATTTACTGTACACCAATTTTATTTCAGCACTGCAATAGTCTTCGGTATTGGTTATTTAATTTACTCTAATACATTTGAAATTGAAATCCCCAATTGAGAACGAACTGCAATAGAGGGTTAAATAGACATTTCCAATAAAATTCACAGGATCAATCTCCAGGATCGATCCCCAGGAAAAGGGTAACAAGAAGTGCCTCTGGTAGATCGTGGATCTATCGCAAAAAGGCGACAGTCCGTGGTGTCCTGGAGTGGCGCGGTATCCGAGGATCTAAAGAAGCCTTCAGCCGCGCGTCCATGATGGTCGCCGGCCTTCGACGTGATTTAACGCGGGTCGGACGATATTTATTAACCGCATTAATTAGCTTTATTAATCGCAGCCGCGGCGGAAAGTGTCTTTTCCATCGTAAATACCGTGGTTGACCGCGTGAGAGCAGAGAAATTTGCGGAATACTCGACGAACCGGTGTCGGGCCTGGGCTGGATAATATACCGGGATATCCCGATTGCTGTAGCCTCGGTAGCGAGCTCGCGGGAAGATTAAGGGCTTATTACGACCGTGACAGAGGATTAATGACGCGGGCAGCGTCGGTTTATCGCGGCAACGATCCGAATAAATTCGTTTACCGGTGATTGCGGGAAAAATGCGCTGTACAGCCGGTGGTGGTGCGGGGGTGTGCTGTACCGGAGCATTTATCAAGCCTAATTCGTACACTCCCACCTGCTCTAATTGCATCGTTAAGAGGCAACCGGTCGCCGGTATCTAACGACCCGGTGATTGGGGTTATTGATACAGGCCTCCGCGGCCGCCGCGCCGCCGCCGCTCCGCCGCGGTTCGATATTCGATCGGTTGTTCCGAGTGATTTCTCGTGCACCGCCGTGATTTACGTTGTATTTGCGTTCACGTTCTCTTTCATTTCGGCCCCCGGCGTTACCTGCTGTTTGCCTTTGCCTAGGTTAAGGCTTCGTTTACACGGCTGATCCTGTTGCGGTCAAGGTACCCTCCTCGAATGATGTACGCCCGGACGTGACTCGAAAGTGAATCTTACGCGAGACCTGCACCTCGAGAACGGACACACGTCTACACCCGACAATACTGTAAGACGGTATGTAAAATCATACGAATCCGTGCTGCAAAATGGAATTTATTTTTCTGATCTGCAAGAGGAAGATGATCGAGAAGAATTCTTTCAGCGCCATGTTACGATAAACGGATTTTTATATGTACGTGATTCTTACTTTGTTTATTTAATTTCTTATATTTTAGTTAGAAAGAAATATGTGTAAGCTGCACAAATATAAATTACAACAAAGTTTGAGAGCTATATTTAACCCCTTGCCGTAGCTTTTCTTTTACAGATACAGTGATTGGAACGACTTTATGCACAAAAATGTCGTAGAAGGGAAAAGAAAATGTATACTTTCTGTATGGCTATATTTCGTTTGATTCTTAAATATTGATTACAATCGAGTCCAATTTTATTTCATGTAAAATGAAACGCGTAAAATTCATATTTGTTAGACTTTGTTGAAAACCTTCGTCACGAATCTGACGAATCTGGCTCGTTAAAGTACGGCAAGGGGTTAATATAATTGGTAAACGAAATTGTTTAAAATAAGTAGCAGTCAAGGAACTGTCTTTTCAAGTAAATTTCAAATAAAGCATTTACAATAAAGTTGGGAGAATTGTTGGCAATAAAATTGAATAATAATTCGAAGTGCAAAGAGTTAAGCGTTCCTCACCGTTCATCACCGTTCCTCCAGCGGATTAGGCGACATACCTGAAAATTACGTCGTAGCAGGTAAAACACCGCGCTCCGATAATGTCAACCCCGATAGATAAACAACACGTGCGCAGACCCACCGAAACCGACGAGCGGGCATAATCATAAATCATCATCAAGAATCATAAATCACGCCATCGACGACCGAAGACAATAACAAAAGGAATTTCCATCACAGTTTCCCCACTCCTCGACCCCTACAAGGTCCTTCCGACGCACTCTGATACAATTAACAAACGCTACGTTTCCTCACCTAAACCCACCCTTAACTATCCGGAGCGAGATAGCAGATAGCCTGGCCAAAAGTGCCACTACTTTCCTTTCCTTAAACATTTTGAGAGTTCCTTATACCGATCTGTACGAACTCTTTATGAAAAACGCCTATACCAATACTCTATCCTTAATTAGAAAGCAAGGGTTGTTTAAAGGAAAATATTATTTTGCGCACTATTTTAGGAATAACCGTCGTCCTTGGTTCAAAGGCATAAATTTACCTCGTCGCTTTATCGTCTCTATAAACCGATGCAGAGCTGATCATTATCATTTGGCCAGTTCCCTAGCCCGTATTGGCTTCATCGATAACCCAATGTGTAGATGCAACTCGGAGAGCGAAACCCTCAACCATGTTATTTGGCAGTGTGATTTATATAATGCACAAAGATTAGTACTTTTGGAGAAACTCCACAAATTAAGATTTCAGTTACCTTTGGATGTTTCCTTGTTTCTAGCCGGGCCCAATATTGGGGCATGTCGTTGCATTATATCCTTCTTAAATAATTGTAATTTGCGTGTTTAGGTGTCACCCAAAAGGGGGAAAAAAGATAATTGTACACCTCTACCTCTACGTTTATATTGTCAATACTTCTTACCATATAATTTTCTGTTTGTATTTAAAAAAAAAAAAAAAAAAACTATCCGGAGGCCGGAGTAACTTCGTCTCGTTCGCTGTCACGATTTCGGAAAGTGTGTCGTGTATTAGTATTTAACGATCGGGTAGAAACCTGGTATTTCGAGTAACTTCGTCTCGTTCGCTGTCACGATTTCGGAAAGTGTGTCGTGTATTAGTATTTAACGATCGCGTAAAAGCCTGGTGTTTCGAGCTCCGAAAATAGTGTTTCCATTTTGTGACTGGCACAATTATTCAGACGTATTCGCGTTGATGGCAGTGCCCTGTAGATCCGACGGAGGAACAGAAAATTTTGAGAAATTTGTGAGTACTTATACTTTACATTAATATTCGGTTGGAACGAAAGTTCGTAGCGTTTGTAAATTAAAATTGAAAACTAAAATTCAGATATTTATTCATAGATTTATTCAATAACATATTTTCAATTCTGTTCTATTACTTTTTGCCATTTTCGAGGTAACTTCTCGCGTCATCGAATAAACATACGAATAAATACCTTAATTTCATCTTCGATTCTTAATTTGAAAACGCTACGAACTTTCTTTCCAATCCAATATTTCATAATGCAGGATTAACTCCTTGCCGTATCATTTTCTCTACAGTTACAGCGATTTAAACGTGTCCCCAAAAATGTCGTAATAGAGAAAAGAATATTTACATTTTTGGTATGACCACATTTATTTTAACGCTTAAGTATTTATTACAAACGAATCAAGTTTTATTTCATTCAAACGGTGAGAATTGTGTGTGAAAAACGTGACAATTTCATGCTGCAATCTCTCGAGCATGATTTCGTAATTAAAGCTTTTCGGAGATCATATAATTTAAGCATATTCTAACAGGGGACGGACAAGGGTAATATACTACAGCAACGTAAGTCATGAACTGTACTTTTTCCATTCCAGATGCGTCCATATTTTTAAGACATTAATTACACATTACTTAGTAAACCAATACGAGGTGTGATCAAAAACTAAGGTGACTTTTTATTTTTATCAAAAAACATTTATTCGTTAATCAATATTTATGTTGTCCCCTTCAAAGTAATTCCCCTCAGATATAATACACTTGTGCCAGCGCGTTTTCCAATCCTCGAAGCACTTCTGATAAGCACTTTTTGGTATAGCTATGAGCTGTTCCAGCGATGCAGTCTTTAATGACCCTTTTGAGCAAATCAGGATCATCGTTGACGTCGTTCAACAGCTCCTGAGCGATGCTCGTACGACGTTTCTTCTGGTTAAAATTAAGCAGTTTCGGAACAAACTTCGCCGAACACGCAAAACAGTTCTAACCTTTATGCTTCTCGCAAACGAACAAAAAATGCTATATAGCTGAAACTGTGAACATATGTTCGGGACGAGTGTACCAACATAAGAAAAAAAAAGAAAACGAAAATCGACTGTAGGTATCCCGCGAAATTCAAAAAGTCACCTCACCTTTTGATCACACAATCTCGTACAAGCTTTGCACAGCTCGTACAATCTCGATACAAGATCAACGCATCGTGGATCCTAGCATACCGAAAGGGGCCAGCCGATGAACAGGGTGCGGTAAAATTACACCGCCGCACCGCGCCGAAATCGTAGCCGGTAAGATGAGAGATGTCGATAAGCGATAATCGGGAACCGGTCGATTTTCGCAGAGTCGAAGGCGACGACCCTTCGATCGAGTAGTCGTCGCGTCGGTTCGGTCACCCATCGACCGATGCCAATTATACCAATTACGGGGACCAATCAGCGCGCATATCGCACCAACCGAAAGGAGAGACTGCTCATTAAATCCGGCTTTAATCCCCTTGCACCGCGTCCGGTAATGGGACGGACTCATCGCAGGCCTCTGCCTCTGCCGCGCTGCGAAATAGGGAACGTTCCTCGTCCCCCGCTGGGCCCGGCGAGGTTGCCAGGGTCATTCGATTCAAAGGAAGGTCACGTCAAGGTCATAGACACACCACCCAACGATTACAAGGCGCGATTTAGCTGGGCTCTCTCCGGTCCCGGTGGCCTTTTGCGAAGTCTTACGGGCTTCGCTTACGTCGGATGAATACGCTGGAATACCTTGTTTAGCCACCGTATACGATTAGTTCCTTTTTTTTCTTTCTTTCATCCTTTCTTCCTTTCTTTTTTCTTATTAGCCTGCATTTTCTGTCCCCCGTGTATAAGCCCCTTGCAACGAGGAATATTTATTGCTCGGTTCGAACGAGCCTAACGAACGTTTCGATCATCCATCGCCTTTCGAGGATACAAGTTGTTTGATAGTCTATCGGAGCTTCGAGATTAGTCTCTCTGTGCGAGAGCACAATGTATTGGAAAATTGGAAGAAGTTGGCGTAGTATTTTTAAATTCTTTTAATGTTTTCATCGTTTTAAATTACACCTACTCGTTTTTGTTATAAATGCATAAAATCCGCTGTGTAATAATAATAATAACAACTTCGTTAACAATTGTCTGGTATATCGGTGTGCAAAAAATTTGCCATTTTAGTCAGACGTTCAGTTTCGAAAAAGAAAGATCTTTGGATCCTTGAAGCTATCGGAGAAAGGCTTCTTCGAATTGTCGATAAATCTCGAACGAGGCGGGGACCGTGGTGGGGATTGCAAGTAAGTTGAAGGGTTTCTGTCGTTTTATTTCCGTGACCAGGTCGAATGATTTATAGGACATCGTGGACGATCCTCGAACTTTCACCTTCTCTGAAGAATATCCCGTTCACGAGAGTTACGCTGCACCATACAAATAAATCGGTGCTTTTTACGGTGTATTTAAACGAATTGAAATTGCAGAGCCTCGAAGCAGCCCGCTTATGGTGGTACAATTTTATATTTCAACCGTGTTCGCAAGTTATATTAACGCTCAGGTATATGTTTATTCTTGCTGTGTGAAATTTTCCCTCGTTCGTTATTCTTACATTGAATTTCCTGTAGCGTTGAAATAAATCTCGTGAGATTTTCGATAATAAAAAAGAAATGAGTAGACTGCGGATCTTTATGCGAAATCAAAATTGTTTGCACGAGTTACAAGATACAGGTGTCAAATAAAATTTGTTTCTTCATTCAATAATTTTAATAAGCTGAAATTAATACATGGACGTTTAAAAATTCTTTTACTGTCATTAATTGCACTAAATCAGTTTTATCGTTTAACGCGTAAAATCTGCAGTGTAATAACAAGTGTGCCTAATCAGTGTCCACAAAAATGCGTCGTTACAATCTGACCAATTCTGAAACGAAGAATCCGAAATAGAGAATGCATTTTAACAATTAAAAAATCAATCTTTCAGAGACCGTTTAAGACCGCAAAGCGTGCTATAAAAAAAGACAATATTTTAACCTTATTCTTCGGACGTTTACGCAACATTTTTCGAAATCGATTTTTTTCCGATGTTTCAGGCCAAATACAGCACTATGGCGTCGCCGATGCTAATACAGCAAGGAATGAGGGGTTTCCGGTTTCGCCCACCTAATTGGAGCTCCATTGCGACTCGCTGATCGTGATAATGACATTTACATAGGAGCCGGTATCGGTTTGCGGAACTAGTCCGGCCGTGAACACGTTAACGAAACTAATCTCAATTAAGACTGAATTCGATAATGAGATCTAACGCTGGGCGCGAGCATATGCGCTCTCGCTCTCGCCCTGTTCTTCTGCAGAGGAGGCGGACCTGTGGAGACTTATCTACTTTCACATTCCGGCGAGCGCGAAACGATTTGCCTTGGTGTTTTATTAACGGGCTTTAATTGCGAGTGCAACAACCGACCGCCGTATTTGGTGCCGATTAATCTCATTTGTCAGGACAACGCGCACTTCCTAGTACATCGTATTCAAAGAGGGGCCCCTCTCGATAGACCGTCCCTGATATTGCCACGATGCGATCATACAAAAGCGCATCCCGTGCCCGCCGGCGCTTCCCGTAATCGCGATTGATCGATAATTAAGAGCGACTCGTTCTCGCCCTTCCTGTTTACGGAGCTACACCGCAAAATCTCCACGGTCTAATCGTAAGTCAGGCCACGTCGGCAGGATGCCGCCATTTTCCTCCGCGTTGTTCATTTTTTAACTTTTCTTTTTCGAGAATGATCGCGCCAAATATAGCACCGCCTCTAATTTATGTTCGGGCTGATTTAAGTGTCCTTCTTTACGGGACTTTGTAACTTCGTTGTATGGAATTAGCGGATTCAATTATGGCCAGATTGCGGATCCTCGGACGTTTATGGCTCGTAAAGGCTAGCAAGAAACTGTAAATTACCGAGGTTGATTGAATTTGATACAGTTTTGGGCTGCTATTTGCGCGACGACGATACTGGCGCAGGAAGTCAAATTCCGTTTAATTATGTCGTCTTCGTCTGGAAAAATGTGAAGTTGCATAAATATCCGCAGATTAGCTGCGAGGCTGCCGCGGTTATTGAGTAATAGGTTCGTTCGCCTCGCAAGATTGTTTTCTTCTGGTTTCCCGCTCGGAGTATGAGATTATTGTATCTTTTTGTTGATTCGAGTTGTTGTAGATACAGGAGACCTCGCTTCGCGGAGCTACATCGAATCGAATTTAGAAACAAATTTTTGGTCACCGTAGAATCATGCGAATTTGTACAATTTTGGATGGGGATAAGCAACTTTAGTATTGAACAAGTTCGAGGACGTGAGAATGAAAAGAAGCAAGTTAAAAAGATTACATATTTACCTTACTCCCTGTGTAAATGAATTTTCTTGTAATTCTGCAAGTTTAACGAATTTTTTCAAGGTTAAAAAACGTTTATACCATAATCTCTCTATTTTTACCATATTCTGCAATGTTTCAGCTTAAATTTAGAAAAAAATATCATCGCTCTGTCTCATTTCTATCGAAAGTTCTTTGATTTTAACACAGATTTGTATCTTATCACTAGACTGCGGATTTTATGCATTTATGACAGAAATGGAGAGGTGTAATTTCAAACAGTGAAAACATTAGAAGAATTAAAAAATACTATTACATTATTTTCGGCCAATTAAATATATTAAGGAAGAAAATAAATTTCTATTTCACTCCAGTTCGTTGCGATTGAAGTGGAATATTTTTATTTTGCATAAAGATCCACAGTCTACTTATAAAATGAACTCAAAGTCTACTTATAAAATGAATAATATTTTGGATTTAGAAACTCAGAAACCTTGTGCAGCTTGATGGGAAAAAGAATCGGTGAAAATATGAGATTTTGAAAAATGAAGATCAATTTTGCGCCGTTTTCGGTCCACTGTGAACCCCGTAGTTCAAAGGAAAAGTTAGAGGGTGTCTGTAACTATAATATATTGTCCGAGGCTCGACCACGGGCAGTCGAGCAGAGAACTATGTATGATTGCCAGTGTTCCGTGACATGTTGGCTCGTCGGTCGAGCGGCATCGGCGTCGTAAATCAAGATGACCGAGTCGAGGAGGTCCTCAGCGCGATGTCTGCGACCTTCTCGCACGCTCCCTCGACACGGCGAAATAATCGGGCACGTTTCTGCGTTCCACGCGCGCACGGGAGCGCCCGTGGATGCTGTGCGATGCCTTCGCCTGGACCCTTGGGCGGGGTGAGTGCATTGTACAGTTAGGATTTCGAGGAGGCGACCGGCATAATGAGAGAAACGTGCTGCCTCCTGGCCTGCGAGTACCCGGCTCCCATATATTCTCATCGAGGAGTTCGCGAAATTCTCGAGTTGCGCCGCCTCTCGCCACGCCGCGCCGCGCTGCGCGCCGCATTGCCTCGCAGCCGAGGGAACCAGTTCCCCCGGCTTCGACCGAAAAATCCAGCGAATTAATTGTTTGAAAAACACCGCAAGGCCGCTGACCGGATCGACCAGTCCCGATCCCGCGAACGAGCTAGAAAACACGCCGCGTTCAGGAATTTCTAACGAGCCGCCGCCGCCGCCGCCGCCATGTCGAACGCCATGAGAACGAGGTCGAAGGATTTTCCGACCGGTCGATCGTTCGGCCGAGTGTTATCGCTCCGCTAATCGGCCGATGGAATTTTAAACGCGGCCCCGCGAGACGAGTTTGTGCTGGATCGCTGTCCGGTGATGTCTGAGTGCAGCCTGCATTTTTTACTGACAGCTCTCCGCCTCGGAAACGCGCCTTGAAACTCCGGGGAAAAGTAAAAGTGGTCGGAGACGGCGCGTTGCGCTTCTGTCGAATCTATTTAGAAGCATAACTCGCATCGTCGTATTCCGAGGATTTTGTACTAATTTTCTTGATTTAATCGTTGTGGTAGATCAAATTTAATATATCGATGCTCCTCGCTTCAGAAAATCTTACTCGTTTTCGTTGTAAATGGATAAAATCCGCGGTCGATCATAAACAAGAGTGACGACAAGAGCTTGTAACACCGTTGTACAATGAAACTGTTCAAAGATAGCTGAAGTATGGCGGTCGGTAGCCTTGTCAGGCCTAGAATAGCTATTGCGAAAGATCATTTACGACGTCGGGTAATGTTCAATTGCGAACAGCGACTATGGCGAAACAAAGGCAGGGTCATTTGCAAACAGACTTCCTCTGCCGATTGATTTATTTGAAAGTGACAAATGTTTGCAGAAGGTTAGTGTCGTGCGTCTCTCGGAACAATACTCGGCGAGAGGATGAATCGGAGCGGATAGTCGAGTAGTGACTCGGCTGAGAAATCGATTGCGTTCGTTCGACACCTGTTGACGCGGTGAAACACTCACTGGACTGGACAACTTAATTAACCCATCGTTGCGAGGATAATCAAGTGTCGGTTAATCAACTAGGATGTAATAAGGGGCTCTTGATTACTTCCGAGGCGATCGTCTTCTTCGAGGCGACGAGGGTCGTGCAAAGAGAACGAAGAGAAACGATAGGTATCGAGAGTCACGTTTCCGATATCGTGACCGTGCCGGACGTGCGCGCAATATATTCATAAATCCGCAGTATCTATTGTGATCCAATCGACCGTAAAAGATTACGAATTTGTATTTCAAATTCGATTTTAAAAGGGAAACACCGTATTGCGAAACCGCGGACGAACAGTATGCACATTCGCAAGTGGCCATTACGAATTTATGAGTTTCGCTCCTTGCCTCGTAATATCGTGCCGGAATCGAGGTATTTCAAAGTTCAATATTCAATCGATGGGGTTGTTAGAATGCGGATTTTTCTGCAAAATAAAAATTGTTAACATAAATTGTAAGAAGGAGTTAAGCACAGCATTTCATTTCTTATCTTAATAATTGTAGTAAATTGAAAATTAATACAGTTCAATTCTTCGACTGATTTGTATCCTATCCATTCATTTATGCGACGAAGGCTTAAAATTGAGGGGAGTATTTCAAAATTCAATATTCAATAAATGGGAATTGTTGTCTGCGTCTATTATAAGAAGGAGTTAAAGAGAATTTCATTCCGTTTGACAATTGTAGTAAGTTGAACATAATATGACAGTATTTTCACATTCTATAAATTTTTTAACCGATTTGTACGTTATCTATTCATTCTCGTTATAAAGATAAAATCCAAAGTTACTATTCTTCTCATTCTTTTTGCAATGAGCCTTAAACTTTTGCTCGCCGCAAGTGTTTCTGTTGGTTGTTATTGTGTCAGAGACTGTTTAGAAAGTGTATAGCATTTATTATTGTACAAGAGGTAAAAAAAAAACTTTCGTGTGCAATCATTCGGGTGTTTCAAAAAATATTGCGTAGTTTTTCGGCGTTTAATTTCCTGTTCGTTCTCTTTCGTATCCTAATCAGTGCAATTACTTTCTATTTCGTCTGCAACTGCATTTTCGTAGAAGAATTTTATAATAGAAATTTTGAAAACATTCCGATTCGTTCAATTTCTGTGAAACCGGTCTATTTGGCCGGTAGCGGTAAATTTAGTGTTAAAGAGCACCTTTGAAGCATCGTCGATGGCGGCGAATCGGGCGACTGAAAAGCGAAATTCCTTAAACCGCGGGGCGTACCAGTTTCGCCAGCGTCTCGCCGCGGAGAGAGAGAGACTAGTTTCGCCGTTGACAATGCCAATTTCTAAATGAACGAGCGCGTGGGCTGGGCAATTGCGTACAGCGAAATCTTCCGTCGGAATGTCACAAGTAGTCGTGTCACGCCCTCGCAGGGATTCTCAGCGAGGACGGGCACAAGAACGGCGACGACGATTATCGGGAACCGCGGGACAAGCTCTAACGAGCGTTGCATAACGAACCCGGATCATTAGCACGTCGGGATCCATTCCAACGCCTCGGTGAACCTGGCTAACTGACTAACTCACTGGGTGACTGACTGACTGACTGACTGACTGACTTACCAACTACCGCCCGGGACGCGAGGAGGGAGAACTCGAATCCGTTGCGAAACCGTTGCGCTACCAATTATGCGAACGATTCATTGTTGACCGAGCTTCCGCGTGGAAAGAAGTTTCGAAAATTTCCCAGCGGATAGAGGAGATTGCGCGGAACACGAGGAGAAACGCAGATGAGCGCGCAGCGCTTCTCGAACGATCGTCAGGATTCTCAGACCCTTGCGAAATTCGGCTGACGAACGGGCTCAGGATGCGAGCTCTGGTTTTCTTTTTTCGACTGTTCGAGATCGGAAACGGTGGCCTCACGAATTACGTAATGTCGAACTAACCCCTTGCTCTACGATTTATTTCACGGTTTCAGTGATTGGAACTCTTTTTGTAGTTCGTAATTTCCTGAAAAAGGAGAGAATTTATATCTATTGTATGCCTGCGTGTTCTCCAATAACTGTACGTGAACAAAAGCGAAATAGAATTTCATCTCGGTATAAAGGAAATTAACCTCTCGCCGTACTTTGACGACTCAATATTAATCAATATTTAGGCATTCAAATGAATGTAGCCATACAAAAAATATACATTTTCTTTCCCATTCTACGCCATTTTGTGCACAAAGACGCTCTAATCACTGTAACTGTAAAAGAAAAGGTACGGCAAGGGGTTAATAACATACATATTTGTTAGACTCTGTTCAGAATCTTCTAAAATTGCTGTTACTACAGTGTTTTGTGTTGTACTAACAGATGTAGCAACAACTGTTTCGTGGCAAACCTTTTTCATGCGGAGCTACTAAATCGTCGAATAATCGGGAACACGTTAGCGTATCTCGTGACAAGCTAAATATACACTACGACTAGGATACGTGTCGCGTAACACTTGTTCTGTAATAGTGTAGTCCTGTTGCACGGTATAAACCTCGCGAAACTAGATTTTTGGCCCGGTAGGTATACATATGTAGCCTCTCGAGAGCATGGTTGGAAAGGGAAAGTTGACCTTGGTCCAGAGTTTCTTGCGTTGAAAGTAGGTGAGATAACAATGCTTGACGACTACACTGAATTTGTGACACGAACAACGTAACACGTGGCTTCATTTGTGAAGGACTCCCGCTGTTCTGTGGGTGTTGAAAGACAAAAAGGACACCGAGGCCAATTTGGAAATTTTTAGAACAGCGGTATTAATCGCTGTAGATGAGTGGCACAGATAACAAACTTGAAACTCGAATGGTACGACAAATAGCAATTTGTAAATAAAATTATTTACACATTAGCCAGTAAACTAGTTCCTCTGTCATCTCAAAAAGACTTAGTAGACAAAAATTAGTAGGTGCTATTAAAATCATTAAAAACATTGGACGAATTTAAAAATATTTTTATATAATTTTCAACCTATTGAACATACTAAGAGAGAAAATAAATTTCTATGTCACTCCGGTTCGTTGCAATTCGGATGGAAAATTTTTATTTCCATTTCTTTCTTTCGTTTCAACGAATTTTAGAATCCGTTTAGATTTTTCTAAAACCTCTAGATCGGAAAATATATTAGACACGAAAATAAACCAGTATGCAGATGGGGTCGAGTACCATTGATCTTCGTTGACATTGTTGCTACAATCAAAAACTAGCCCTACTAAAATTCATTGAGGAATTCCAGGAGAATTTCAAGGGAATTGAAACAGGACGACTTCAATTCATGGATCTCTGAAATCCAATGCGTGCAGCGGTTATTTATTGAAATAATAAGAGACGAGTGCGCATCTTTCTTCGTTACTACTGTTCGAGACAAAATCGTTTCAGAAAATCCTCGTCCAGAATTAAAATTCCTCGGATACCTTGTTACCAGCGCGAGGGTTGCGAGACGGTAGAATCGGGTAGTAAAAAATTGTGGAAAAATCTTGGGCGATCATAGCGGACTGAGTAGACTGGTTGTTTTAAGACAGCGCGGCGGACGTGCCCTAATAAACGGTGCCCCGTGTCGTGCGAATATAAAGCTCGCCTAAAATACGACATGTGGGCAGAGAGCGAGGCAAGTGGCGTCCGGGGGATCGTAAATCGTGTCTCCGGCTCTCATTCGCGTGTTATCTGACCGTTCGGAGAAACTGCACGCGGAATATGGAGCACTTACCCTGATCACCGTAACGACGGGACCACTTAGTCTGGGTAACGACCGACCCAGGGCATCATCAAGCCGTCCGGCAAGCGTGCACGCTTCGGTTGGCGACCTTTACGCCATGGGACCACGGTGTTCCATTTGCCAGGAGATTGAAATTCCGTTCGTCGCTCGGATCGCTGCACCAGGACGACGCGGTGAATCGACGGTTTCGCGACTATCCGCCGAAGCCGCCATCCGCCATCCGCCATCCGCCATGCAACAGCCCACAGCAAAGATCCCACAGCCCACGGCGAAGAGCTCGGCCGTCCAGCTGCCTCTGAAAGCATTCGAATGTAATGGCGAGCTAACGACTGTATCTGCAATTCATCCGGCCGGCTTAATTGCGTATCGTGCGCGGCGTCGACGTTCACGGAATAATTCGCTGACGCGCAAGCTTCCGACGGGTCGCGGGATCATCTCGTTTCTTTCGCGATTTCGTCGCGGTCCTGCACTCGAGCATTAATATCCAACGCCCCTCCCTCTCTGTCTCTCTTCTCTCTGTCTCTCTCTCTGTCTCTCTCTCTTGGACAGCGACCATCGGCTAATTGAAAGATGCCACGCTGCTGGAATCCTGCAAACGCATAAATAAACTATTCTTGATTAACACGTTCCACGCTCAGCACCGTCCACCATCGTCAAGGCTGAATCTTGATACTCGGGTCACACGATTTTCACGAGAGCTAACAGTCTCGGGTTTTTATGGTTAGTGGGCGGGGCTAAATGGCCCGGCACAGCGGGTGATCGAATACGAGCAGGTGAAAAAATGAGGTAACTCGTGGCATTGTATTAACACTTTACCTACCGGAAGCCTGTTAACCTCTCAACTGCGGAATTTAGTTTTAAAAATCCCCGACCGAGTGCGGAATTAAAATCAAGCAATGACAAGTATACACGTCGAACGCAGAGCAAATGGTACTGTTATAAATTCTACGAAAAACGAGGATGAATTACAGTTTTATTTGATAAAAAATTAACAATTCATTCTTGAAAAGGTTATTGTTATTGCACCGCAATAGAGTTCTGGATTGACGCGTATACACGTCGAACGCAGTTAACTGGTTAATAGGATTTTCAATAATTATGCTGTACGAAAGAAAGCATAGAAATTTTCTTTTACATTACAATTTTAAATGAAACTATTAGATGACGTTATCGAGGATGACTTGTTAGTTCGCAATGAAAATTGCCGTTGCTATTGAAGGATCCATTAAAAAGTGTTCAGCCGTGCACCATAGATTTTTCAAAATTATGCAATAATCACCGGTCGGCGGTGTGTTAACATGAATATTATTTTATTGCGTAAATGCACAAAATCCGCAATCTAGTTACGTTTTTAATTTTTCACCACTTTATTTGAAATTTGGCGTACGCGTTATGCGATCCCTGTCCGACCTTACAATATCGTTACAACGGATTACAACTAAACCATAGAAGTCTCGACTTTGAGTTCCGCCATATTTTTTTGTTGGCCTGTGTCATTAGTGTTAATAATAATCGCCCGAGGCGTCTCGTATTAATGCGCCTGTCAGTCGGATCGAGATTAATTGGCCGGCTGGTAACCGCAATTACAACGATCGAGGTGGCGTTTTATCTGCGCGCCCTGGCCACAGGACGCACGTGAAAACAGCCTTTAAAGGAACGCGTACGATATGGTTGGGTGCGCGTACGAATTGCCGGCGAATAATAACGCGGCGAGGCGGGCAGTGCGTGGAACAACGACTCCCAGAAATAACGCGGTGTATCGTGTACAAATTAGCGGAGGAATTCGATTACGCGATGCGCGACTGTGGCGGATGGCGAATAGATGCAAGCATCGGCGAAAGTGCCACACCGTTCAGGAAATGTTTAATAATAAAGGTGTAGAAAAATAATTGAAAATCGCTGGAGACTTTCCGAACAACCCGATAGTATTTTTCTTATTATTAGACAGCGGACGTTTATGCAAAATATAAATTTTCCACCTGAATTTCACCAAACTGGAGTGAGATAGAAATTTATTTTATTTCTTAACAAAGTCAAAGTTACATGAAATAAAATTGGATTCGTTTGTAATCAATCTTTAAGCATTAAACTAAATGTAGCCATACAAAAAAATATTGTAACTGTAAAAAAGAAGGTACGGCAAGGGGTTAATACATATGTTTAATAAGTTGAAAATAATACAACAGTATTTTTAAATTCTTCTAATATGTTTACTATGTCAAAGTACACCTACACATACTTATTGCGTGTGCTTAAAACCCGCTGTCTATCCGATCAAATTTCAAAAGGGTAATAAAGTGAAATTTTTGTTGTTTCTTAAATCATCGGATTGCACAATTTGAAGCAGAGCTTGTTCAGGAAGCATGTCTGCACTTGGAGTCTCTTGTGCTTGGATACTACCCACAACTACTAGAATAGCCCGAACTACGTATACAGTTTCTTCGAGGTACTACATCATTTCCCAGGACCGATCCTTGTTCCCTTCAAATGCTCGATGACGCGTTACAATACCAAGCTGCGTTTAACAATCACGACAATAACTTTCACCGTGTTTCACTATTTCCCTTTGAAGTTCCCGAAGACGAAACGAGCCACCATTTCCTGTTGCGAGATTTTTTTCCTCGAACGAAACAGTCGCCTATTCGAGGAGCTCTTACCACGACAATACGTCTGAATGCTCGTAATTAGACTCTGCGTTGTCGTTCATTTTCTAAATTTCAGCATAGTAAAGTATTAGAAAATTTTTTATTCAGTTTCTTTTTATCTAGATTTAAACTCTAAATAAAAGCATCAACGAAATGAAACGAAAACACAAACAGTTCGTAAACTGTTAGTAGCGAGCCAATGTTTAGCAACTCGTATCGATTTGTTTTCTAAATATGAGATAATGTATTCAGATAAGTTAAATTGCTTGAATGTTTACACGACAAGGAATTAATTATTTGCCCGATCACACAATCCGAAAATAAGTTTGATTTAGTGTGTCTAGAAACATAAATCGTTTCTGGTTTTCGCAGCGCGTCTTGAATTATGCAACGACAGTTTTTACTCGTACCAGTTTGCATTCATGCTTGTCCAAAACGTGCAAGAGAAAATCGCATAGTTCGCAAGATTTTAATTGACTCGTCATCGCTGCAAAAATACATGAAATTTGTAATTTATTTGATACCAGATCGGATCGGATTAGAAACTTGTCGATGCTTCGATGAAAAAGGAATGTAATTATATTACAACGAAAATATATAATTTTCAATTGCACTGTTATCTAAGTAATTTTTAACGAATAACGTGATTCGTACATGTGGCTCGACAAGTGGAACAAAATCGAGATTCGAAAGTGAGATTATTACATTTTTATTGTTACCATTCCGGTACTGTTTAATATTAATGTTCACCAAGTGTTATCGAATTTAATTTCTAACTTACCAGACACGATATCTGTGCTGAATATTCAGCTTCGTGCTCGTCAGAAAGGAGCAAACAGATATGAAACTGTACTTACCAGTTTGTAACAAAATAGAACCCAACGCATTGGTACAAACTAAACATGATAAATACAGAAAATGTATTTTCATTAGTGTAGAAACGACAAGATACAACTCGCGATTATGCCTAATCTAATCTCGAAAAAATAAATATTACACCTAACTGGAACGTACATACATTCGCTTCGAGCAACGTGAAAACTGTTCGGAAGTTATAGAAATATTTCTGAGAAAATGGTATTACTTATCTTTCGCGTATCTCTTACACAACGCGTCGGCAAGCAATTAGAAATCATTCGTTTCAGATATTAAACAACATCCATTTATTTCACTTCGAGTTACATAATTGACACATTTCTACGTGCACACGCATGTTTCGTGTGGGTATGGTACAGTCATTTAAATAGAAATGCATAATTTACGTTTCGATAATAAATTTTGCAAGATTTCCTGATTCTGTAACGTTGAAGTGAAAACATTTAAACTTGCCTAGCTAATTAGGAAACGGACAAATGATGATCGACCCATTCGAAATAAATTACTTTCGGTGCAAGTGGAATTACGTGGATAGTGAAAGGAAACGTTAAAACGTGCCAAAACGTTTACTTCGTTCCGTTGGATGATCTTCTTAACGATAAGTCATCGACGTAAAGCAGATTTCATTGTAGCATAAAATATATAAAGGAATCTCATGTATTTATGGAGGAACTAAAAACCGTATCGCGTCAAGTATTTCAACATTCTAGCGGCGATTACGTTGCACTCAAAGTACCGAAAGGAAATTGCGGAAAGTTGGAAAGGTGCGGTTGTGCTTTAGAAAGTTTCGAGATTGCAAACATTCGTTATTTCAGATGTGGATCTGCGATGATTTATAGAACTGGTTTGAGTTTTCAAATATGTACGATTGTCTAAATTGATAAAGTTCATGTTTCACGAAGTTTCTTGCTTCTACAAAGTATTGGGATGTTCCGGATGGCGTATAAAGTGCTGTTCCCACATTACATCATTTTGTTCGACTAAAATCAATACATGTCTACATTATTTTGTCTAATTTCTTTCGTCTACGAGATACAATCTTGCAATTCTATATGGATACTTTGAAGGATACATCTAATATACAGGGCGTGTAATATGTACATATATCGTATTGTGTTATATGTTATATACAAATACATCCACACAAATGACCTATCATTTTGTTCGGTACTGCAGTCTTTCGTTTACCATTCGCCTAAATCGTTCTGTCCAGACCTGACATCTCCGAGCAAAATGTCGCGACACGTTTGTAATTCTGATTGGCGCATGGCATCTCGGTGTGCATCGCAGAAATTTATTCCGTTCTCGGTCAACGATCGTTCGCGGAAAATACGGGGGGTCACCGTCCGTTCGGACCGAAAGGAGTCTTCAGCAGCTTCACCAGCGGGTCCAGGATCTCGGGTGAGACAGGTACGGTGAGTCCGAGAGGGAATGGAAGCGGTGTCGATAATTATCGACGGGCCGATCGTGCGTGAGGCCGGAAAAATCCCAGCTGGCTGAGCAACGGGACAGGTCGGCGTCGGTTGCAGTACCGGGCAACTGCAACTGCAATCTACTGTCGATGTCGAATGAAGACGTCCTGGCTGTTCCCCTGCGTATGTGCCGGGAGAATAAGTGTGGGTAATTTGCTCGACTGGCTAGACCACTTGTTTTGCGGAGAACACTGGTGCCGTTTAAGACCGTGCGAGCGAGCAAATGCACGCTCGCCTCTGTGTTCGTGAGCGACACGTGTGCCCGAGCCTACGAACGTGATCTCCTGGGTTTTGCGCGAGTACGATGACGCCACAGTAGTTAATTCGCCCGAAAACGTCCACGATATTCGCAGACTAGAAATTCATGCAATCCAATCGTTGTTACATAGTTTTTCGACCACAAAATTCATCCTTTCGCAAATCAAAATTTCAACATACAGAGACTCGCATCAACCCTTTGCACTCGGAGCTATTTTAACTGCAAAATTAACACTAGGTTTACGGAGGTCTAAATATAACTATTTTACATTTATTTATAAACATAACAAGAATGTGTCTATCCAAATTTTTGGCCATTTTTCCGATAGTATTTTTCCCCAAGAATTAAATTTGGTAAATAATTTCTCAGGGAAGCATCTTTACAATATTAATAATTGCAAATTAGAATATTAGAACCCGTCATTTTGGCGGGTCCCGTAAACCTAGTGTTAAACATTTCTTTTGATCTAGAATATTTCCATTCTGTACGATTTTTTAAATTTGGTGGATATGAAATTGATGTAATGCTTCATACAATATTTAAATGTTGAGTAATTGATCAGATACCGATAGATCTAATAATGCAAACAATATTTTAATTAATGGTACAGCAATTATTAATGTCGCCACAGAGGCGTCACTCGAGTGTTAAGGGTTAATATTTGGACGCTCTTAAAAAGATGATAACTTTTTTTAATATTGTACTATGCGATTTGAACTTTCTTGGGAAGCTGGAACAATTAGTTTGCTACTGGATGTGAAAAGTAATTTTTTTAAATATTGTAGATATTTTAGATATTGTAGAAAAAATACTAAAAGTTGCATTTTACAACTTTTTTATGTGTGAGCCTATATAGAAAATTTAGAAAATACGTTGTGTAGACCTGTGTCAATTGTATCCACTGTGAAAGTATTGAAAGATGTAAGAATCCTTAGATTTATTGCAGTTAATCTTTCATCTTTAAACGTTTGTAGTTCATTGCAAGGTTGATCGATTTTGACGAAGTTTTCGGAATGTATGCTACCGAAGTTAATAAGTAAACTATTACGTGGTAAACTTAATTCCCGCTGTTCGCCGCCAGAGAGTATCACTTCCAACGTTAACAAGTGCTAGCGATGAAATCGTATTTCTTTTATTGTTTAGACATTATTGAAAGTAATTCGGTCTCCAGAGGTTAGATTTTTCAACGCCAAAGAGATTTTCAACTTTGATTAAGATTCGTTCAACCTCCCTTTCGAAATAAATCAATCGCGGAGGCGAAGAGGCGGCAGGCATTAACTTTACCACCTAACATGTTAACGTCAAATTATGATAAAGCTGAATGCTTCTGTAAAAGTAAATGAAAACCGCGACGCAAACAATATATGTCAGAATGCTGTCGTAGCGGCGTGTGTAGTGGCAACGTCTTCATATTGGAGAAAATGGTTTAACAGGTTCTGGGACGCACGATGTTATCTCTAAGTAGAGTCGATCTCTAACTAATTCATCACATCGGACCGATTATGGTTAATCCTATAATTAAAATAATCCTATGCTAACTTACTTTTCACGTCGGACTGGTCTTCGATAATACTTCCCTGTGTGCCGCAAAACATCTATTTAAGTTTCCATACTAAACGCAAATAGTTTACGCTCTGTGATCGCGCACGAAAACTAACGGTGCGACGCGGCGCACGCAAAAACACAAAAGGAGTAAATACTATAAAGGCAAGATTAATGAGAAATAAATGTTAAAGGTAGAAATGACAAGAAGCCAGCCCGAGTAATCAGGAAGCGTTCGTAATGTGCTCAAACCGTTAATTACTCATCGAAGCGATACGCGCGCGAATGTCCGCAAGAAACTGACCCTTTTGGAAGGCCTCTTCGATGGCCCCGGCTACAGTTAACTTTCTCTGAAGGTGATGAGAATGTTAATTGAAAACTACTGCCTAGATATTCTGCGTTATTTATAGTCTATTCAACGAGCCGGGTCAGTGCCGATAAACAAAACATCAGCTTGCTAAGCACGTGATAGATGCAGCGGTTACAGCGAGCTGCCGGGCTCCGCTCGGCTAATTTTTCTCACCTAAATGGACGTCAGGTGCATTTGTTTAACGCTACCGACTTTGAACCTTGCTGAACCCGCTGTGCCTCTATGTTTTTATGGTCGTCAGGTGAGTTTGGCATCGTCGTGTTTGCAGTAAAGGCTCATTAAAAATTAATCTTTCTTCGTCGCGTATATTGCTCCATCCAATTACCCGACTACCTTTAGCTTATGTCTCTATCATTGATACACGAATGGAGCTAATATACAAATCGGCAAACTTCAATTCTTTTTATCTCTTCACTGTTTCCAACTACACGGCTGCTAATTTCTTTAACGACTACAGAAAATCCGCACTCTAGTAATCAATTACAAAAGCAATTGTTAGCCCTCGGATCAATTTCTCGCTGAATATGTTACCAGATTGAAAATAATATAGTGGTACGTTTAAATTCTACAAATATATTTTTAATGTTACGAATTAGACCTACCCATTTTTATCGGAAATGCGTGAAATCCGCAGTCCAATTGTTGCTTATTTAATTATTAGTCCAGTTCATACATTGCGTTAAGTCTAAGGATAAGAATAAAGAAAAAGATTAATATTTTAAATAAATATATTATATAGGGTGTTCCACTTATAAAATGTGACACCTAAATATTCCCTCTATCTACGATATTAACAGTAACATTTTTTTCATATTAATTTAATTGATTTCTGTAGAAGAATATGTACCGAGGAATTTTTTATAACCATTATTTTGTAATGATTTTGTATACGGTCGCTTATGTTCTCTATTTACAGGTAAATTAATAAAAGCAGTATATTTAATAGCATAAATTACCTCGAGCATCCCCATACTACGAGCAAACCCTTCCGAATCATGTTTGGACGTACTTAATTATGCTCACAAGCGGAAAATCGGCAAGTTAGGGTCGTTGGAATAATTATGAACGGTGCTGCGCGCCAGATAAGATCTCTTCCTGGGGTCGGTAGACTCGAGCAGAGTCCTAATCTATCGCTAATTATGACTCACTCCCGTTTATCGGAACAAGTGTATCACGAAGGCACCGTATCGATAGGTTTCACTTTTAAGAAATCACGGCGAGCGGAGTCTCGCGTGACACACGCCACCGAGAAAGAGAACGAAGGAGAAAGACAAAAAAAGAAAGAGAGAGACGAAGAGAGAGGCTCGTCGAAAGAGTTCCTTAAAAATACTTTGTGAAAGATTGAAATTGATTTGGAAAAGGGTGAATTTCGAGTGAAAAACCTGTATAAAATACGATGTAATTCAATTACGTAAATCGATTACAGTGTACGAGGTGTGATCAAAAAGTAAGGTGACTTTTTATTTTTATCAAAAAATATTTATGTATTCATCGATATCTATGTTGTCCCCTTCAAAGTATCGTGCAAATTCTTTGATCCATATTTTTTCGACAGCAGAAAATCGCCGAACACGCGAAACGCTTCTAACCTTTATGCTTCTCGCAAACGAACAAAAAATGCTGTATAGCTGAAACTGTGAACGTATGTTCGGGACGAGTGTACCAGCATAAGAAAAAAAAAGAAAACGAAAATCGACCGTAGGTATCCCGCGAAATTCAATAAGTCATCTTACTTTTTGATCGCACCTCGTATTTGAACGAGAGGACAACTCTGGCGATCGAGAGGCGAGAGATGGGAAAAGTAGACGTCGCTGGGCGTCGGGGTAAATCGAAGAAAAGATTCGAAGCCGGAAAGCTTAGATAGGCCGGGCGAGATACGAAAAGTAATTGGCACGTAACAATTCCAGGGACGTGCCCGTCCGATAGAGGGCCTCGTCCCATTCACCGATAGAGGTTTGACTCGGTTTCATCGGGAAGAACGCGGAGGTACCTTGTTCCTGTTCGACCTCTGGCTGGACGGGCTGCGCACGGGAACACAGAAAACCCATACGTCAGAAAGACCGGTTAATAGATACCGGAGGATCTAGCCGGCGAGGTTCTCGGTTGCACCGGCGAGCGTTTCAGCAACAAGAGCCGTTGGCTAGAATTAATGAGGCACCAGTTTCCAGTAATGTTAGCCGCGATACTATCAGCGGATCAAAATGCAGATTTGTACCGGTGAAGCGTCCGGTACCGGTTCGATCGCCGCGAAACCACCGCTCTTGTCCGTGTGTGTTTAATGACTTGGAAGTTTCTGCGTGTCGCGAGGGTATTTAGATCTTGCGGCCGGTGATAAACGTTCGATCCACCTTCTTCGTCGTCCTTTCCTCCACGGGGGGAACGATCGCTCCGATCGCTCCGATCCGTCCGATCGGCCACGTCCAGCGAAATTAGAAACGGATTAATATTGGCAGAGTGCAGAATTTTTATGTCATTTTTGTTATTTCGTTATCGCAGCTCGTAAGCGAAGCAGAACATTTTCCGTAGGTCACAAGATAAGGGAGTGTCGTGAATCCTTCCGATTATGCGAGCCACCGGTTAATTAAATGCAACCTTCGATGAATGATTTAATTGTACAGCATCGAGTTTAGGAATCTCTCTCTGCGTAGGGCGAGTCGCGTAAATGGGACGGGTTGCGCAACGAGTTTTAACATCGGTGGGAAGGGTTTGATAGGACAGCTAGAACCACTTTTCTGTAATTTGAACTTCTGCGTTCTGGTTTAATCCCTCCGACCATCAAATCTCTATAATCTTAACCCTCTATTCCTATATCGCATGAATTTTTACGAGTTAAAGAAAATATATACGGCAGTTGGTCTGCTTAAAAATGAGTGTGGTCGTGAAATAAATAATAAAATTTTATTAGAAAATGTTATTTATTGCATTTTATTACTGTTCCTGCACGAGAACTTTATACATATGCGGTTTTCTTCGTAAACGCAATGTTCTCACTTGGAACCAACATGCTCGGAGTCTTTTCTTTCGGATTGTCTACTTAATTTGCTGTAGAACATTTGAAATTCAAGTCCCCAATTGGGAACGGAATGCGACAGAGGGAATTATGAAGCTCTATCGACCCATAGCGTACTGTAAAAATCTTTAAACAATTATGAAGCAAAGTCCTTGGTCAAAATATTGAATATCGATGACAGATTTCTTTATTTTTTTGAGCAGCAAAAACCATTTTTCTTAACTTGAAAAACCTTTACGTCACCTATACATATTTAGACGACAAAATTATTCCTTAAAAGTCCACCTTTCGGTGATAAATTCAGTGTACGAAAGGTTATAATCTGCCAGATGCATCCGGATTAAATGATTTTAATCAATTATGACAAAAATGGATAAGTAAAATTTAACACAGCAGGAAGATTAGAGGGATTTAACATCGTCAATTTATTATTTTCAATTTATTCAAGACATTATCAAGCATTTTTATTTTGCAATAATATCCAGGTCTAGTAATTGATATCGTAAATCTTAATAGCTCCGTTTTATTTCTCTGCATAAATTACTTTAACTATATCCACTTTTATGGTTCCGTCTCGACACAGTCCACATATTAATATTAAATAAATATCTTTTTCAACTAGTCTCTAGCCTACTTGTAAAAGTATGCAAGGAGTACGCTTGGTAAAAAGCCAACTACTTGTCGACGGGCGTGTTTGACATGCCTGGTCTAATTAGTAATAATTAACAAAATCGAGAATATATTTTTGATTTCGCAGACGAATTTTAAGAAAAAGAAGGGGGGGGGGGGGGAGTCGAATAGAATCTTATTTTCAATGGTAGTAGCCTTCGCAGATCTGAAATAAATAAAAATTGTATTAAATTCGGTGAAATTTCATACTCTAGCGTTTTTTGAAAATTTTCAGAGACCATAAATGCATCTTTATGCATTTGTCCGCATCGATCCGCGGTCTAATTTCGATCAGTGGCTGGACCAGTGGACGTGACATTAGCACAATTGATCCGCGAATCAACGAAATTCGGTTTCGGTCCGTAAAGTTCCCGCGCGCTGACGTTTTGAACTCAACGCGGCAATTAAGCAGGAATTTATTTCTTCGGGTAAGAACTGCCGACGGGCGAAAAATAAACCGAGAAGCTTATTAATCTTGTTTTAAGGCAGCCGTTTTATCGTGTATCGGTTGATAGCTCGCGGTGCGAATGCATAATATCCTAGGCGCAGTCATAAGTGTCTTGCGGGACAAGGATAATTATCACTTGATGCTTTCAGGAGTTTCATTAAACGGCCTCGTGGTCGCGTCGCGACGCGCCGTTTCCCGTTAGAAGAATCCGGCTTACAATGAGGAAGCCGCGTCCTTTATTTAGTCTATCGCGTTCCTCGCGTTTACGCTCAGATTTCGCGTCCCGCGGAATTCATAGGTTTGTTAGGCGCACGATTCCTGACGCCGATACGATCTTCCGAAGAACGAGCGCCGTGAAACGTGTCGCTGTTCCCCGTAAAAATCCACGGGATCGTGACCGAGGAATCAGCCGTTCTTTTCTTTTTCTCGCAACACGGATTCATTTTTCCCGCGACTTTCCGCGCAATTTCAATAATTCTGTGGTCGGATCCTGCGGCTTCTGGCTGCTACGCGGACTAAACGGACCGAGACACAGTGTGAAAACGAATGCAGTAGCGGGCCTGTTACTTTTCCGAAGCTTCGACTCATGGATCATTCGAAGAATTCGAAGGAACAATTCGAGGTATCGAAGCTTCGACGTATTCGAATCGTATGAAGTTGTAACTTATGGTGTCGTATTTTTTTCAGTGTGCAATCACTTTTTACACTCACTGTAAAATTATAATTATTATTATTATTATTATGTACGGACCGAAATCCATTTATACAAATGTTTACAATGGAAAAGAAAAACAAAAATGAAAGTCTTAAACTAAAATTACTTATAAAGGGACATGCCGTAAGCTGTAGGAATACAGGTATTAAATTAACATATAATTGTACGCAATTTTCTCTTGAATGATTGCAACGACCCATTGAAAGAGTCAATATTATGATACAGCGAGGTAGAATTTGCCCCAGGAGAGAGTGACAACTCTCTCGAATCGATATGACAACTAATTAAATTAAAAATAAAGCTCTGTTCGGATACTCTTCTGCGAGTAGACAATGTTTCCAGGTCAGATTAACATTGGCTTATCGATCTTGTACGAACACAACTTGAGAAATTTATGCTGCAGTCTCTCGAGCATGATTTCGTACTTAAAACTTTTCGGAGACTATATAATTGAAGCATACTCCAACAGAGAACGAACCAGGGTAATATTTAGCAGTCTTAGTGTAAATATTGAATGTAAATCAGTGGAAAAACGACTTATGAAACCGAGTATTCTTAAAGCGGAGTTAACAATGTAATAAACGTGGTTGGAAAAGTCCAGGGTGGAGGAGAAATGAATTCCTAAGTCCTTAACTTCTCTTATTGTGGAAATAAAATAGTCGTTGAGGCGATAAGGATACATGAAAGGTAAACAATGACGGGAGGACCGCATAACATGACATTTCTCAATATTGCAGTAACGATTCAGGTCTTCCTGGACTCTGGAAGCATCATCTAGGGACGAGATGGTGCTGAAGATTTTTAAGTCATCTGCGAATAGAAGGTGCTTACAATATTGAAAAATGGCAGTTAAATCGTTAATGAAAATTGTAAACAGTAAAGGCTCTCCAACCATGCCAAAAGATTACCCTTGCAGCTCAATGCCGAAAGCTTCTCAATTAGAAGAGAATGATTTACAGTGTCAAATGCTAATATAATTGTATCAAACATATTATAACTTATTATAACTTATTGTTAGCAGCGAAATTTCGAAGTTCAAAGCTTCGAAACTCCGTTTCTTTTAATCTTCTAATAATTTACTACGGAGGTTCGAAATTCGAAGCTTCTGAATTCTCATCACTAGACTCCGGGTTTAATGCATTTATATAAAAAATGAGCAAGTGCAATTTAAAACAGCGAAAATGTAAATAAAGGAAATATGAATAAAGAAGTAATTACATATGTGATGTTTAACTATATAAGCTATTGAGACAAGCGTAAAAATGTTGAAAGCAATCATACGTAATTATCTCTCCATTAATTCGACAAAATCTTGAATAAATCAAAGATTGCCTACGAAATTGACCTTTTCGGTTGTCATATATTACAAAAATGTCATCGTACAAATGAACGATCATCCCATGTGCAGACGGAATTCACCGAAACTCTGCTACCGTATTTCAAAAGCTTTCGTAGATGTCACTCTTTCCAACAAAACGAAATTCATTCAATCTCATAACGCAACGCTACGACACCGCGTAATCGAAGATATCATCTTCCAGATTCTCGGAAACGAAAAACAAAATAAATGTCATCGATTATTCCGTTCTCGGAACGATTATAGATGCTTCTCTCAAGGTTGCAATTTCTTTTTTTACAAAAAGAGTCGAGAGAAGGATACCTTTTTATTTCGACGGTGGCTGTTCGCACCATTGAAGGCGTAAAACGTATAATAAAAAGAATCAGGACGACTCGAAAGGAACAGGAATCGCAAGCGTGAAGGAATATATTCATATCGACGCGATCTTACATAAGCATCGAGCGAATGTGTACCTTCTTGTAGCGATGGGGCCGAGTACTGTGTGTACGTACTCATGAATACAAATCGACTCAATATTTAACTCTCTTTCTTTTTCAATATTTACGCTAAAACCGACTGCTTTATTTCAACTACGTGCGAACTATTTGGCATCTTCTGCTGTTCACACAATCTGTAATGTCTGTACATGGTATGTTCATATTGGTACATGGACACCGAGATGAGTGTTTTTACGCGAACAAATGAAAAATTATGGAAAACGCGTGACATATTTTAAATTAAATGTTGTAACCACGCTCTTTATATTTGAAAGCACTGTTCATCGCCAGACTGCGGATAAAGATCCGCATATTCAATACAATCGTTGACAAAGCAGATATAAACCACATTTTCCAGTTTCGTATATCGAGCTAACTCAATTTCAATAATAAGCAAAATATTTAGACACAGTGGTTAACAAAGTAGAAACAAGGAAAGTATACTGATTATTCTTAGATGATTTCTTCACCAGTTCTTCCAGTTTCACAGCTGATTCAATTGTCGTAAAAAGCAAAATTTGATTTAAAGAAATATTTAATCATACAGTAGTTAAAAAAATAGTGATAAAGAAAGTATAGCGATTATTTTCAGACGATTTCTTCATCTCTTCTTCCAGTTCCGTTAATCTGACTTGCAAATTAAATCTGCAACATTTTCGTTTCTCTTCCCGGACAGAAGTTTACCGTTCAATAAAAGAAATGATCGAATATCTTTGATCGACGGCGCACGCTCGGTAGATGCTCGATACCGCGTGAGATCTCACCCGATTTCATCACTACCGCGTTGCACTCGGCTATATCTAAGCTTCGCAGCAGCGAAGAGATGTGAAAGTATCGAACGCGAATAGTCGCCTGGATGAGACAAATTTATGAAACAACGGTATGCTCATTGTACACCGGGCCACCTTCCAATGAAATTCTCCCCGATTATGTAAGAATTTCCATGAACCCTCTGCGGAGGATCGGTGAAAGCAGAGACAACGACTGTTATGACCTTTTAGCGTTATGTTCCGGCATTTTTACAGTAATTCACGCTGGCTGATACTGTACACGGGACATTGAATGAATGAAAGAGAGAAATGTGTGTTCGGTTATGCGCATGATACTCATTCGAGCTAGTTGGAAACTGGCTTGCTGCTTCCTACTGCTCTTTCAACATTGTATCGTTCAGGTTAATATTTGCATTGTCGACTGTTGCCCAGCTGGAATTCCACACCCTGTTTTGAACATTTTTTTTTTAATTTTCTGGGTGGTCGCCACTAAAAATTGCTGCGCCATTATTCAAAATATTGTTTAGATTATTAAGTATGTCGGTATCTAATAAATTACTAAACATTTAAGTATTGCATGAGATATTGTATCAATTTCATATCCATAAAATGCAAAAAATCATATAGAACGGAATTATTAGACTGCGGATCTTTATGCATTCATGATTGAAATACAAAAGCAAGTTTCTAATATAATATTTTTTAATGCATTGTATATCGTTGGAGAAATAATAGAGAAATAAGAAAGAAATACAAAAACAAGTATCAAATATAATATTTTTCAATGCAATTTATACAACATTGTGGGAATAATGGGGATGCGAAAACAATAAATAAATTCGCCAGCAAATTTCAGATATATATTTATTTTCTAAAACTAGAAAAATAATAAACGAATGGAAAAGCTTTCTAAAAAAGAGTGGAGTGACGTATATTGTAGATTTTTGTTCGCAATATGAGACGCGTGGTAGAAATGTCATGATTGCACAAGGATTAAAAGGATCAAGCTCGACCCGTAAGACCAGAAGAATGCGTGACAGTGACGAGGACATGTTACAAACACGAGAAACCAAGTTGCAATAGATCCCAGGAGCATTCTAATGCTAGCGGTACAAAGCGCGCGCGCGTTAATTACGCTGATTGACTTAAACCTCGTCGCGGAGAATTTAAGAGCCTCGCCGCAGAAAGCTCATAAGACCTGTACCTTCGTGTCTCGTCGAGTGTATTTGCACGCGAGTGTGCAACGCGCATAATTGCACCTTCTGGAGGAACGCGTGCGTGCACGGCGTGCCTTTTGAATCATGTTCGGCTCGAGCGTGCAATTATTACATTGTAATGTATAAGAGTTCAGTGTAATAAATTCAAGTCGTTTGATTCGCGCGGTGCTTTGGTTAAGTGTCGTTTAAGTTACCGTGCGCAATGATCCTAATAAAAGCGTTTTAGACATAGTACATTCGCGCGTGTAATTTACTATCCCCTTGCACAGTTGTTTGAAAAGCGCAAAATACAGAAATCTTCCAGCCTAGGATTTTAATATAAACATTTAATACAACTGGACAAATTGTGTAATAATACAAAATACGCATCCTCCTAGGAGTTAATCGTCTTTTGTTTATCGATCTTTGTCCCTTTCTTCCACGTAGCGTTTGTTCTAGATTTCCTGTGGAATATATCTTTTACATTCTTCAACGATAAATTGGTTTCAACGGTTGTTTTCGTTCGATTAGCGGTTTGCAAGTTATATTTAGATTCGTTTAATAAAATAGATTTCCTTTTAATTCTGTCGCTCGCAATGCGGTATAATATACGATAATTCGATACTAATTTTTAATTATAATGTTTGATGCGTGATTTTCCTGTGCAACATTAATGGAGCTAATATAAAAAAGAGATTCAGTACATATATTATACACGATTGATTCGATCGATTATTATCTTTGGCCGGTCCACCGGACGCGACATTTGTTATAAATGCATCTTTATGCGGATCTTTCCGCAGTCTGGTAGTTACGAGAATACGGCGTTACAGGAGGTCTGCGGCGTTTTTCACACCGTGCGTTCAGTTCTCATCGTGTTGCAAGAGGGCATTAATTGAAGTTGCAGGATGGTGAACGGCAGGAACGTAGGGGACGACCTAGTACCTCCGCCAACTGGAGCCGATTTTCCCATTGAGCGTCAAGTTTCAGCCTGAGCTCCCACCAGGGGAAGACAATCGTCTACCGGAGCGGCGACGGCACCTGATCGATGACATCAAAGAGAACCGCGAGCGTCGAACCCGTTGAATGGGTCCAATCACAACTCGATCAATTTGCATTGGCGCATCTCGTCCAGGTTTTATATCCCCCAGGCTGTTCCGTTCGAGCGTAGGTCCGGCCGGTGTCCCGAGGCGATTCTTGGATGACGCTGTTCGGCCGGCATGCAGGGAGAGATCGACGACGTCTCTGTTCAGATATCGGTTCCGATAGGCAACTCCGCCCAGCGAGAGATCCAGTTCGGATGGATGTCCTGCTAAGTTCGAAAAGGCGGGATGGGATGGGACGGGACGAGATAGGACGAGGATGAGGATAAGGATGAGGATGAGGATCTCTTTTTGCTGGCGTCGCCGGAGGTTGCCTGTTCCTTAGGCGGGCGGGTTTCTTTCTTGGATCGCGTCGCGTTAATAGTAATTGAAACGTACACGTCCTTGGGACGTTCGGACGTGACGTCGCTGTGGGCATTATTCTCCCCGTGGCCGAACGAGAACACGCGGCCTTCTTAATTAAGACTTAATGGAAGCTTCGACTGCTGTTATCTCGCGCCGCTGATCTACGGAATTGATTTCCCTGTACCGCGGGAGCCACTCGCGATCTCTGCTATCACTGCCGACGGTCATCTTTTTTAGGCCGCGAACGCTTTTGCCACCTGTAATTGATCTCGTTGCCTCTTTCTTCCAGCCGCCGGCTGTCCTCGATGCGAAATTCGTCGTATAAAAAAATATAGTGTCTCTAAGTCTCTACGCGTTACTTCTATGAAATCCGATGTCATATATCCTATCTCATAAAATGCGATTTACTACTGGCAGGTAATATCAAAAAGTGGCTGACGTTGGTTGAAAAATGTTCAGCATGTCTGTCAAACGATAAACGGAACATAGGTACCAATTCGATTTTATATTCGTAACGCAACCATAGACCGGAATTTACATTTACGGGACACTTCTGCCTTTTGACTACTGAAATGTTTCTATTACCAGGAATGAAAAATATTCGCTCCGTGGAACAACCCGGAAAGGCTTATTGTCAGCGCGAGCCGTTTCGTAAAATACTAGCAGAGAATATAGTGATGTCATAAAAGATTTTCAGCGATCGCTTCCGGGTACGTCGAATGCTCCCGAGTGTGAAAGTCGACGAACGCCATTTTGCAAGAGGAAACCGATCTCAAATAAATTTATTTATTTATTTTTTCACGCACAATTGTAGGTGATAACCGGGGATAACCCGGGATCGTTCCTCATCGGTTGTTCTGAAAATTTCATCGTGAACGGAACAGGTTAGAGATGGTTTCAACGATTTTTACCTGGCCAAGGTGCGCGCGGCAAAAATTGTACCCGCGGCACAGGTGTACGGTACGCACTAATTGAACGGCAGCGTACTAACCTTGTAATTATAAAAGCAATATATGTAATCAACTGTGCGAAGAGTAACAATTTCGACGGGAACTGCTTATTTTCTATGTTTATACGGCTTACATTTTAAAGTAACAATTTACGTCGTCGTGATTGATACAATCAATAATTATAACTGTAATGGATCCCAACGTCTCCATTAAGAAGGGCTTACTCGTTCTTAATTGTGTCTTTTTGTTTGTTGCTGTTGCAAGCTTACCTTTCATGGACACCGGGTGTCTTAATTATTATTTTTACCGTGTCGACAATTTTAACGCTTTATCTACCGGCAGCCTATTAATAGGCTTTTCAATAATTGTGCTGCACCAAACGGAAGCTTAAAAATCTTCTTTTACACAATAATCCCGAAGGAAACGATTGGATTTTGTTATCGAGGCTGAGTTGTTGGTTTATGATTAAAATTGCTGTTGCTATAGAAGGATTCTTTTAAAAAATCCTCAGCTACGAAGACTCGATCTTTACGCAAAATAGAAATTTCTAGAAGTAGACATCTTCTTTCCGATTGTTTTCGGATTTATATGCTTTTCAAAATACATACGTTCTTATGTACAACAAAATTATTACATATTGTTTCTACATTTTCAAATTGCAGAGGATCGTCAATTCATTACAGCCACTTATCCAAATGGACGATCAAAACAACTTTTCAATTGTAATAAAAGGTAATCAATTTTTGACGTTCGCGAACAGTAGATACATTGTTAACATGGACAAACAGTACGTGTTCGTGCCGTGGCTCTAATAATAATTGGATCACTCACTGCACTTTCGATCACATGGTGATTTCTCAAACAGGGAAAGTTAAGTCTCGACATAATCTCGATATTACAAGCCGAAAGTGAAGCCGATCGTAGCGGGTTCTAAATCGAAACATCGTTGCCCAACATCCAGTAGTCGTTACTGTCTTAACGATCTTCATAGTTATTCATCTAATACCGGCTCCTAAGTGTAACACACACTTCGACCAGGTTGGCTGATTGTCAGACGCAATTGTTCGAATCGTTAGCTCCATAAAGGCACGCGATAATGGGTACACTGAACTTTCCAACATTCGTTAAAAGGCTTTCCTATCTTGCCGCTGTTGAACACGTACACGGGGACAAGGAGCGTGTGCGGGTGTGCCGTAGCGTACCGTGATTACGGCGATGTGTGCGTAGCGGCGCGGCGGCCAGCTTTTTGCGGTCGTATCAGTAATAGTAATCAGGATTTACTATCGTGTGCCCCGTTATTGCACCACCGGCTCGAATAACTGCGACAAATGCTCTCGCCGGCGACTGGACGGGGCTAGCCCCAAACGCTAATAGACCTTCGAGGTTAGATCCTTAATGGTGGGTGTTAACTGTGCACGAAATTGTCCAGATAACGCGATCTTTTAACGATACAAGAATTATTGCTAATTAAGAATCGAACGACCCGCGTGCGAATTCCTGTTGTCCAACCGCGACCTTATATCTCTCGGACATCACGGATCAGGATGAAATCAGCATCCCATGGTAAGTACGGTAAAGTCGAGATTACTGTCCTCAGCCAACACCGGGTTCTAAGTCCAGTGCCTACTCATTCCACTGGCGGCGACGATTGATCTCGGCTCGGGTATATCGGTGTAAACACCACGCATTGACTCGAATCAATCGAAATGTTCGACTTTCTTAATTTTCATTATTTTTTTTAATGAAATTTCACTATCGTATTTCTGGCATTTTTCTGATTAATATAAGACCAAACACGATATAATTCCAATTGTATTTAGCGGTTAAATCGACGATTCAAGTTTCGGTCGCAAGGAAGGACAGCGCATGGGAAAGAAAGAGACACTCATTCTGTCCTTCTCTATGTTCGGACTCTCCTTTGAAGTAACAAAAATACGATCACAACACCAGGATTACTGTCCACCAAAAATACGGCTGTTGAACAGTAATCTCGACTTTACTGTATTGGGTTGGCAAGAAAGTAATTTCGGTATTTCAACACTTTACCTACCGAATGCCCATTGTTGAGAAATAATTTAAAGTTAGAAATATAAATGTAGTTTAACGAAGATGGCAATAGCCAGTCGGCACGTCTGCCTACATCCAAGATTTTACAGTAGAGTGTGTGTTTTCGTTTTTTACGTCTTTTGCCATGCGCGGCGCGCCGTTCTCACCTGTGCTCGTCTCTCTGCACAAGAACGTCTTAAGCCGCTAGATGGTGTCACGTCCGGTGGTTCAGCCGTTATTAATAATTGCTAAAATCAATCATGCATATTATATTTCTTTCCGAATTTCTTTTTGTATCTACTCTGCTAATGATGCACGGGCTAACGATGACATCAAATATCATGATTATAAATAACGGCTGAACCACCGGACGTGACAATGCCAATACAAATATCGAAATTCGATGTAAGATCAAGATTATTATATTTACCAATATATCCAACACCCGTTAGTAGGATTTTCAATAATTCTGCTGTACCAAAAGAAAGCATAGAAATTTTCTTTCACGATTTTTCTTTGAGTATAGCAGTACAGAAGCGGACTGATCGTCTAATATAATTGTCTTTTTGTTAAAGGTGTAGAAAAAATGCATTACCCGCACCGCAGGAGGGGGAGTGTGGGACTCGGGTCGCGGATGGACGGCGCAACCATACTCGCTAAAAAAACCTAACACCTGAGACAGTCAATGGACCGCCCCTCTACTATCTAATGACCTGCGATAATGTTCCCCCCAGGGACAAGCTCTCCGCATTAACTCATGGAGGGATTGGCCGCAGGTCAGCTCCATGTCTGTTCTTGTCTCAAATCTAATGTAATTGGCTGTACCTCGCCTATGACCACAGTCCGCAGCATTGTAGTATATAAGTCTAGACTATAAGTTATATGTACATGTAAAATACAAACATTTTATGTATGAATCGACAATGAATAAATAAAGAGAACGTAATATAAAAATCTGTCTACGTATTATTTATTGAACAAGCAATCTTTTCCGAACATCCCACTCGTCCACCAGTTAAACTACTCATTGCGAATTGCATAACCTTGGAAAATATTAATTTTCTGCCGCCTGGATTGTCGTTGGGTTGAACTACTGAATTTTCGAAAATTTTATATTCTCCTAATACAAAGTTCAATTTTCGAAGATTTCGGAAATTTTTCGATCGTCTGGCTTGTCGTAGAGGAATTTTCGAAAATTTTGACCGTCTGGCCTGACGCTGCTGAGTTGTACTACTGAAATCCGGACACCTCCTTCGACATTATATTCTCCTAATACAGAGTTCATTTTTCGGGATTTTCTAAAATTTTCGGAAATTTTCGACCGTCTGGCTTGACGTTCAGTTGTACTACTGAATTTTCGAAAAAAATTCCGGAGTCTGGCTTGCCGTTGACTTGTACTACTGAATTTTGTGCCACCTCCTTCGACATCATGTTCTCCTAATACGAAGTTCAGTTTTCGGGATTTTCGAAAATTTGTCCAGAAATCGAACTTCGTATTAGGAGAACATGATATCGAAGGAGGTATCCGGATTTCAGTAGTGCAAGTCAACGTGAAGCCAGACGCTCGAAATTTCCGAAAAATTTTCAAAAATCCCGAAAATTGAACTTTGTATTAGGAGAACATGATATCGAAGGAGGTATCCGGATTTCAGTAGTGCAAGTCAACGTGAAGCCAGGCGCTCGAAATTTCCGAAAAATTTTCAAAAATCCCGAAAAATGAACTTTGTATTAGGAGAACATGATATCGAAGGAGGTATCCGGATTTCAGTAGTGCAAGTCAACGTCAAGCCAGAGGCTCGAAATTGCCGGAAAATTTCGAAAATCCCGAAAATTGAACTTTGTATTAGGAGAACATGATATCGAAGGAGGTATCCGGATTTCAGTAGTACAAGTCAACGCGAAGCCAGGCGCTCGAAATTTTCGAAAAATTTCGAATCCCTCGAAAATTGAACTTTGTATCAGGAGAATATGATATCGAAAGAGGTGGCACGAAATTCAGTAGTTCAACTCAACGACAAGTCGGTAGTTCGGGAGAAGATTGGGAATTCGATAAACATACTCGCAGATACGTTTAATCACTCTCTTTATTTATCTATTTTATATTCATACATAAAACGATTGTTTCGTACATCAGCTTAACTTATATTCTAAAGATTTATAATAAGACTGTCGAGTTGCTCCGTGAGACTTGGCACACTGTCATACTTGTACTGCTTCACTACAATTCCTCTGTTGTGGATATCCGCTGGCTCCTTTTGCCGCAAATGCTGCAGATTTGTATGCACTCCGGGGAACTGGAGAGAATACAAACGTACTTGATTGAATAAACTTCGTTTAAAATATGGAAAAAATTTGATTAATTTCTGCATTAAAATACGAAGGGACTTTGTCCCCAAGCCAATATTAAAATTATGGAACACCGTCGATTATCCCGTTTGCGCAGATGTACGTTGCATTACTGGCCGAGAGCTGTGTGTGCAAAGGGATACCTTCTCCTCCGGGAAGCCGTAATTGCCGGGGCCGATGGTTCCCCAGCGTTTATTACGCTGCCTGCTAACAGAATAAAGAGGCTTCATTACAACTATTACGTAAGGCTATCTATCATAAGCGTTCAGGATACGGCCGATAAGAGGTGCTAACGCCTGGCTGAAAGTCCGCCTCGCGAGTCCGAAGCGTATCAGCCTGAAACGACCTCTACCCGGATGCCGGGGCATTACCGGCCCCTGCTGTCATTTGCATAATTCGTTTCTCTGTGAAAGTTATCATTACCCGGGGCCCACGGAGTTAGTGGGTGTTTTCAGGGATTTCAGCTTGAAATGCTGTGGAACTCGGACCCGGGCTGCTTGGCAAGCCGTGTATCGACGACCGCGGAAGGAAGATGAATGGTTTCTCACGGGATCGTTGCGTGATTGGTCCGAGGATTGCGTGTCTTAGGGGGCTGAGGCTCCTCACCCCCACGAATTATCAACGAACGCGGATGTTCTAATAAAAATCAAACACTTTTCTCCGGTGTCTATTCATACATAACCCGACTGGAAATAATAGATGAAGGGGAACACCGACCATTATCTGCAACGCGATTAGATACTGTATGATTAATCGCGGGGGGCTTATTAGATGAAGCTGTTGCGCCACGGGGAGATGCTGATTTAACGATGACCGGTCGATCATTTTTATGACTCGACTTTATGCACGCCTCGAGTATTTATCTCTTCGTTATATTGATTACTGAGACAATCGGGAGGTACAATGGAACTACATTTATTCGAACCGTTCCACATATTCAAGATTATACTCGTACTCGAATATACCAGAATGTACCGGAATATATTAGAACATATCAGAATATATTAGAATGTACCAGAATATCCTAGAATATATCAGAATATATAATATCGCCGGGTCGTTGCAGATATCCATCAACCGGCGGATCGACGAGTTGATCCGATCGATGTCAAAGTTCATCCGTTGTCCAGACAAAGACATAATTGCGGCTATTCGTACACGTCCGACCGGGAGTAAGACCTTCTCATCCGTTAGGACCGATGCGGATGGAGCGTTGTTTATTTGTCCAGGAAGAGAACACGATGGAAGATCTATTAGGCTCGGGCACGTGAGATATCCGAATTTTCATTGGAGGCTCCCGATGGATATATCGATGCATAAATTTTGTAGCATTCTTGCTTTTCTTAACGCGTGCAACGCTCTTTACCGTAATCCATATCTGAAAATCAATTGAAGTTATTTCAGGAACTCGAGGCGAATGCTCTACAATCCCTCTTCACGAAGAATCCACTTACGTTCCAGAAAAGATAAAGCGCGGCACCGCCATTCGCGCGTTTACATTGTTATCAATGCCATCTGGCGAAACGCACTGCCACTTTGCGAAGATTGCGGAACATTATGCAAATTTATATTTTTGTAACGGAGCGCGAAGCGATAATTGTAAGACGCAAGTTTATACAGTGAAATTTACATGTTTCGTTAACCGGTTAACTGCGTTCGACGTGTGTACGCGTCAATCAAAATCTCTATTGCGGCGCAATAACAATAATCTCTTGAAGAATGAATTGTTCATTTTTTATCATATCAAATAAAAATGTAATCCTTCCACGTTTTTCGTAAAATTTATAATAGGACACATTGCCCTGCGTTCGACGTGTATACTCGTCATTGGATGATTTTAATTCCGCAATTAAGAGGTTAAATATCGACAAGTTTTTGAACAATTAGCGTTCATATATTTTTTGGAGCCGTTGCGTTATATTTCTGTTAATCTCCATAATTTTCATTCAAACAATAATTTCTGAGAAAGTTGTTACACTATACGTATATTCGTCCACATCGTTTTCTGCTTTATAAAGAAATTGTTGTCAAGAATTTCGAGCAACGTGTACGATCATCGTTTCGATTCTGCTACGGGTAATACTCTAGCGGTGGCATTGTTCGATATTATTTTTTCGTTTTTTGCCGAACGGAGGTAATTCGAGGCATGCCGGCTTTATGAGTGTATCGCGGGACAGCGCAGGAATGCCTCTAAATACCGGTTATATGCTGGCGAATGGTTATGCAGGAACTATTATTTCTCTGTGGTGGATGCTGGATTTGCTTGCTTGCACCGCGCCGCGCCGGTTAGCCGTACATTTGTATCTGTTGCAACGCGGCCTCCGTCGAGGTGTTAGAATACACATTTTTCCAAATCGAACGGTTTCCAGCATCGGCAGGATCGCACGCGAACAGCGTATTACACGCGTTCTCGCAAATCGTTCGATTTAATACGCGCGATCAGCATAGATCGCGTGGCTCGGCCCTTTAGTCCTGTAATTGCTTTTGGAAGGCACTACCGCCGTACTCGAGCATCGTTGGATCATCTCCCGATACCGTTCCTCCTTCATTTGCGTTATTAGACGGTGTTATCCTAACGGAGCACTCGCGTTCGCTGCCACCGAGTTTAGACAAAAATGTGTTTCCACACAAAATAGTCGTTTTCAGTTTTTTCACCGCGATGCACCTTACCAAACATCTGGAAAAATTCGTGAACAATGCTTGTAACTAGACTGCGGATTTTATGCATTTATAACAAACATGGATGAGTCCAATTCAAAAAACTTTACAGGTTCAGAGAATTTAGAAACGCCAGTGCATTATTTTCAATATAATTCAAAGAATTTCCCACACGCTGTTCTTCGTTACGTTGGAAACTTTCATCGTCGATTAAACCACCAAATACAGTTGAAATTATATCGTGTTTGGTGTAATTTTAATCAGAAAATAAAAAAATACAGTCTTTTATCGATAATTGTCCCCAACACGGGTCTGCTCAGGGACAATTATCCGCCAGGGATACAATTCTTTGACTTTTGCCGAACTTAGAAAAGATGTAAAAGGTGTAAACATAACTAATCCAGTAACAAAACTTGTTTATTCTTCATTATTTATTGATAGGACTTTGACCAACATATTCGTGGCATTTTTCGAAAGAAAATGATACCAAATATGGTATAATTCCAATTATATTTACTCGTGTAATGAACGATGAAAGTTTTCGAAGTAAAGGACAGCGTATGGGAAAGAAAGAGACGCGGAGAATCGCAGCGCGACGGCACAGTTCAAAGAACTTCCCATACGCTGTTCCTCCTTGCGTCGAAAACTTTAGTCATCCATCACACAAGTAAATATTATCGGAATTATATCATATTTGGCATGATTTTTATTAGAAAAGTGCCGCAAATATGTTGGTCAAAGTCCCATAAAAAAATAATGAAAAATAAAGAAGTTTTGTCATTGAATTAGTGTGGTCTCACCGATATACCCGAGCCGTATGATGTCATACTTCTCGGTGACCGAGGCCTCTCGAGCTTCTCGGCCCCTCAAGGGGGTACACCCCGCAGGAGTGGGGATAGTTCCGGGACAATTGTCGGCCAGAAATTTGGGACATTTATCGATCAAATACTGTACAATGAAAAATAAAAAAGTTTTATAATTGGATTAGTAGTGGCTCGGATACGCTTCTGCCGCGCGATCCGTATTTACATGCTGTCCTTTTCTACGTTCGGCTTCGTTGATACTCTCGGCGCGGTAGACGCAGTCATAAAAAAATACTATATTTCTCCGTGCGGAACACAGCCGTTTGGAAAAATATCGCGTCTTTACTGTATCCATCTGTCGCTCGCCGTGACACGAGCGAACGGGTGAAACAAGATTCCCGACGGAACACCCCTCATTCCGCTTCTTCATTCCGTACTGTCTCCATTCACCCTGAACGATCCAAGTGACCCACTTCAGGTTCACCGGAGAAGCCTCGAGGCTAGTTACCTGATCGTAAAGCGTCGTTAGACAAGAGAACGGGCCTCGTCCCCGGGCATCCGTCGAACCATACGGAAACGAAAGAGTTAACTGTACGTATCCACGGAAATTCTCCTGATGGTCGCCGGCATGCGTTTCCAACGAAAAATATGCGCGAGCGCGGAACGAGCTGTATGGCGGAACGACGACGCCGGAGTCACCGCTAATGAAACATTTACCGCGCTATGTTTCGAAGAAAAGGTAATTAAGATTCTTGGTACGCGCTGCCAATCAATTGGTCCGACGAAAAAATGGTTTCCCCACTGGCATCAACGGTCGCTATCTGAATTGCGAATAACTGAAGGTTAGACACGGGCGTTGGAAGCCGGGGTCACTTCACTCTCCTGGTGTTTTTAGTTACTTACTTTTTTTTTTATATATCATATTAATGAGATAATTTACCGGAGGAATCGCGTTGATTAATCCTTGCGGCGTGCCGCTACTTTAACAGGATTACACAACTACCACCGAAGTTTTTCGTCTACATGGGCGTGGCTATCATTTGATCTTGAACGAAGAAGGACGCTTGAAACTGCGAAAATTGGCTGAAATGAAAGGCAAGGTTCTTATTTCTGAGATACCTGTGCGTTCAATTGACAAGGTTGCGAGTAAAACTGTATTTCTCTGATGGGGGAGATTCTTGAAGGCATGTGAAGTAACTTTTTCCTTTGCGAAATTGTTCTCCGGGGCTTCGTTAAGGAGTTATCAACGAAAAACACGCACCAGTCAGAGCACGACTATCTTAACTCGTACCTCGGTCCTGTTAAGCGCGACGTTGGCATTGGTTCAGTTGGAATTCGTCTGGTATTGCCGCGCTCTGGTTGGTTCGCATTTTTCGTTAACAACTCCTTAACAATAACCCATTATCGACCGGCGATTATTGCACAATTTTGAAAAATCTGTGGTACAAAGCTCAACACTTTTTAATGAAATCTTCAATAGCAACAGCAATTTTCATTGTGAACTAACAAATCACCTTCAATAACGTCATCCAATAGTTTCATTTAGGAATGCAATGTGAAAGAAAATTTCTATTGTTTCTTTTGGTACAGCACAATTATTGAAAATCCTATTAATAGGCTTCCGGTAGGTAACGCGTTAACAACCTCGAACAATACGAATTAAAAATATTTCCATTTGATGTACTTTAAAATTCTTAAAAAATAAGAAAGTCATTGGCCTTTTAAATGGGAGAGTTATGGGAAAGTTGTGGGCTGTCCTGTATATGTCCGTGTCCTTTCCAAACAATTTCTTGATCGCGTCCTACGGGGATCCACCATGATATCTCAGAACAGTGTTATTGTTCCACGCTGTATGGAGCAGACGAAACAGAGCAGCCGAGTATCAATCTAGCCAGAGATTATGACGACGCTTTCCTCACACTAACTTCCTGTGTGATCACGAAGGAGGCAACACAGAGCTGCTTTGCTCCGCATAGCCATTCATACACACTAAACTTTCAATTTCTCTTTCAGCCATGTTCACGCCATCTTGGGCTCCGAGAACTGCGGTAAATTGTGCAACGACGCGATGATGCATCGAGCGTGTATCTGACCATGCATGTCCATACGCACGGTCTCCGATCATTGATCGTTTCGTATGCTGATCGAAGACTGCATAGCTTTCGCAAGCTGGGTCATTATGCTCGGGGTCGTGGAGGGAATTCACTTCGGAGGACTTGCACAATTCAACGGAAAAGAATGTTTGTTTCTCGGTCTCCTTGGACAACGATTAATTGTGTACATCGAATTAGGTTCTTCACAAACTTTATAGCCACTTAATAACAATATAATTTTTTCATGTACAGGGCGTAAACATCCTCCGTTCAGTGGAAATTTTTCCAAGGTCAAAAGTTCATCAATTGTTTTTATTACGTCTGATTCTACTCGTCGCAAGTGAAAATTCGATCAAAAGTGAAAAAGATGCCATGGGTTAAAATTCAAACGTTCTCTTAAAAAATTACGATCAAGTTTTTTGATTATCAAACTGATTTTTTATTTATATTTTATATTATTTTATTAATGAAATCATTTCCAACGGCTTCGTCAGTATATGCATACATAGAACCTGCATCTGACTGAGAAATGAAAATATAATGTAAATTATAAAACTTTATAAAACTTTTTTAAGAGAATGGTTGAGATTGGAACGATGTGGTTCCTCATGCAAAAAAATTGTTGACCTTTTGACCTTGGAATTCAAGATCAATGTGGTTACGTGGTTAAGTGGAAAAAGTTATAGAAACTATATTGAAACTTGCGGAATATAACAGCTCAAATTCGTCGTGGATTAAAATTGAATTGAAATGTTGATCGATTTAATACGTAATTTCGATATTGTTTATTGCTTGCTTCGATATCTGTATATTTGAATACACTTATGACAGAAATGAGTATGCGAAACACAAAATACTGAAAGCATCAGAAGATTTCTGGAATTCGATAACATTGTTTACGACTTATTAAAATGATCGTGAAACGAAATAAATGTCTGTGCAGTTTCTGTTTCTCGCAATCGATGCACACAATTTTTACGATGCATAAAAATTTGCTTCTCGGAACGAGTAATATTCAAATGTGGAAGGAGATATGATTTTACGAATTTTCCCGGTAACCTTGATGGAATAATTCCATGGTAGGAACATAGGTAACGGTATGAATCGCAGCTGCAGCTGGAATACGAGCGTACTCAGCCTTGGATTAACTTACGCACTGACCACGGCCACGCTTATTCCTGCGTTGCGAGGTGCAACGATAAGACGCCAGAGCGGAATTCCCACAAAAGTTACACGACATACGGTCACAGATTGTAATAAATATTCTCCGTAGATTGAGTACTAACTGCGAGGAAATTTTATTATTATTTTATGCGGTTATCAACCTACAAACTACAGCATCTTTTCAAGATACGAATAAAGATACGAGGCAGGAATCCTTTAGCGTAAATGGTATTAGGCTCATCGATACGCCAGTTTTATTATAATTCAGGATCTGCGAAATATTTTTGAGAAGTCGCAGTTTACGCGGAGAACGTATTTTCAATTTATAGTCGAATAATCCATCCAACTGGAAAAGAATAATTTGTTAATTCAAAATTTCATGGGTTTGAAGTTATGATAGCCACGTTTGTAAAACAGATTTTAATGTCAAGTCAGATTGCTGAATCTGTTCGTTCGAGACTTATAGAATAAAACGATAATAAAAGTGATCGTATTTAGTACATATTTAGTATTAAAATACTAAATTACTTCGTTTCATCATAATTCACATGCAAAAATAATTTTTTCCAGCTTTTCGGTGAAAGTACTCGATCGTTGAAATGTTAAAATGCATTTTCGATTTCATAATGTAGTAGGCTATAACTTATAGCTGACGTTGAGACGAATTATTCAACGACCTACTATATTACGACCTTGAGCCGATAAATAACGCTTAAATAGTTTTTTCCGATTTTTCGAGTCGAATACCTAACTGTGCGGCGTGCCCTCGAAAGGGTAAATCAAAATAAAATAAAAAAGATTCTGCGTGGCGAACAAAGAATAGGCGAGCAAAGAATTGCGTGCAATTCCAGCCGAGGAGGAACGCCGATGAATATTTACGTTGGCAGGCGATCCCGTCCTTCGTAGTCGGTCTCTTCGATTCTTTGTCCCAGTAACGCGCGCCGACTTTCAATCAGATGGAGGAAAAAGAATCGATCGCGATGCATCGCGCGGCCCATTAATCGGCCCGTTAATTAATCATGAGACCGTTTAAAGGGACGGGGCTTAATGAAAATGTCAATGACGCCGGTGGTAGGGAGCAAACGGAGCGAACGTGTTGCATTTGGTATTCGCATGGCGTTCCGATCGGTCGGGGACTCGGGCACCGTTTCTTGCCGGCTGCCATACTCTTTTTCTCGGCGTTGATTTGCGCCCTGGGCAATATTCGTCATTGCGGACACCTTGCCCGATCACGCCCCGGAGCAAAGAAACGTGACTTTCTGCGTTTCATGAGCCGGGACGCATCGCGTTCCCGGCAATCTTGCATCGAATCGTGGTTTCGATACTCATTTCCGCCTCGTCCCCGGCCACGTTCCTGTACAAGAGCGTTTCTTTCGCGACGATGCTCTCTCTCTCCTCTGTCTCTCGCGGGCAGTACCTTTCTTTTCTTTCTTTCATCGCCGTTCCCCCGACTCGGCCCAGTCGGTATAAATGAATTGGAAGCGTGGATCTTGTTGCCGGTCCCCACCGTTTCGCCACTCGCATTCTTCTTCGAATCACTACGCTTCAGAGCGATACGCTTTTTCCCGTTGCTGGAAGCGCTCCATCCCGAGAGCTCGAACGAGCATCCGAAAAGTATTTCTACATTAACTACCCGATCCTCGAAAAATTGTCCCTACACATTTGTTAGAAAACTTTCTTTTCAGTCCAACTTTAGAAATAAAAAGAAACCAATATTGTGCGCAGAAATTTGCATTATTCGGAAGCATATAGCTATGAAAATAGCTACATGCGCAGATGTATGCTTCCGAATAATGCAAATTACGCCTTGTAAACGAAAAAATGGGACTTTTGATTTTTTTATCTAGCGTTTTTGACTACCGAAAAACCTGATTTCTGTATTATCGAGAAATGAGAACGCGAATCCCGCACCCTTGCAATCCTGAAAAAAGGAGTCCACTCCCTTAAGATCGCGATCAACGGCCCAAATTTTCCAAATGTCGAAAGACCCAGAAAATTGCCAAGAGGAACGCGTTCTCGGATCGTTCCAAGGTGGACTGAAGAATTGGCGAAAACCGGTGCAAGAAGCCGGAGCCTCCGGTGGTCTTCGTTTTTACGATGGCGTACTGGTTCACGCACAGAGCACAGCCAGCTCCAACTTCGTTAGTCCAAGGCTGTAGGCTATGCGATGTATTTATTCCTAGCTCGTAAATTGCGCAACCTCTTGTCGCGTCGCGCCCGAGGCTCGATTATTAGTAATATTTAACAATGCAAACAGCAGAGCGCGCCTCGCGACCGCGAACCGAAGAAAGCGTCGCGTCGTGGCGCGCCGGTTCGCCATTTAAGGACAGACCGTCGCGAGGCTGGCCGCGGTAACCCACAGAAATTAACGCTTTGCAACGAATAAACGTCCAAAGACAGATTTACACTTGCCTTCGCTTCGCGTTGCACTTTTACAGATACAACGGACCAAGGCGGCTCCGCCAGCCGCGCACCGCATACCGAATACATGAGTCATTTCACGGTGTGGCTACTTTGTTTTCTGCTGTCTCGCGTAATGCGTCTCCTCCCTCCACACGAAGAAAAAATACCGGCGGCTTTATCGCTCTGTTTCGACGCCAGTGATAAGTTGCTTTCGTACGATCCTTCTTTTTTCGAAGCGGACGCGCGTGCTGCCGAGGTTACCGCGGCCTGGCCTAAGGGTAGCTATGCGAATACGTGGCTCTTGTCCGCTCGTTTCAACGTGACAGTTCGCATCTCGACGATACCAGACTCCCCTTCGTCCCGCTCCTCGTCCCATCGTGCTAATAATTACGCTGATTGGCCGAATGGACGCGCAGCAATAATGTAACTTCGAGGGTTGCCTAATGAGACTGTCTCTCCAATTTTTATTCCTCGAAAGAAGCCATCTTATCTTAGATCGACAAATGCTTCGATAAATAAATTCAATATCGAATATAATGTTTACGTATCAATTATTCCGTTTTTTTAGAAGGCAAAGCATTTTTGTTGCTAGATATAAAGTTACTCAGGATCCAGTCGATCGTTGGAACAAGGGCACGATTTTCATCAACGAAATGAAATGGATTTTTAAATCCACGGATGTTTAATTGAGAATTAAAGCGGAGATATTAAAAATCGCATCATTAAACGACGTGATTTATAAGTGTGCGTACCAGTGCCTCGCTAAATGTTGCTTTTACAATCAGCTGTTAATTATTTCCACCGCGGCATTACAGAGGTTATTTATCCCGTGGCCGGCCGCACGGCCAAACTTTAATTGAAAACGTTTAGTTTATTGCGCGCGCGTGATTATTTACGGAATAATTTTGCGATTAAGTGTATGGCGCATCCAACGACGTTGAAGAGCAAAGGCGCTGACCTTCGGAAGGTCATCCGTCTTGCAACGATGGACGATACGCTTCCGTGTGCCAGCAATGGCAGCTCTACACTCTCCTCGAGGAATATATTGACCCGCGGGTGAATAAAATCATTATTTCTCGCTATTTGACGGCCAGTTAACCGATGGGAGGAATTAAGTTGTGAAATTAATTCGCGGAAGAAAGCTTTCGTTGATTTCACCAAATTTGGCGAGGCTGTTTCGCCTGAGTCACGCTGTCCTTGCAGAGATGCAGTGTGCAAACGTTGTACACAACTATGATTCAGAGTGATGTTATTTCTGCATTTATTTAAAAGTGACCGAGATGCTTTTATCAAAATTACACAATCAGGTTTATCCAGAATATCAGCCATTCTGATTTTATTAGACCGAGGATTTCATGCCTGTGAAGTCATTGGAAGTATTGAAAAATACCGTTGTATTATTTGCAGCCTATTAAACGTATTAAATGTATTAAAAAAGAAAATAATATTCTACTTCGCTCCAGTTAAAAAGATTCGCAGTCTAGTTATATTACGGTAGATGTTTAATTTCATTCGATCGTGTCCTAAGATAGTCTTTACAATTTTAACAATTCTAAAATAAATAATCTGGAACCGGTCAATTCGACCGGCGCTGGTAGATTCAGAATCGAGTTTTAAGTGTTGTGGTTTACTGACACCATTTTCGCGGATGCCGAACTTGTCGTAAACGTATCAGTTACATAAATCATTTTTAGAACGTATAATACAAACTTTATGACACGATATAATTGCAATTATAATTACTCGTGTAATAAACGATTATAGTTTCAGGCGTGAAAGAGGTCAGAGGAAAAGAAAGAGAGGCAGAGCGTCGAAGCGTTCGGAAAAGATGAAAGACTGGCGCGAGCTCGAACCTTTAAATTTTAAACCGAAAAATTAAATTTTCTTATTTTTTGTTTTTCATGAGTCAAACTTTTACCATTTTTCTTTACAATTCTGGGCAAACAATTCCTTTCACAACTTGAAGTAAACTAATTGTTCTAACTTTTCAAAAAAGTTCAAATTTCAGACCAATATTAATACTTTACTTATCGGAAGCCTATTAATAGGATTTTTAATCATTGTGCTGTACCAAAAGAAAGCATAGAAATTTTCTTTTATATTACAATCTTAAATGAAAGTATTAGGTGACGATATTGAGGGTGATTTGTTAGTTCACAATGAAAATTGTTGTTGCTATTGAAGGTTCCATTAAAAAGTGTCTAGCCATGTACCATAGAGTTTTCTAAATTATGCAATAAACAGCGGTCGGTAATCTGTTAAAAAAGTTATCGTTTTTCTGAGAGCATCCGAATATTAATGGAAGTCACTGTATACACAAATGGCTATAATTCGAAAACAAGATCGTATCGAGTACTTACATGTTTGTATGAACTTTTCCTCATATTTTAGCGTGTCGAATCCATCCCTGAAGTTGTGTCCACATGTTTTGAAGCACCCTGCACAATTGATCGACGAAACTGTTTACTTCTGTTTGCTCGTGTGTCTGACCTTCAAATCAGACATGTACCTTGCACTGATCCAATAGAAGTTGAGTGTCGCTGGGTTAAGGCCAGTTCACGCGTGTACAAGCGACGCAAGTACACGCATGTACTCGCGTACTTGACTCGTGAGCGGTGTACAAACTCTCTGAATACGGACGGCGTGTTTGATGACACTCGTCTCTTTGAGCAGTCCAGGATAACCGACAGGCTGGCAAGGCGTTCAGGATGTCACGTAAGTTAACACACTTTGGTAACGCCCGTATTAGCACGTTCAACCGGACGCGAATCTTCGATGATTAACACCGCTTCTTGTCAGTTCGCCGCGACGAAGATTATAGATTCACGGAAACTTTCACTTTAATATCTCGGCAAACATGACACGCCGAAGGATAGCAATTATGCTCCATGGTTTCTCGAACCCTTCGCGCGGACGAATAAAACAACGCGAACAAGGGCAAGCAATTTGCACTGAAATCGACGTATGCCAACCAGATTGAAAGTAGAAAATCATGTAGTAGAATTCACCAAGGTAAACAGTTTCTGTTTAAGTTCACATGTGCTGGTCGGCTGAAAAGAAATACAATTTTTCTATAAAAAAAATCTTCGTTCAATTGTTAAGGAAAAGTCACGTGGATTGACAGCGATGCGAGTCAGCCCACGCGATTCACGCACTGACGCAACGCAGAGTCAGAATGTACGTCGCGAAGTAGCGAAACAATTAATCAATCAAAGAATGACGACTGCAATTAAAGGAGGAATGAAAAGACCGGCGTCGAGTTCGTTAAAAGTAACGCCGCGCAGAAAGGATATTTTCGTAACGTGTTTACTCGTCGAAGGGAAAGATTCCTGTCAGGGTGTGACTTTGTTCGAAGGCAAAACAATCACGTCCACGTGTATCCTTAGTACAATGGCAGGCGACGCGGTACCGTGGATGATGCACAATGAAGCATAATTCAAAACGAAGATCCATAGGATAGACGCGCCGGTATTCTACTACAATCCCTGACCCCCGTCAACAACGATGCCGAAGAAACGTATTAATAGGCCGGGGTGTTGCACACAATGAACGGTGTCGCTCGTCGTCGCTGTAATCAGCGTCGCGCGAGTCAATAATCATTCCGCGGACGACAATTACGGGGACAATGACGGCCGCGTAACAATTTCTCGTTTAAACACTGCCATCAATATTCTTCGCGTTCCAGAGTAATTAGCCGGTGTCAGAAGGCGGCACGTGAAAGCGTTTGCAGTTCCGTATACGGCGACACGTGTTGCAGCGTTCGTTGTCATCAACATCTCCTATGAAAAGATATTCCTAGGAAACATTATTGTCTTTAATATATATAGGACTTAATAAGTGTGTTCTCTTTCATCGGAGCTGATTTTTTTTACAACAGCATGCCGAATACAGAATCTGAAAAAATTCGTGAACAATACTTACATAAAAATATCAATGATTCGCTTTTAAACTTCAAAGCGAAATCTGTAGTTTTCCAATTCTTTTGAGATTTCTGATTTTTTACAACTAGTACGATTGACTTAAAAATCTGAATCAATTGCAGTATTTGCATCTGGGTGTTTGATATCTAATAATATGAATAGATGGGGTAACTGGTCCAAAAACTGTTTTTTCCCATTTTACCCTATATCTAAAATTTTGCAAGTGTTTGTTCTTGATGCCCTGTCGAATGGTTCACAGACTGTTTAATTTGGTCCAATTGTGAATACCGTTTAGTAATCTAATCAAGGAATAAAGTAAGATATGTATTTTTTTAAATTAAATTCCAAAAAGTTCCATTTTATTTTAGATAAAATCACTAGTAAATGGTAAATAGAAAAATTAGTCTTTGATACTAATTCCTGTAGGATTTACGATTATATTTTACAGCAGCAGTGCTATTCCATGGTACCCAGAAACGCGATAAATTTCATCGTAACAAAGGAAGTTTTCTTTTGTAATAGAGTCGTTCGGTTCGAGCCTACGAATTGTGACTTTATATTTGCACTGTATCATTACACTCATTGTTGTTGGATTCTGGCCCCCGTTATCGTGTTATTAGTGTTTATTAAAGGGAGTGGCAAAAACATAAGCCGCTGCCCAAGTCTGGAATACAAATTCTAGATCGAACAGCGATTGTTACACTAAGATCTAGCGTAGATCGCCGTTAATACACCGTGGAAACAGTATCGCAGCCGCCGCCGAGCCGCGTTTCGCAACGATCAATTGCATTATTGCTTACATGCCGATACGCGGTTACCCGTTTTTCCAAGGAATGGATGAATAAATTAATGGGAGAAACCTTGTAACGCAATGCTCGGACGTTTCGCTGACATCATTAATATTAATACACAATGATCTCCTAACGGTACTTGTTTGCGCGCCGTTTTTCTTTTTGCGCATCACCTACGCCAAATAGTTTTTACCATTGTTCCCCAGTTCAAGGTTCTCTCGCATTCACCGTTCAGTTATCGTGTACAGCAAAACATTCTTGCTTCATAAAATTAGTCATCGTTCGTCCGTACACAATTTTCAATTTTAGTCTAAGTCATTTATATCTCATATTTCTTATTAATTATTTAGTGTCAGCCAATGATGCACTTTGTGTTATATGCCCCTCTTCGAGAAACCAATTCTAAGTAATCTGGTTTGAAAAAATTGTATTATATAGTCCACATAATAGGAAAATATGTATGCAAAGTCTCAATATGAAACAGTAGTCTGATTTCTTTAAAGATTTCCATAAAAGGTCCACAAGATGACGGTTCTAGAGTACGAAATCTACAGGAGACTGAAGAGTTTCGTTGTTCTACCGCGCACGCTTAATTTGAAAAAAAAATATGTACACCGAGGAAATATTTGTTCACGTGAAAAATAAAAGGTGTTGGCAGCGGTAGAACGCACGGTTGTGAGAAATAGGAAGATATCAGCTGCTAACTGTACATAATGGCTTACGCAAAGGTTAAACGCGCGTCGAGGCAAATTGGAGGTCAAGGTGGAGGAGGAGAATTATCGAAACTCTCGTTAATTGTTCATATAGACACAGCGAAGGTCGGCCGCGACACCGGTGGAGCAAACAGACATTACGATTTCCACGGGAGGTCGATGACGTCGTTGGAGGACGCGTTGCATAGCGGTTCTGCAAGATTTCTGGAAAGTGGCACGCCAGATGTTCGAACGTCATCCGATGGAGACGATGCGCCAGCCGGATATTTCAAATCGATATCAGCGAGCTACGATAATTATGGTAATCCCTGCGTTACTCGGTAATGAAAGTGTTCGAGGGATGTCTCTATTCATGGCGGAGGCGATGAAAATGGACACGGGATTATTGTCGCTTCGAATATGCACACCGACACCCATAATTCAACGGCTAATGATCCTCCGCGAGGAAAACGCAAGCTATGATTCGGATTTGTAATACGGCGACTACGGGAATTACAATGATTCAACTTTCTCGTTTAATGCTTAGGTGATCTGACAAAGAAGTTACCTTTGATTTTAATATATTATTTAATTTCAATATCATTGACTCAATTTAAGATTAAGACTTAAGCATTTTATGCATTCGATGGGTGTAAGCATTAGGCTGTTAGCATTAAAACTCGTTAATGTAAATTTAAACTTTCTCACGAAAAGCTGTAACCGCATAAAAAGTGTACAATTAATTTTAAAAATTATGGAATCTAATTCTTTCAGCAATTCTTTGCTCGAGAAAGTTTTCCGACAGCGATAAGTTGGTTTTTCCATGGAATATGGTTACAGTAGTCGCACGCGAGATTACTGAAATTGCAGGCAAATGATTATGATGTTAATGAGGCCGCGGTTAACGTGATTCTAATTAGAGTATTCATGTGAAAAACTGGTCAGGTTTTTTCCGATAGGGACGAGCACCGTCAAATTCGAATTCTCAATTACGTTGAGTTCTTAATTAAGACGGTAAGAACAGCTTCAGCGGTTCGCGGATGGAAAGGAATGTAGACGCGAAATTTTTCAGGCTGGAAAAACGTAACATTACGTGATGAGATTAATCAAATACCACAACGCTGATGCAATTACGGTATCAAGTGAAACGTATTCAGATTATGGCCCCGTTGCTTTAATCCCGGGGAATTTATGCAAGCTATACGAACACGTCGATGCTCTCTTAGCTTCGTCGTGAAATAGTAAATTATGATGTTGTAACCTATGTTAATTATACAGACAGGTTATATAATACCGAGTTGATAATTAGACCGCGGACGGTATAATTAAATCGTGATATCCAGCCCATGTTCGATAATAAATAAGCTAGTATTTACTGGTTGTCATATCATAAATGGAGAACGAATACTCCCATAAACGTTAAACGTGAATGGTTCCGTGTAGTGCGTGACGCGATTGTTCTTGTGCAAAATACCGGACACTTTCGTTCTGTTAATGTAAATGATGAGAGGAACGTTGATTAATGTATCAGTTATCCAATTTGTTTCGGCTCTAACACGATTCTATTCATAAAGCGGATTCATTCCGATATAATTGGACGACTTAACGTAATCGCTCAATGGTAATCTGATCGTAATTTACATGAGAATCGAAAATTAATTGGTCTTCCGGAATGCTTGGAACATTTAAAACAAACGCAATTCTATGTAACTAAATAAATTGACAAATTTGGAACCCGTCATTTTGAGAGGTCCCTGGAACCGGTGTCAATGATGCTCAAAAGACAGATCTTCTTTCATCAAACAGACTTTCCCAAGAAGACTAAATGTACGAGGTACATTTATGTTGGCCCCTTCAAAGTAATCCCCCTCAGATATAATACACTTGTGCCAGCGCTTTTTCCAATCCTCGAAGCACTTCCGATAAGCACTTTTTGGTATAGCTTTGGTATAGCAAATCTCCGTCCTTCCATGGGTCTCTTCAGTTTTGGGAACAGGAAAAAGTCGAATATGGTAGCTGAGGCATGATTGCGGTGTTGTTTCTGGTCAAAATTAAGAAGTTTCGGAACAAACTTCGCTGACACACGTCTCATGCCCAAAACGAGATGCCGACATAAGCAGCAACTTCTCTAATGGTAATTCGACGATTCCCCAACACTATTTTCTTCGCTTCTTCAACGTTTTCATCGGTTGTTGACGTGCTGGGGCGTCCAGGTCGAGCTTCGAGCTTCGAGCTTCGTCATTAAAATCTTCTCGGCCTTCTCGGAAGAGCTTGTACCACTTATAAACATTTTTTTCGCTCAAAGTACACTCACCGTATGCCACGATCAATGTTTCAAGTGTTTTGGAGCACTTAATTCCATTTTTACACAAAATTTGATGCAAATTCTTTGATCCATTCTTTTCGACAGCAGAAAATCGCCGATCACGGGAAACACTTGTAACCTTTATGCTTCTCGCAAACAAACAAAGAATGCTATATAGCTGAAACTGTGAACGTATGTTCGGGACGAGTGTGCCAGCATAAGAAAAAAAAGAAAACGAAAATCGACTGTAGGTATTCCGCGAAATTCAAAAAGTCACCTTACATTTCGATCACACCTCGTATCTTACAATCTCAGTGATGGTACGCTAAAAAATTTGGAATTTGCCATTTGAGTAGGTCCATCGGATCTAGTGTAAAAGCATGCTGAAAACAATAGGCTTTCCCAACTGAGCGAGACTTTCCCAACACTCCCCGAACCCATCCCGCGATATTCCCAAACGCCCTTTACGCAACGATCTTGCGCCGCGCACGGTGATTACGCGGCTCCGATCGCGGCAATTACAATCTCATATTACCTATTCGCGGTGCATCGCGGCAAAGCGCACCGCTCCTAAGCTCTCGGCGTCTACAGGCGAGAGGAAAATCGGCGGAAGAGCGGTGGCAAGAGGGCACGCAGCGGGAAATCTCGGCCGGAACCGGAAGCGGTGCGGCGCGCGGGAAAAAGAGGATCCCTCCTGCGAGTATATATATATATATATATATATAGATATATATATATCCCCCTCCCGCCCCCGGAAGACGCGAATAGAAAGGGAGTGGAAAAGAAAAGGCGCACAGGCACAAGCGCACTCAGACACAGGCTCGAAGGAGATCCCTCGGCTTGGCGGGCTCGTGTGCCCGTGAGTCTGCGCGATACAGTTTATTTAAACCGGTCGAAAGGTGGGGATACGGTACTCGGCTCGGCTGCGCTTCGCTTCGGCGCGGCGCAGCGCGGCGCGTCCTCGCGGATCGCGAGCTTTAGTCGCACGATCTCGTCCGGAGCGTCGAGCCGCTCCATCGTCGCGCTCGAGAGAGTCCTCTCCTCGATCGATCCTCCGGGTTGATCCTCCGGATCGATCGTCCGGATTGATCCCCGACGAAAATCCTACGGATGGTGTTTCTCCTCTAGTTGATCAACCGGCCTGGGATCGATCGATCGTTTTCGACCGGCTCGGGAACACTCGGCGACGATCCTCTCTCTCTCTCTTTTTTTTCTTTTTTTACCAGTGAAAGTTTTTGCCCGACGAAAAAGCTCGACATCTTGTCTCTCTCTTTCTCTTTCTCTTTCTCTTTCTCTTTCTTTCTTTCTTTCTCTCTCTGTCTCTTTCTCGTGGTCATGGTTCTCGTGAGTTCGGTGCAGGTGAACCGCGTGCGTGCTACTACTCACACGTTCGGTGGATGATCCTGAGGTATCCTTTGCTGGGCAGCATCGACAGTGAGAAAGGTGGGTGTGCGATGGAGAACGCAGGTGCTACCTACCCGGGCCCCTGCATCCTTGGTACTCTGTAAGACCTCGATTAACAGGATTAAGCGGCAGACGAACGGCAGGCCCGGTGATTGAGACTCGGGAGGATCAGGATTGTTGAGCGCCGCGTGATCAACTGTGTTGTAGGGCTTTCGTGTAGTCTTGGGATCAGTTGTTCGTCGGAGAAGGATCTACATGTGACGCGGATTTTTACGGTCTGCGGGATGGTATCGCTGGAACGTGGAAATGATATTTATTTTACGTTGACGGTGGGCGATGAGAGAAGCTGAATCAGTCTTGTAATTTTCTTGTATGACATACGCGTTGCTCGGGGAGTAAAGTATTTTCAGCAGGAATCTTGGAGAACAGGATTTACATGTGACAGAGTTCGTGTGGGTTTTAACGTTTTGTGGAAGGTCTACAAAAAGATATGGTTCTGACGATCACTGGCGGTGAAGACTGTTCTTCAATTTATCCTTCGAAAGAGTTTGTTTTGTTCGTACCTGTTGCTCGGAGAGTAAAAACTACACTTTACACGTTTCGTGGCTTGCTGATTCTCTGGAACAGGATCTTCGAGCGACGAGAAACAGCCAGGTCTCTAAAACATGAAAAAGAAATTTAATGAAAAAAGATTGTTTTGGTGGACACTGTTGATCGGACTGTGAGATACGAACTGATCACTGTTCTTTAAAAAATTGATCGTTCGTTCTTAAAAAAATTATTATACGAGACGAAAGTGTAGTCACGAATTAAGAATGATCGATTAACCACTGTGTTTTTGGAAGATTTATGTAGGTGTTGCAAGCTATTGAAAAACGTGTTTCATTCGGTAGCGTTGATCAGCTGAGAAAAAAATTCACCAGTATGCATCTGACAGATATATGCTTGATAAATAGTGCATTTCATCGGAAACTAACAACAATTGAGAAAAAAATGTGTGTCTGAATCATCCTGTTGCAGCTCTATGTATAATCAATGCCCACTCAACATCTCGTTTCTATTGTTAAAGTATTATAATATCTTCCAGTGTTCCTAATTAACAAATAAAAAAATACCATGACCTATTTCGGATTCTTTTATTAGTCAACTATTGCTTCAAAGTGTTCTAGGAAATAGTTATGTGTTACTTTATTCGTCCGCATGTTGCAATAACAATCGCTCGACGATCTCATAAACGCTATGATATCCATATGAAAACTCACGCCAGTCGCTTAATTGCGCAATGTTACGTATATTACTAGAAATATTTATTGCATCGCTAGACTATTAAGCGTGATACGAAATACATCACTAACCACTGTACGCTTTTCAATAGCACCTGTGGAATGTTTTTAAGATATGCTCTCGACATTCCTTTACAAAAAGCCTTTCACATTTATATTATAATTGGAAATTCTTGTGCACGACTATAGTCGTTAAACCATAATTGAAAATTACATGAAAATTTGCGAACAATCACTCAACCCCATCATTTTTTAGTAATAATTCATCTCCGATTGGTTGCATGAAATGGAAACAGCTGATCAAGGTTTTTCGGACGAAAGTCACTTTACCATTATCGACCATGAAGTACGATACTTTCCTGGAGGTTACGCGGGAGGCAAGTCATTTGCGAACTCGAATGCGATTCGTAAAAGTAGACCGCAATTATGCTTGTCATCAGAAATTTCGAGGAAAAAAGTGGCCTCCTGTATAAAGTATCGTGGAGGCCATTAGGCTTGGCCATTGTCCTACATATGCCAATGAAAGTGTAAGAAAAGTCACCTAGAATTTGAACGATTGTGGGACAAGTATTCGTGTCAAATAATCCTCAACGTCATCGTCTAAAGCTTCATCAACAGCGTGACAAAATGTATTACGCTGATCGAATTTGTAAAATAAATGGGAAATTAAAAAACACTTTTTGTGTTCTTGAAAATCTCTTTGTGTCAAAAATTGCTGTCACAGAGAAATAGTAGAACCACAGGATCTAAGAAACAGCGCGGATCCGTCGGTTTTTCTTAGATCAAGGCTTTACTGTATTTTGCATGAAATCTATTAAGAACATAGAATAGTAAACGCTCCAATAAAGCGGAGGAAAAATTGCAATTATTGTTAAATTAATTTATTGGTAAATTAAATTTAATTTAACGCTAGGTTTACGGAACTCTAGAAATAACTATTTCACATTATGTTATAAACATAACAAGAATGCATCTCTCCAAATTTTTGGCCATTTTTAGGTGAAAGAAAAATTCTTTATATTGTAGAATATAGAATATAGAAAATATAATATGGAAATGTAACATACATGGAATATAAAATACAAAGTATAGTAAAGTAAAATATAGAATATAGAAATTTAAAATATAGAGTATAGAATATAAAATGTAAAATATATAGAATACAGAATTATTTAAATGGTAAAACAGCCTTTGGAAAACATTGAGAACGTTTTGAAAATTTCTTGTTTAACGCTAGGTTTACGGAGGTCTAGATATAACTATTTTACATTAATTTATAAACATAACAAGAATGCATCTATCCAAATTTTTAGCCATTTTTCTAATAATATATACCCCAAGAATTAAATTTCGTAAATAATTTCTCAGGGGGTCGTCTTTACAAGATTAGTAATCGCAAATTAAGAATATTAGAACCCGTCGCTTTGACGAGTCCTGTAAACCTAGTGTTAATTTCATTCGATTTGCATTAATTCCGAATTTCTTATAACACGGTGCGAATCAATTTCGTAGGAGAGTTGACCGTATCACAATCTATTAAGAACACTGCTATAGTGGCGGTTTTCATATTTTCAAGATGAAAATTCTTTCCGGTAAAAATTAGCGAATGACATGTAACTGGCAAACGATGGTTCGCACTCTAATCGTCATCAATAACCAGTAATGGATTACACTTTGCCCAACTGCGGTCAGTAGCCACCACAAGCCGCAATTCAACGGGGCCGGGAAAAGAAATTTCCTATGGAGATGATCGAACGTTCTATCGATAAGGTAATAGATCGAGAACACAGAGGATTGTGTTTGGTCAATCACCGTTGTTTTGCTGATATAGCAATTTCCGAGCGGTTCGATATATCGAGATCGACGTATAACGAACCACGTAGCTGGGTCAATCAAAACATCATAAGCGTGTTTGAGCTGCAGGAAAATTGGAGTGACCCTCGCGGTCGTGAGGAAGAGTCGAGAACTGCAAGAAGTATCTGGTGTAACTATAGTCGTTGAAGAAAGATTTCTGGGGCTCATGCTCGTTTAGGGACCGCAGAAAAATTGGCGCAGCTCGTGACTAAAAAGGAAAATGATGCGACTCGTGGTTGAACTGGGACTCCTGCGGTTCTAGAAAAATACCGTAATTCATGGGAAGATTCGTGATTCATTGTTCAAGGACACAGCGTAATTATTTATCAGGGGCAGCTCGTGCAACTAGCTGGGCAAATTGAAATTCTTTTACGTGAATCAATAACGCCGTGTCTGGAGAATATGCTCCTAAAGTTTCAACACGAAATTCGAAGTAGTAACAGAGTAAATTATATTGTCCATTTCGTGGAACATGATGAGGCTATTTTCAATTTGAATCTATCTAACGAGAATTTATAATAATTATAGAGTTAGATTGCGGAATTTGTGCATTTACAACAAAAATGAGTAAGAAAAACACAAATAGTTAAAGTATTAAAAGAATTGAAAAATATTGTTACATTTTTGAAATGATGAAACTTATCACTGTAGAAATTAAATTTTTTATTCTATTCCTATTTTATAATACTTTTTTGCGAGACGATTGTCTCGGAGGCGAGCGAGCGTGGCGAGAGAAAAATGGAAATTAGATATTTAACAGGACATAAAATAGAGGGTTATTAATAAGGATAAGTGAAGGGAGTTATTAAATGCATCCATTATGACGGCAGGGACACGGTGAAAAATTAGCGATGTTCCTTGCTAAAAGAAAAGCAAACCTGTGGCCAAGGCTTGGCGCGTGTGTTCGTGCGTGTCTACGTGCACGTACAGCAAAAATGTTGCACGACGGCTTTTAACTTCTCCACCGGGTAGAACGAGTTAACTCGTCCTTTACGAGAACCGCCTCGTACAGTGAAGTTTGCACTTTTACGAGGATAACACTTTATCACAGCCTGTTGACGAGTTTATTTTGAATTTTCTAGTCCTGTGGAGCGAGGCCAAGGTAGTCTGGAAAAATGGCCGGCTCGCCAATGTGTAAAAGTGTGTGCCGGCCGGCGCAGGATTTCGCTTTTTCTTTGGGCATTAATATGCAAATGACCGACTGTTTATTGCGGACACGTTGCACTTTCAAACATCAGACTTATCTTGTACACAAGGATTTTTCTATGCTCCTAATAACGCTAGATGCAGTGATAAGTTTTTGCGTTCGGTCGACGTATTGTTATAGAAATAACAATTACTGTTTCTTACAAATGTCCTTTTTATACACCGTGCACCTACGTAGCATTATCTGAAGGACTGAAAGAAAATTCATGAATGAATGATTATTCGTTGTCGAGTTAAATGAAACTTTTAAGGGGGTCAATGCACGAAATTAATTGGGTTGAATTTCTATCGAACAAAGAAGTTTGTCTGCTCAGGCAGCCGGTTCCGAGCGACGAAACTTTCGAAACACTTTCGTTCTCGCAAAATCGGCCTGCGAGCCATTTCACTTTCCGGCACGTTCCTTTTTTGGTATTGGCCGGACCGGTGTAATCGGCTGGCGTCTGTCATCTGTAACACGCGTAATCGCCGGCGCGCGCCGAGCTTCTCCGGCGAAATTGCCATGTAGCACGAAAGAAATTAATTACACGAGGACGCCCGCTCTCCCACGATTAAAACACTTGGCGACCGATGTGATGTGGTACATCTCCGAATCCGTTATGTTTCGAGTATTATACCGGCCGTAAAATGTTGGGCATGACGAGCAAAAATTTCAACGCGATTCGAGCATTCGTATTCCCGCTAGTTTGAACCCGACAGATCTGTTATGGACAAAGTGAATCGCGTAGTTGCTCGAGTACTCTTTAAATTTTGAATCAGAGCAAGTTAAAGTTAGTCGGAGAAGGGCATATTTTATTTGATATAAGATAACAAATAAGCATTCAAAGTAACGAATTATTTTAAATACTTCATTATTTGTATTTACAAGTGACACAACAAATTTATTTTCGATTGGTGTTTAAATCAAATAGATTGTTTTCAAATAATTTCTGATTTCGATTGAAATGGTTCAAATTTTCACTGTTTTGAATTACATCTACACATTTTTTCCTATAAATGCATAAAATCCGCTGTCCAGTTATTAGTTTGAAAATTGAAAATATCTTCACAGATTTCATAACATCGCTTTTACTACATTGTTATACCTTTTCATATTCTAAACTTCGAACGTTTGACCCGTTATTGCATCCTCCTTCAGGAGGACGTGTGAACGTCCTTGGTTAAGCAACAATTGACGCTTCTTTCCTTTTAACGTGCTTGTTTCTCATGATTATGCTACAGTGGAAGCAACTTTGTATCCGTTTCAAGTACATTTACCTGCTTCGGGAACAATTACCTGATTAATGCATATAGAAAAATAATTACGATAATGATTATCAGATCGCGATTATTAGATTCTTATCTATATTATTTCATTATAATGAGTTTTTCATGAGTGCACGTGTGGCCCTAACAATGACAAAAATGTCGAACGGGGCTACTTGTTGACTGTACAAGCTCTTCCAAGAAGGCCGAGAAGAAGTTAACGACGAAGCTCGCCCTGGACGCCCCAGCACGTCAACAACCGATGAAAACGTTGAAGAAGCGAAGAAAATAATGTTGGGAAATCGTCGAATTACCATTAGAGAAGTTGCCGATGATGTCGGCATCTTGTATGGTTCGTGCCAAGCAATTTTAACGGAATTTTGGAAACACAATTCATGGATTTTGCATCGCGATAACGCACTTGCTCGCGCATCGTTGCTTGCGAGTAATTTTATAGCCAGAAACAACACCACGATCACGCCTCAGCCACCATATTCATCGGATGTGGCCCCCAGCAACTTTTTCCTATACCCAAAACTGAAGAGACCCATGAAAGGACGGAGATTTGCAACGATTCAGGAGATAAAGACTGCATCGCTGGAAGAGCTCAAAGCTGTACCAAAAACTGCTTATCAGAAGTGCTTCGAGGATTGGAAAAAGCGCTGGCACAAGTGTATTATATCCGAGGGGGATTACTTTGAATGGGACAACATAACTATTGATGAACAAATAAATATTTTTTGATAAAAATAAAAAGTCACCTTACTTTTTGATCGCACCTCGTATGTTAAAAGTTAGTCAACTACCCCCGGTCTTCCCTGCACAGGATCGAAAGTTAAACAGCCCGTGTACGATATACTGTTGGAAACCGTATTTTACCCTCTGCTGACAGAGCAACGTGTTCGAAAGAATCCGTGGAACACGGTTGTGCACGCTCGCGAGACGATCGATCCGATTAAAAGGCTTGCCGGTATACCGACGCGACGCGACGGTGGCTTCGTTCTCACGGAACTCGTTGAAAAATATCAAACGCATCGGAATCATAAATTCAGAGGCGACTTCAGCTCTAAAAATAATATTACCGTTTTCTTTCTCGCCGCGTGCTCGTTAATTACAATCGCGATCCGCAAGAAAGTAAGACGCTCGGCGTGCCGACTTTCCTGCGCTTAATTAAATCCGTTCGAGCCGTTCCGCGTGGTTCTCCGCGCGGACGCGGACGCGTTCCGCGTGAAATTACGTCAGGGACAAGGCGGAATACCGCGCCGTCTCGCGGAACGCATCGACCGTTTCCAACCCGGTGTACCTACGCTGCTAACGGGCAAATTGCTAAATCCGAAACTTTCACTCGTCCCGATATATCACGCGCCTGCTGCGGAAACCTTCCTTTTTCTTGGTCGCTCTTTCATTTGACCGCGGACGATTGCCAATCCTCCATTTAAATCGCTAGGACGAATCATACTGATCGAGGACCAATTAACTCGTTCAGGCTGTACACGTGTCGCTTAATTACACCTTTTCATTTGTTATTCTCACTCTATTGATTTAACATCTTGTTCTACACAACTTTCTTTACGTCCACCACGAATAGTACCTTCTTTGTCGTTTATAATTTCCTCGATGCAAAAGAACATTTGCATTAATAGGGTAACCGTACTTCGATCGTACTTTATCTTAATATTACAAATTACAATTTTGATTACGCATAAAAATTGTCTGCATCGATTGCAGGAAATAGAAACTACGTTGAATTTTATTTCTTTCGTTAATGATTTTAACAGAGGAGAAACGATGTATTGAATTTCGTCTACTCAATCGTAACTATAAACGCATAAAGATCCGCAGTCTATTAATGACATACGGGTTAATTACTTCCTACCGAAGTCGAAGCTGCCAGCGAAACAAAAGAATGGAGGAACAGAAGACGCGGTAGCCGAGCAGCGCCGCCTCGAGGGTCAAAGTTTCTAAAACAGCGGATCGCGTATGCGAGGACAGGAGCCTAACCGCATCTGCGTAATGGAATACGAAATGTTTGACCGAACCCAATCGGCATACAGAATGGTGAAGCGTGTGGAACAAAGCCGGCGCCATTTTGCGCGATCGGTTCGCGTCCAAGGACCATAGCGCAGTAAAATCTGAAAAGTAGACATGTTCTATCCGTGTTACATTGACTGAGAGCGATCTTGGTCCCGCGGGGCAATTAAACGGCCATTATTGCGGGCAATTACACGAGTTCCAAGTCAAATAAGAGGATAGAAGGCGGAGGCAACGGGACCCCGTCTCGGGTTTTACGGGTGAACCAAGAGAAAAAGAGTGGCCGGTCATGCGTATTCATGACCGGAACCGTGGATAATGCACCGGAGTCTCCGCACATCATATCTTACACAGCTGGAATATTAATTCTTGTCATTCGTATGCGATGCTTGCTCGATGCTGCTGTGGTACAGGTGCAAGTCACCTAAGAAACTGCGTTTTTCACGTTCGAAACGTGGCTCGTCCGGTGCTAAGCCGTTCGCATTAGCGCCGGGATTATTAGAATTTAATTTAGATCAATTAGACGATGATGGAGCTTGCCGTGACTCGGGGAATCGGCTCTGCACCGGTAGTCTGAAACACTTTTGTTAAACCGCGCAGATTCGATCGAATCCGACGAAGACGCTTCTTAATTCATCTTCATGGAACAGCAGATGTTGAACGGGGCTTGCAATCAAGATTCCCTGCTATCGTTGGAAGATTGAATAGATCGCTGCAGAAAAGTTACAAAGTGTAAAGCTGGATCGCAGATAATTCTCATTATCATCCTCTTCAATCCTTGCGTGTGCAAACCGCATTTTATTGCCTGTTAAAAGAACAGGTGGAAAAGTAAATAGAAAGGCACAGTATCTAAACGTATGATCTATGTGTGAAAAGATGAGGGTTATTTCTGCTTTGTAGTTTCAAAGCAATGGTAAATGGTTGAATCAAGTTTAAGGGTGCCGAAAGTTTGTAAGCACACGAGTGTGATCTTCTAATCTAATTTTGCCCCAGCATTGCCCGAGACTCGGGAACCAGAGTCGACAGATCAGTGGATCAGCAAAATTTCAGTTTCGCGTAAATACAGAGGTCGACTCGCGGGTATCGATACTCGGTCGTTCCAATCAATTACCGTTAATTTGTCAGCGAGCTGCTGCGTGTCAACACCATTCGCAAGAACAATTCTTAACCAACCGCGAACCAGACTCATTCCATCATTCCGTGGCCGTTTTTTCAGGCCGGTGCCTCCTCGTCTGAAAGACAAACACCGGTGGCGACACAGCGGTACGCCACGGGAGATAATCATCGTCATAAATTCATCATCATCACCATCATCGTCAAGCCGCTCCGGAGTATAATCACTCGTTAGCGGAGAGGCACACTCTGCCGGCGGCGAATCACTGTCAAGGCTGCCACGCTTCGCGGAATAACGAATTCCATCGGCAGAAAGGGCCTCGTTCTACACTATTCTCTCTCATCTCTGATATTATTCAGCGCATAACGCTCGCACGATGATTTATTGGCCGCGCGAGTCTCCGCGCGAGGGACCATTCTCAGCGTTTAACTGTTTCGTTTCCAGAGACGACTGTAATCGAGTGCAACGAACGAATTTCTGGATTGCACGATCGGTTACACGCCATTTACACGCGTGGATGCGTCCAGTTTCTTCCCTCGAGTTTACGCACTCTTTTCACCGATTCTGAAAAAGTAATACATACCTTCTATTTCAGGATACGTTCGATAACGTATACAAATAAGATCAAATTGAATTTTACCAACCTGTTAACACGTTTGCCAACATCTAGCGGGACAAAATAGTACCACGCATGTACTGTGCGGAGCACGAAAGAAGTGTAGCGGGAAGAGAACGGTGCAAGAAGTCTGACCACTCAGATTGCCTTCCCGTTCCTCTTGCTCCGTTCTTCTTGCCCCGTTTCGCTACAATTCTTTCGTGCTCCGCACAGTACGGTAAAGTCGAGATTACTGTCCTCAGTCGACACCGGGTTCTAAGTCCAGTGCCTACTCATTCAACTGGCGGCCGAAGGCGGCGATGATTGATCTCAGCTCGGGTATATCGGTGTAAACACCACGCATTGACTCGAATCAATCGAAATGTTCAACTTTCTTAATTTTCATTATTTTTTTTATGAAATTTCACTCTCGTATTTCTGGCATTTTTCTGATTAATATAAGACCAAACACGATATAATTCCAATTGTATTTAGCGGTTAAATCGATGATTCAAGTTTCGGTCGCAAGGAACGACAACGTATGGGAAAGAAAGAGACACTCATTCTGTCTTTCTCTATGTTCGGCTTCTCCTTTGAATTTCATTCTGTCCTTCTCTATGTTCGGCTTCTCCTTTGAATTTCATTCTGTATCTTCTCTACGTTCTGACTCTCCTTCGAAGTAACAAAAATACGATCGCAACACCAGGATTACTGTCCACCAAAAATACGGCTGTTGGACAGTAATCTCGACTTTACTGTATACGCATAAACCTAAAAATATATTTTTGTGAGTGTGGAGGAGCTCCGTTTGAAGTGTCCTAACGTCCCTCTTCTTTTCCAGGACGAAACCGACTTCCGTGGTGAAACGCGCAACCGTCTTATCACCGTCCGCCGTCGAAGTCCGTGAATCCGGTGTCTATGAGACCGTGAAAGGCCAGTGTGTGACGATGTCGTCGAGTGGTGAATTTTCGACACTGTCAAGTGGTGAAGTCACCGGGACAGGCGATGACTCGTTGCCGAGCTCCCGGGAGGCGACCGCGGAGGCAGCGAACTCCGGTGGCGGATTTATGCCACTTCGCGAGTTCCTGGACAGATTCTCGTTGCCGAGGGTGGTCAGGGTAGAAGGCGCTGGTGGCAGGCCGATACTCTTGTACAAACAACAGCAACGATCGCTCAGAGTCACGGCTACCCTGCTGATGCACCGTTACCGTCACGACGTTAAAGTTGGACCGGAAATCGTGATCCCAGAAGGATACCCTGGTGAGTACCTTGCTCCTACGTTCTTCCACTTCTTCGTTGAACCTTCCAGTAGCAGAGACATCGGTTGCTACGACTTGCTAGGACGAAAGGGAAATTATACTTCAGGCGGATACGTATGCACACCGACCAATTAAGTAGTCACACGCTATCCCCACCAGTTCCTAGAACTATCTTCAGTGTTTCTACGTATTTCACTGGCACTTGCGAACGCTTATTAGTGTTTTTTCAAGTCTACGTTCAGTCGAAGACGATCGAGCTCCAGAAAGAAAAGTAGTTCCTAGAAGTCTATGAAATTGGTTTCTTTATAGGGTATCGATCGAACATGCGCAGAGACAACTTATCAAACGACGTTTTAAACGAGGAGATAAAGAAATATCGAAATAACGTAGAATGATAAATTGCTATTATTTCACATAGTTATTTCTGATTTTCATTTCGAATAAAATTTGCCCGTGTCTGCGTTCAACAAGGCTCTCTATAATAACCCGACGTATTCTACAGCCGTTAGCCAATTTCTCGCAGCGTGTAGTACAACAATTTACAGCCGTGTCGCAATGGTATCTCAAAATTTAACGAGAATCCGTCAACGGTACCCGAGAACAATAGCGATCGTATTACGCGGTGTGTCCCGCGAGCGAGCACAATGCGAGCTGGAAAACTCAGTCGGGCAGCTTCGGCGAGCACGGTGCACAATACCAGTATGTGGTGCATACCGAATCCGTGGACGCGATGGAATTTCGTTATCCATACAATCTGTAAATACGAGTGTAGGGCCGATCGGAGAAATGGCCGATCGAGATTTCTATCGTTCTTGAATCGCGCGCGAGCGCGCGCGGTATGTCTTTTAGTATTCGGGGCAGCTGGAACTTTTCCCGGCGGCCGATAAATCAAGTCAAGGAGAACCGTCAAAACGCTGCGCCGAAGAAAAAGCGAAAGCCAATAGCCGCGCAGCCAGAAATTCATTAAAGCATGGCGCTTAATGGACCGCGAGGTATCCATAACTGCATAGAATTGACCGGCCCCGGCCAGGAGTGTCGATATATCGATCACGTCGACGGCGATGATCGATCGAGCGCGCGAATCCTATCGGGAATTCGATCTCGGATTAAAGGCATTGCAGCTGCTTGCACAAGATCGCGGCCAAGAAAGCCGCCGATTAATAAACTGTTCCTTTGATCGATGAAAACGTTTGCAGTTTCCATCTTTGTCTCCTTCTCCTTTTTTTTCTTTGACTTCTTCGGTTTCTTTTGTTAGTTCTTTTTCCGTCTCTTAACCGGTCGACCGGCTTTTTATCGGACCCTTTAATGTCGGGAGCTCTCGCTCTCTTGGCTATTATTTCTCTTAGCTACCGAACGCGCGAGGAAATTGTTTCAAGTATAATGTAAAAGAAACTATAAATTATAGAGGTCAGTGAAGAATTGTTTTATTTTTTTTTATTTTGCAGTCTCGATCAAAATAATGCGCAGTGATGTTTTTATTTTAAAATTGAAACAAAAGTATTGAATATTGAAATAAAAGTACTCAACGTTGTTTATAAAATTGCTTCAAGGGACTATGACAGTTAATAGAATAAATGAATATATTAAAAGATAATTAGAAGGTAAAACAGAATTTATATTTCTGATCGAAAGAGCAAGATTGGTTATTTAAAAATTAATTTTTGAAACTAAAAAACTACGTATTTGTGTACTGAATATTTTCGAGAATTACAAGAAATCAAAGTTCACAAAAATATGCTAGGATCGTCATTGAACCGTCGATAATTGAATGTTATCGTTTACAAGAAACGACTAAATTGATTTACCACACGCGATTCAGAACGCTCGTTGAACAATTTAAGCGGTAAGCATTTCGACGCGTATGTAATTACAGATCGTTAAGATCTCGTGGGTGATAGATATGTTAATCGAGAGAGCATTGTATCCTGTTAACTGGTGTCATAATTCACGTTCGTCGAATAAAGAATTGCATTTCCCTCAATTTTTATTATCCTTATCGAAATGACGGGTTCTAATATTCTTAATTTGCGATTATTAAGATCGTAAAGATGCTTGCTTGAGGAATTATTTACCAAACTTATTTCTTTGGGTATACAATATTGGAAGAATGGCCAAAAATTTGGATAGACACATTCTTGTTATGTTTATAAAATAAGTAGCCTAGCAATAATTAACACCAGTAAAAAATCTACCGATGATAACCACCTTCTGATGTGTGACATCATTCGTGATTTGTCGCTGTACGAGTAAACTTCAGCAGTTGAACGAACGTGCTCTGATAGGGTCTATCAGGAATGACAGGAAAGAACGAAGCACCGTCAGAAGCCGAGGGTGGGAAGAACGGTGGAAGGAAGAGATATCCAGGAAGACTGGTCCCGGTCCCCGATAAAAATGTTGCACCGTTTCAGCGGAGTTACGGCATCAGCGTAATTTCAGCCCACGCTGCGCCCGGTCCCGCATACGTAATTCATGCGTTTTCATTGAAAAAGTATCGTCAGGCGTTATGCTAATACGAGAGGACGGGGCCGTTATTCGCGGCCGTACATATGTCACTGACCACCTCCGCCGCGGCCACTCCGTTGAATAATAGAAGTTCTGTTGTGTCCGTTGATCAGCGAGGGTGTGCGTATTGGGGAATGATCGCCAGATAGATTCGCACATTCACTCGCAGTTTTAGCGGACACGACCGAGTACGCAGCGCGCCGCGAATATGGATATTAAATTATAATTCATGGCGGCATCCGACGCGCCGTATTGCTTCATACTTTTCTTCGCTATTTATAGATCGCGGCGGTAAAAATTTTGGTCGATTACTTGGAAAATCGGTGATTTCATCATTGTCTCGAACACTGCACCGTCTGTCTACCGCAGGCTTTATCCACTTCTTCATCCCCAACTCGGCTTCCCCTCCCACGCCGCGAAGAACTTATGCAAAGTAGACGCATAATGATCACATCTGTTCACAATGGGTCGCTAACGAAGTCCCGACTGCTCTAATCTAGCCACAAAGATCAGCCGTATAACAATCGGCGAGCGGTTCCAGGCCCATCGTGCGCTCGAACCGGCGCGCACTCGCTCCGGCAACGAGCACGCTCGCTTCGAACCGCTTCGATTCGTGTCAAGCCGGCGATCGATACACCTTGAGGATTTAATTACAAGTCGAAGAAGGGGCTGGACGACGCTGCATCGACGGAGAGGCTCTCTCTCGTCCCTGGAAAAATGGCCACGTTCTCCGAGCCACGCTCGAAAGCAACCCTTAAGCGCTCAATTATGCCGGTCGCTCTGCCCGGGCATAAATCTTTTGCACCGCCTATTACATCCTCGTTGACAGAATAATCTTTCTCGTAATGTTAATTGATGATAAGCAGCCATCACCGACAGAAGACCGCGCGGCGAGGTCGAACCGAGGTTCAGGGGTCTCGATTAACGTTTGACAAACATCGACTTTTACTGCTTATTGCAAGCGTTTGATCATGCTGATCGAGGCAGACGCTTTATCACTTTCATCGATAACGAATGCATCCGACTGGAAAGAAGACTTTTTCAATTTAGAGAAACTTTTAAGAAATTTAAAAATATCGATCTATGAACTTATTGAAATTATCAAATACAAAGAAAAATTTCTGTCTCTTAACATTGTTCCCCAACCCTTAAGTGGACCTTGAAAATGTACTTAACACTAGGTTTACGGAGGTCTAAATATAACTATTTTACATTAATTTATAAACATAACAAGAATGTGTCTATCCAAATTTTTTGCCATTTTTCCGATAGTATATACCCCAAGAATTAAATTTGGTAAATAATTTTTTCAGGGAAGCATCTTTACAATCTTAATAATTGCAAATTAAGAATATTAGAACCCGTCATTTTGACGGGTCCCGTAAACCTAGTATTAAACAATGCAATGTTGTATTATGTTTGTAATTAATATTCATCTCTATCGAAATGGTAAATAGAAACGTATAGTAAAATTTGCCTACGCTTTTCGTTCGTCGAAACCAAACGATGTGACCTCCTTGTTACCCGGTGGAAGTCCACCTTTATGCTGGCAGGAGATCCAGCGTCTCTCGACAGATACAACGGTAAAAAAGGTTCTATCTTTATTGGTGGCTACGTAAGATATCGCGTGAAAGCGCGCTCGTGACTCCACGAAACCGTGGGAGTGCCTTCCCGGCCGACGGAATCGCTTTTCAACAGAAATTCTGAACGGAGAAGGAACGATCCGCGTTTTATTATGCGCGTTATTTCGAAGCCGTATACTCTTCCGTGTGGCTCGTTTCCTCGAAGTGCCCCACGTGTCCGTGAACAAAATTTGTTTCGCGCTGCCGAGTGTTAATCGGCATTGACTCTTATTGCCCATTAACCGAGGGTCCTATAATATTAGATTCCGACACGTTGATGGCGCTCCCACCATACGGAAGTTTATATATCTTCCTTGGTACGGCATTCTACAGCTAATTGCTACCCACACGGAGTCCTTATAAAAGAAGCTGTCCCTCTTTCAGCCTGTTGCATAGTTTACCTTACTCTCTTGTTTAGTTAAAGTCAATTTTAGTTTGGATCCGCAGGGCGCCTGTCTTCTGCAACTGAAACAGACAATTTTTATTTTACATAAATAAGACCCGCAGAATTCAACAAAAGTCATGTTGAAATAATAATACCTGTCTATAGAGAATGGCGAGTTGTATAAATATATTTCTATTGAAAAAAATGAAAGTCGATGAGTTTCAAATTCCCAAAACTCCTTCACCTACAAAAGAAACTGTCACTGCCATATTCTAGTTCTCTTCATACCGACAAGCTTTGGTTAGTTAAGTTTTTCGAACCTTCTAAAACAGCGGAGATGATGAAGTGCTAGTACGTACTGGACCACCCTGTACACAGCATCGAACATCGTGCGCCGCGTCGGTACGGCTTTCTGCGGTTACGTAACAGGCAGAAAAGAATTTAATGTGGAGTTTCAACAAGTCATCAGGCATTAGATGTCCGAAGAGGCAGGCCGGACAGTTCGTTGTCGGGCGGAAGTGCGCCCTCGCTACCTTCCCGCCGCATAACCCGTTGATTTACAACCAGAAGTGCGTCGTGCAGCCTGGCCGTGGATTTTCAAGCGGCTCCTTGGCACCGGGAGTAAGCGGAGCTTTGGGATTTGCATAAATCCTCGGAAACGCGGGGGAGCCGCGAAATCGAAAGTTCAGCATCAGGCATCTCTCCTAGGCAAGATGGTATTAAGGGTATTCCCATGCGCGTTGCGTTTACGATCGAACCGAGTTCCTCGGTTCCTCGGTTCCTCGGAGCTATCGAACGCCGCCGCGGAACCGCGATTTATGGCGGACCAACGCGAGGAATTTCTTGTTTTATTTATGGCCTGATGCTCGGCCAACGATCGCCTAGAAATATGTTTATTCCGCGCCGCCGCCGTTCGGTCTACACCTGGTTGACTCGGTAGAATCGAATCCCGACCTCCAAGGGTTGCTTCTACAACTGGTGGATTCCTTAGGGTACGGGCGGGCCGGGGAAGCTTGGGTAAAGAGTATACTTGGAACGTGATTTATCAGAAATAGTAGGCTCGTGCGTAAGGAGTGCCATCCTTTTTTGATATTCGACATTATTGACGTGCATGGGTGCCTGTAGGGCTCCTGTAAATAAACAGTACCATTTAATAGAAATAATTTAACTGCCGGTTGCCGCTCTTGTTAATCCGGCAAGCATTTCATTAATACTTAACAAGACATCCGATGGCTGATGCTCCAGCGATCGGTTTGATTGTTAGTATGCTCCCATCAGGGTAAATGCTTTGGAATAATCGCAACAAGGAACGTTGCCGCCATCATCTTCAACCCTTAACGCTTGAAGTATTTTGTGATGCCATCAGCAACTCCAAGTGTTACAGCGAAGTCCTCTGTAACTAAAAATTTAATTCAGGCATGAGAAAATTGAAAATCTTAATGAAATTTAGATGGATTTGTACAAAATGATAGAAATAAAGGGGGATGTACTCATTGATCACGAATAACATTGATATGTATTATATTCTGTTAGAAATCTTCATCTAACTCGTACAGCGAAGGGTTAATCGAATAATAAATCTAACACCGAGTTTTATACATCAAGGATTAAGAGATACATAGGATTAGAATACAGAAAGATATTATACACCCTAACCGTTGGTTCAAATTATGGATACTGCGATATCCATTAAAATGTATTCAACGCACTGTTTCTAGTTTAGGAGCACTTAACATGTAAGGATCGTAGGACGAGTCTCATAATCGTTTAAGTATCGTGGCTATCAAGTATCACATTAATTGCTGTTTACTTACGATTTGCATTAGTTGCTTTCCGATATCCTTGAGCACTAAGCACCTGCGTTTCTTCGATTTTCTGTGCAGCAAAGGGAAGAACCGACGACGAGAAAAAAGAGAAGCTTCCATGCTGTGAGGTATGAAGCTTTTAGAGACTATCAATACGCTTGATAGGATTGAATTATGATGTAGATACAAATTCTTTCGCTTTCGCGCATTAAAAGATCGTTTTATCGCTGTTGCTTTTCAATATTTGCGATTACTATATTAAATACGTAGTTCTTCCCTTTCGGTAATAATTTGTTTCCCACAGTTGGGCTGCGAAATTTACTGTACGAAGCAATTCTGATTTTCTTTACAGTCGTGCGACATAGCAAGCTGTACGTTTAAAATTTGTTTATATACAATTCAAGTCGACATATATTTTTTATGACATTCTATTTGTTCCATAATTTCATTTCCAAAAAAGTTGTTCCAAAAAAAAAGTTTTTGAATCGCAGATGGCAATGTTTCTCGAAAACTGAAATATTTAATGAAAATTTCTATATAAGATTTTTGTAATGTTTGTTACAAACGAGCTTACACAGTCAAGAATGTAACAGACCTGTTATCCACTCTTAAAGTACATAGTTTACCTTGACTAGCAGCACAAAACTCTCAATGCACGCGTCTTCGAATCTGAATACTTTGTTTCCCACTTAAATTTCCATTGCCAATTGCCAGATAGCAAATGCAAAAATGCAGCTCTGATAACTCCCGCAAAATGCACCTTTAAACGCTGGCGGTATCGAGTTGTTCACTTTGAGTAGCCGACGCCATCTTGTCCTCCTTTGTACATGTTGTAACTATCTTATCACTCTTCGCGGTACTTTCTGTAGAAAAGCCGAGTTCATATCAGCTTATTGAGGGTTCAGTGTTCCTTGTACTGCAGATTTCCTTATCATAGAAAATTTGCATTATTAGAGAAATCTGCGATAAGTATATTGCCGTCTGATAGTTAGAAAAGACAAACTAATTTTAACACTAGGTTTACGGGACCCGTCAAAACGACGGGTTCAAATATTCTTAATTTGCAATTGTTAAGATTGTAAAGATGCTTCCCTGAGAAATTATTTACCAATTTTAATTCTTGGGCTATACACTATCGGAAAAATGGCAAACAATTTGGATAGACACATTCTTGTTATGTTTATAAATTAATGTAAAATAGTTATATTTAGACCTCCGTAAACCTAGCGTTAAACAAGAAATTTTCAAAACGTTCTCAATGGTTTCCAAAGACTTCTTTACCATTTAAATAATTCTGTATTCTATATATTCTATATATTCTATAGTCTATATTTCAAATTTCTATATTCCATGTATGTTACATTTCCATATTATATTTTTTATATTCTGTATTCTACAATATAAAGAATTTTTCTTTCACCTAGCTCGCGCAATAACTCTGGCGACAGATCGCAAGAACCAGCAGCTCTATTAAAGTACTTCCCAATGAAAGTGGCTCCAATTCCCTCGAAAGATCGTCCGAGTTTCCTTCGCGTGACATTCTGCCACATTCCCGATATTCCGGCACATTCACGTGTCACATCGAGTTTCACTTTCCGAGAAAAGTGCTTTCGAAGGAAACACGCGGTCGTGTTAAGGACATGAAAACCTGGGCGATGCTTCTTGAGGAAGTTGTTTCCGTGGAGCACGTGACGCATGACTTCGAAACATCTTGTAAGGTAGAAAAACTAAACACGCAGAGCGAGGTACATGAAACTTAAGCGTACTTCGCTACTGGTTCAATTTTACATGATTCGATTTTTTACGGGGATTAATTATAAGCAACGCCGCAAAATTGATCTCAAGATCGAAAGGTCAACAATTTTCTTTCATTATCGAACTGATTTTATTTATATTATGTTTTCAATTTTCATAAATAATTTCCAACGGCTTCATCCATAGCACGCTATATAAACTCCAGCTGAACGAGGAAAGGATATATAACATAAATAAAATCAGTTTGATAATGAAAAAAAATTTTATCATAAATTTTTAAGAGAACGATCGAGTTTTCTGCGATGGTTTCTTCTACTCTAAAAAATGTTGATCTTTAGACCTTGAAATTGAAGGTCAAAGTTAATTTTTGGTTTTATAATTTCTATACACACGATGGCTTGTGTATTTTGGAATGGTTCCACAAAAGCGTGAATTTAGATAGAGTTCTGGTATCATTCGTTCGCTAAAACGATCATCGCTTACTTCTTTTTTCCAGAAATAAACGTTGAACGTTCGCCTACTTTATATTCTCATCGGAAACTTTTTCGTTCTAGTCACGCCCTCCATCGAACCAGTTACGGCGGTCTTTATTTTGATGTTGGTGATTCCTTAGCAGTGCTTATGCGACTGTATTTTGCACGTTGAAGTTGGCCGTAAGCGCGCGCGAAATTCGCAGTCCGGGTAATAACAGACATCCTTTCCTACTAACAAATTTGCTTGCTTGTTGCTGAAATGAATTCACCAGTTCTCCTGGAGCGATTAAGCCGCGCGGCTGCCGGGGATGAGCTACTCGTTCCTGATTTAATATCACGTATTCACCGGGGCAAAATTGGAGCGATTTTCTTGGCGAGCGGAACCAGGAATCCCTAGCCGGGGATCCTGTTAACCTCTAGATTGCTACCCTACGAACAGGAACCTAGCTAGGAGAACGTCTGATTTAGAAAACTCGAAATGCACGTGTGCACGTGGACTGTAATCGTAGAACTCTCGATCTTCTTCCCCGACGCGCGGCGAGTGTTCTTCTCTCGAGAATAATGTAACGACTCTCGAAAAATCGCATTTTTCTCAAGTTTCTGGCTCCGTTCCGCCCCTTTACGCGTTCGACGGCAGTTAGGCTACCGGTCAAAGCGATCCGACTAAACAGCGGTCTGAAGATGGAAAAATTCCAAGTGCTACTTTGTGCAATCTGAAATAATTTCGTAACGATGGAACGTGGCGAGGCTACGGGCGTTGCATGGGAAAAGCTTGTTAACACTTTTCTACCCGGAAGACTGGTAATGCCAGGTTTCTTCGTGTCCGTGAGATATTGAAAAGAAGCTTAATGATTTTCCTTCAACGCTTCGTGCCGTGAATTATGTTACTTTTACATTTTGTTGTTATCTTTCTACCGTGAAAGTATCCGACAGATAAGTGTCTATAGTACAAGTATAAATTTTCTGGATTTTCAAGACGCGAATACAGTGGTTGTATTAAAATTATTTAAATCAAGCTCTGGACAGTACTAAAATTATTGCATAATACATATTTTCATAATTGCGGTGCATTGAAATACCTTTAGGACATAGAGGGCAGATTACAAATAATATTTTAATATCTTTAGTACCTCTCTGGATTGTAAGGACGCGAATATAAATAGTGCAAGCAAGTTCTAATTAAATGATTTTAATCGTAAACACAAATAAAGATGCATCCATGAGGAATTATTCAACAAATTTATTGTTTTGGCTATCTATTATGAACGAGAATGGCTAACAATTTGTTCGGTACCCTCATTCGTAATAGGTCGAAAGAAAACATACTTTCTCCATTCAAACAGAAGTAAGTGCTGAATGCCTAGGTTAAATTAGACCCGTGAACTATGGGAAACAAAATCCCATTCCTAGCCATGAAACTGAGTAAACAAAGATTACTATTATTACTTTCTCCATTCCGATATAATGTTCGACAGCAATTCGGACCCGGCATTGTTCACAAATTGTCGACTCCTGTTTGTTCAATAAGAGCCCGTCGATGCCGCGCAGCACATTCTAATTCCGCTAATTACCGCTCATTCCATCATTGTTTGTTCGCCTAGCAGCAATTTGCAAGTCTCCTGGCGCAGACTATTGGTGTACGCAACAGTGCCCGTCGGAATCTCCATAAAAATGGCGACATCCTCGTTTGAAAGAGGCTTTTGTGTGGTTCAAGGTTGCGGAGATAAAAGAACAGAGAGGCGCTGACGATTCGTGGTTCTTTGACGGTGTCCTGTAATTAGTATACCTCGGTTCTCGCCTCTACAGAAAGGCTCCATTGAGGAGTATCCCTCTTAGCATACGCGCGAATTCAAACCGCAACAAAAATGAATTTCGCGCGTGTCACTGGGCCTCGGCCGAATTTGCACATGTATGCGGGATCGGGTTTTGGTGAACGGACTGCCGACAACGTATCGATGACAATGTGACTTCATTACTATCTAACGATATGCGAAGAAGAATGATATTAACATAGGCCCGCATCAAAAATTTGTAAACAACAACTTCTCGTATTTTCTCTGTAAACCAATGGTAAGTTTGCAACATTTTTTTCACATCGTGTAGTGAAATAATTCCTCTGACTTCTCAAAAAAAACCAAGTCGTACGGTCCGATGTTAGAAAAATTGTCGTCCTTTTAACAGTATCCAAATATTACTGTGATCCACTGCGTGTACGTTTCACTGCGGTATTTTTTTCCAATGACATTAAAATGCGTAAAAATAAATATTTTGCCCTGAATAAATTTGTACAATTCAATGAGATCGTATTCTCGTTGGCGAGGCAAACAGAATTGTCGATCGTTCTCGTATTTTTCTGTACGAGGACAGTCGTAACCATACAAAACGACGATTTCCGATCCGATCCGCTCCCAACCGATGGCGTTATAATAAATCTCGGGCCGAGAGGACGGCGTCGCTCCGAAAACTATGGGAATCAAAATGAAATCCGCGACGGTGAGATTTAAATTGAAAATTTAATGCAAGACCGCGGTTGGTTTATGGGGTAAAAATAAAACAGACTGGTTTTATGGAATCCCGAGTGTCTTCGACGGTATCCTGTAATTAACTCGTGATGGATGCTTTGCATGTAGAAAGAACCCATCGAGGCATCTGATTTGCATAAGTATGAATTTTAATCTTTATTAAGGGTTGGCATTTAAATGGGAACACACGCGTGTACGTTTCTTTCGTACGTTTCTTTCCCGGGTCTTTTTGCTCGAGCACGGTTGCACGACAGATCGGAACGGATGGAACATTAGGCTCGTTTCTCGTTTTTGCGCCGTACTTTTTCACGGGATTGCGTGTGCCGGTAATTTTGCAATGGGCTCTCGCCTTTTTACGTTGTTTTGTGGAAGCGGATCAAGGATATTGTCTGTCGTGGTGTAAAATCATTGCGTACGTACTGCGCGTACTGTAGTTATTAATGCTGACGATGATTTTTATATGAAAGAGTAAGATGAAACTATACAACGATATATAAAATAATATTCACACAATAACGCGTTTTTTTTTTTGTATTTCTGGAACACCATGAATTATTTAAAAAACTGAATTTTATGCCTTATCTGAACGTGTTCGACAAAGGACGAACATCGTTCACTCTGAATTGTCCAATATAATGCGTGACATGAAATAATAATTTAGATCGTGACTCAGTTCTAATTTCCAACAAAAATGTAACGAATACATTTTCTGATGTTGAATTTCACTTTCATAAATAATGTAACGTTTAATTTTGACAACGACTTTGATATAACATTCTCGAAAATCAAACGATAGAATGAAAGATTACAACGAATAGCAAGGTATCGCTCAATCTGATATTTTTCAGCGAAATCAGACAACTGTCAAGGTGCAAAGTTAGTCTCCCCGGGGGCTTGAACCGCGCCAAGGTTTCACTCTCGACAGAAACTAATGCGAGTGTATTTATCAGCCGGCCATTTAGAATAATTAGTCCTACTTGCGGCCTGTTATATTGCACTTGTCATGTCTACATGATTTACGCGTCATTATGCCTCCAAGATAATCCTTCAGTTTATCGATGCATGGCACACATCGGATTAATAAAACTCACGGTTGAGTTCAAGGTCGCGACGTTGTACTTGTCCGAGCCTGATTTTAAATCAGTTTCAGCAAACGAGCACTGAATTATTTGTATGCGTGTATACGTGCACATATAGATTCATTCATAAGATACGTTATGACACTGACAACTCTGCGCGAAGAGATATTACGTTCACAAATATAATATATAATACCGTATGATACAAATCTTTCTTATTCCTTTTAATTCGTCGAGCGCGATATATCCCGTTTCACGTTAAGTGCGTTAACAATATATTCATTTTATCGAATTCAATTTTTCTGAGTGAGTAGACAGTCTTCGTTGTTCGAACGATATTGTTCATCGCGAGATTCGCCGTGTAAATTTCGAAAATTTCATTTCGGTCAGCTTATCGCGATGTTGGCCCGCTGTGACGTTGGCGACAGGTGAGCTCGCGGTGATCGTGAACATATAAAACTGCGAGTAGAACATCATCGTGCGCGTTCAACGCGCGTGGTGGGGGTCGCGTGCACAGAGCTGGGTCTCTGGAGGTGCAACTAACGAGTGATAAACAACGATAAATTCCTCCCACGTATCCCTCGGTGCCCGGTGCCTCTCCGGAGGTAATTTCAATGATCCGTGGTGCACCGGCTCGGCGTAAACGTGCCCACGAAGCTGATGCATAAGTACCTATAAATATGACACGCCGGGGCCCGCGGTAACGTTGCATATTAAATTACATTCTTAAGCAGCAGCCGGCGCGCACCAGAGAGCCGCATCAAGTCAGCGGGCCTGATTAAACGCAACTGAGCCGACTGGATCCGTGGCCAGGGAGAGGCCTACGAGAGAGGCCTACGAGAGAGGTCTACGAGAGAGGCTGAGAGGGACAAACAGACAAGGGGGTTGGAGAACGGAGAGTGAAAGGAGGAGGCAGACAACACTCTTCTGGGCATTCCTGAACGTTTCAGTCCGCCTCGAGTCGTTGTTCCAACCCGGAGAGAGAAAGAGAGAAAGAGAGAGAAAGATAGAGAGAGAGAGCCACCACCGGAGGCTGGCGATGCTAATTATTCTGGTTCATGTGAGCAATTTGTCCGGTACCGGGGAGCGTATATTTAATAGCCACGGGGCTCTTTAGGCCCACGGGTATTTACATCTCTAGCGAATACCAGGCCCGTAATGTGGAACGGTGGGAATTATCTCGGGGATTACGGGGCCAGTCGTGTCCGCTCAAGATCCTCCGATGTCCTTGTCTCTCGGATCCCGCCGATGCATTTTCATTTCACCGATCGTTCCGATGCACTTGCCCTCGCGCTTTTTGCCGCACACCCCCCGAGACTTGTCAGTGCGGCGTTTGACGCTGATGGTTGCTATTAGTGTTTCGGATCTCTTGATATTTTTCGTTACTCGAGGAACGAGAAGCTGGAATGAAATATTAATACATTACTAGACACTTTTTAATGAAACCTTCAATAGCAATAGCAATTTTGTCATGTAATAGTTTCATTTAAGATTGTAATGTAAAATAAAATTTCTATGGTTTCTTTTAGTACAGCACTATTATTGATAATCCTATTAGCCCTTAGCACTCGAGTGACGCCTCTGTGGCGACATTAATAATTGCTGTGCTATTAATTAAAATATTGTTTACATTATTAGATCTGTCGGTATCTAATCAATTACTCAACATTTCAGTATTGTATGAAGTATTGCATCAATTTCATATCCACCAATTTTAAAAAATCATACAGGATGGAAATATTCTAGATCGAAAGAAATGTTTAATTTTGCAGTTAAAACAGCTGCGAGTGCAAAGGGTTAATAGGCTTCCGGTGGGTGAAGTGTTAAGACATGGAAATCATATACAGGGTGATTCTGGGAACTGGGACAACTTACTGCTCTTTTTTAAGTAAAAATGATAGAGGAAAAAATCGCAATACGTCTAATAATAAATTGTAAATATGCTTTCATAAGAAATGATTTAATAAATATCTTTATTGGAGCACATATTTTAATAAGAACCGCGCAAAGTCTAAATTAATTAATTCTTGTCATTTTTATAAGGCAACCACGTGCCTGTTGCTTTTATAGCTCGGTACATTTAGTGTTAATATTCTATGTTCCATTCTAATTTAAATGTATAATTTTACTTTTAAATCAAGTTTATTTCAACGTCAACCAACGCGACTGTCGTGTATTCTTTTTCTATGTCTGGAAAAATGATCTTTTATAAGATTTTTGGTGAAAATGTGGTGATTAATTAACTTACTAGTCGTTGATGTCGTTGATGTTGATGTTGCTTCTCGAACATAAATGTGCTCTAAATAAAAGTTAACAGTGTCCGAATACCTTTTTGATCACAACATTTCTGTTTCTTTTCATGCTAATTTTAAATATTAGCATTTTGAAATCAACATATGAATTCCATGTATAATAAAGTACTGAAACATGCAGAGTTGTATTTACTACTGTCTCCAAAAATGTTTGCCAGTAAATATATACATGATTAACAAATTTCACGAGTTCGCTACAAAATGTATAAATCACGTAGCTTTGTCGGAACAAACAAAAACGTTAATTACCGCGTTTTCTGCAATGAATATTTATAATAAAAAACGGTATATTTATAATTCATCCGAGACACAGACCGACTGACGTTCCAAGAAGCGTGTTTAAATTCATAAATATTCATCATACTAATGGATGCTGCAAAACATTCTGGTGCTAAAGATTCATAAACACGTAACTATTTTTAATTAATAGGACGATAATGGAATCTGAATATTGAAATCTGTCTAATTCCAACGCGGACGCGTTATTTAGCTATACTTTATTTAATGGAATTGTTTTTAGTCGGTATCATTGAATTATGGACGTCACGGAGACAATGCCTGCAATTTTGACATTTTTTTATTTCTGTTAACATTAACATGTAATATTTTACAAACACGTAATAATGAATAAATTTCAGATTTTGCAGTTATTATAAAAATAATAGAATAGAATGATTAAATGAATTGAAGCATATCGATATATTTTATTCAGTTTAATGAAATTATTAAAGAAGGAATGAAATTTCTCATTTAATGTAGAATAGTTTTGTTTTTCATAAACGTCCACAAACTGGTAATGAGAATAGTAACGAGTTAAATACTTCAAATAGAATTTTCGGAGAAGTATGCTATATTCCTTTTCTAGCTAATCGTCGATATCAAAAAACCGTAATGAAATGCGAATTTCTGAGTACGTACTTCTGTTCAAGTATGCTTGGTATGAATATCGATGCGTCCAGTTGTCCAATGAAACATTCTAGGCACGAAAGTACTTGGAAGGGATGCGTATACCTCATTGTATGTGGGAACAAGACAATGCACCAAGGAGCTGTTAGAAAGACAATACATTTGCGTCTGAATTACTACTTGAAGAAGCAGATTCCTTGTGCCAGCATCATATTTAGACAATGGGATTCTAATTGAGATTTATGCAGTGTCGGTAACAAAACAATTCCTATTTATTTTTTACTCTTTACTGGTTTGTAGGAGACCGAATCATTTGTTTTTAGAAAATTTTGTAAATGTAATGAAAAGAACATTTAAACAATATTTCTTTCAATGACCAATTTTGTAGACTGTAGAATAGTATAAAAAGAACTGAAAAATAAGAGAAAAATTAGTCAATATTTCTATCCATTTTTTTATTCACGCGACTAATAATGTTGTTTAGCGTTGCTAAATATGCATTCGCGATTTCCAAACGATACTTCGTACAAAAATGATAATAAATCAGTGTATCTAGACTTCCACTTAAAAGTTGATTGTTTTAATGCAACGTCGTCGACATGCGCAAGTTGTTCTGGTATATTGTTTGCAATTAGCCTCGGTAACAATTTTCTAAATTGTGTACGAGTGTTACAAATCGTCCTGAATCATCAACCAGTTTCCATTTAAAAGTAAACGTTTAAGAAGGCTAAAAATGGAGCGAATGCCACAAGGTTTGCATTTCCAGTAGGCTGTAAGAACGACCCGACAAATCATTCTGTCCACTTAGGGGTTCCGGAGAAGTGCATTTGGCACGAACCGCACATAAATTTTCCCATGCACCATGCACGGTGGTCCTGCACCGACGATATTCGGTATTCGCGGGACATTGTATCGACAGCACGTGCCAATTCACGCTAACATCGATCACCTAGACGGATATCGATTAATCGAACAGCTGAATTATGCGATACCTGCTGATATATAGGTGTGCAGACCTCAGTCACGCCCTCTTCATCCAAGAAAAGGGAGTGGTTGTGTGCTTTGCGGACCTTCTTCGCACGTAACGAACTATTATCATGTATGCCAATAGCTAATCTACTATTTCCGTTATCGTGCCCCACGGTATTCGCTAATTAAAAATAAACCAACTAACCACCTTGTTATGTCAGTAAAAAGAATCGCATAAACTAACATTCTGTATATATACACATTTGTCAACGGACAGCAAAGGTCTTGGCTAAAACATATTAATTCACTTATGTGATTTATAATAAACTTGGATTTTCTTTGGAGAAACCCACGAGAATCGTCTATTGTTAGCGGTTGAAAATACTTAATTGTTGTAAATAAATAATTTTCGCAATGTCGTACATAATTTTGAGAAAAAAATTGACTTCTGAAACGTTGATATTACAGTCGATTGTTTATCGTCGCTCGTATCGACTCCGAGCAAGAAACAAAGCAAAGAGCGCGACGTTTTAGTGTTGCGTCGAGCCTTTGTCCAGAACAAGAATAAAAGGTAGATAACGGGGTTCTGCCATTTGGAGTATTGCAGCATTGCTCGGGTCCATCTTCCATTGGACGATAAGCGGGAAGAAACGAAACGAAGGCCACGTCCGAGGGATATACCTTCAATAGAAGATCGAGATTACGAAGCCTTGAGGTGTGACCGTAATTCACAATTGACGATCAGCGCCGGGGATCTAGATCTCTCTATCAAGAATAAAAAGCTGCTTGTCGAGAATATTAAGAGGCGGCGGCAGAATGATAACTTCATATTATAGCGCCGAGGCGTGTTCGCTACGCCATAGTTACGCTCTTCCCTTTGCAGAAGTTTATGCTCTCTGGATCGATCATACGATTGAAACTAGTAAACTCGTTTTAACGACCTGTTAAATGCGCGAATAAATTGTTTACTCGCATCCGTAGTCTTCGATCAGTAGTTTTCAATTTGCATGCATTCCTAGTGTATTTTTCTGCAAAATACAATAAAAATACAGTGCAACAAATTTTTTAAACACCGCAGAAACGTCTTAATTTATACAATTCTCAAAAAATAAAGCGCACTGACATTCTGGTAAAAAAGAAAAGTATATCAGGTCGTCTGATATACATAGCCATAGACCAGGTAGCCTGCAACGAGCGATTCATAAGAGATTATGTACTACTTTAAAATGTTAACGATAACAAGTATATATTAATAATAGGGAGCTCCACTCCCTTGTTCCTAGAAAATATACATATTTGACTGCAGTCATAGTATTTGGTAGAGGCCCTGGCCCTGTTGCAGCGGAGAACATTCATTCGTTAGCTATCTAGAATAAAAACTCAACTTGTAAATAATTATTTTAATTATCGTCTTCGGTGCGCGTCAACGCAGAGAGACATTGAGTGCCCGTAAGGAACTCCGAACGCGGATCGTTCCGCCAGTCATAATTTTCAGGATTACCGATGCAACGCTATAAAACAAAAGGCTGGTCTTGGCCGGCGTAGCGGTCAGTTTTGCGACGGCCCTAAAGATATCGTCGAACGGTGACGCCGTGAGAAACGACGTCCCTCGTCGTCTCTTCCTCTCTTTGTTCCTCTCGACAGGCATGTAGGTGTTATCGACGACGAAGAAACGAAGAAACCTCTCGGCGAAGTCTCTCGGCGTTCAGTTTCACCCGGGGGAAAAACCGACAAGTTGCTCTCGGTGCAACCTCTTGATCCCCCTATCTCTTTCTTTCCCTCTTTCTCTCTTTTATTCTCAATCTCGCTTTCTCTCTCTCTCTCTCTGTGTGTGTGTGGCTCCCCCTGCCTCTCCCTACCGCCCTCGAGAATTCGAAAAAGGAAACATAAACGTCCGTGGACGGCCGTTCGGCTCTTTCGAAACTTATTCCTGAACGTCTGTATGGAAATGAAACCAGTTTGCAATGTTGCGAACTTTCAGCCCGGGCACCGTCGACGTACGGCGTTCACGGGGATCATAGCTCGACGTTCATAAGATAGCTGCTTCTAAGAAATGACATATCATGAAAATTGTGGTCCGCGCACGTGCACTTTCGTTCCGCGGCGAGGCTCTGTCGCAACAATGTCGGCCTCTCGTGCGTGGGGGTGTTATGCAGATGCATTTTATGGCGGTAATATGCCCGAGGATTTACACATTGTTGCATCCATTTTTCGAGCATCGAGGTGTTCCACGCGTGTTTCTGCCGTTCGTTTCTGGTATTGTTTCTGAATACGAGATTGTCGCGGCTCTTTCGTATCTTGCTGTTATCAGAATTTTTCATTTCATTTTTCACATTTTTATTCTCCGAGAAATAAATTATACGTGGAACACGCCTACTTTCCTCCAGCATGTGTTGATTTAAACTTGTCTGACATCGACTGACGCAATCTCCTGAGACCATAATTTCACACTTCGAGCTTATTTTGTAATTATATTACGGATCAGTTAATGTATTTTTTTAAATTGCTTGAAATACAGTATTGTATAGAATGTAAACAGACCGAATGAATTTTTAAATTAATTTCATCATTTAAATAGAAAAATGATACCAAGAACGAATCATATTATTGAAAACTGTTACAAAGATAATTGATTATTGTTCCACTGGACACTATAAACACTCAAAACTACGGTAACATTAATCTTTTGTTCTAAACTGGTGAGACATTTTCTAATTTTTATTCATTCCTGATTGAATGATTCATCATGCCACAATCGTTAATCGCACCGATACACCGCCGGTAATCCACGTTTAAAGAATCCTGTTCGTAAAGTTAGGGAGTAGCCGATAACAGATAATTCGTTCTCTAACAACATGTTCCCGATTGCTGCCACGAATCACGGTGAGCAATGGCGTTTCCAATTGCGAGGGTTAGAGATACTCTCGGTTACAATTCTCCGCGGAAACCACGCGAAATTCCTCGGGCTGGAGTCTGGCGCGCGCTCGCGAGGGTATGAATTATTTATAAATATTCGCGCGTGAATTATTACAATTCCGCGCCGCGTGTTCCGTGGCCATTATAATAGAAACCTAGCCACGAGGGTGGTTATTTACGATCGGGACGTTTCAGGCCCTTCGCGAGTGCCCTAAGGGAACTCATTCTTCGGGCCCGACATCCAGAAACTTGTCCGTGGCATTGCGGGACGTGCGCGTGTCTCAACGTGACGGTACGATCGCGGCGCGAACCGTAACGAGACAAGAGGAATCTCTGATAGAACCTGGCATCTTTATGTTAATCTGTGTCCCGGGTACCATGATCGGGACCATTTCGCGGCTCTCACGGCGAGCAAGATCGCGTCGCGGGGATCCCGTCAGGATCCTGTCCGTTCCCTGCCTGAAAACGAGAACTCTCCACGCGGAGTTTATGCACAGAGAGAAGGGAACTAAAAGTATAAAATAAGCCACGAGAGACCCGCGGGAAACTGGTCTCCACAATTTTCTGCGATCCAAGGTACCGACAGGAAAAACCTGTGCCCCTGTAATTGTTATGCGACCGTATAGCGTTTCAGTTAACGGCAGAAACCGTTGCAGAAACTCCGGGACATAAAGATGGAAACATTTGAATTCGTTACAGCTAGGGGTGGGCGAGTACTCGAAATTTCGAGTTCAGTTCGGGTTGGGAAATTTAGTGAAAAATGAAAAACTGGAATGTATTTTACGAGGTGTGATCAAAAAGTAAGGTGACTTAGTCGATTTTCGTTTTCTTTTTTTTTTCTTATGCTGGTGCACTCGTCCCGAACATATGTTCACAGTTTCAGCTTATATAGCACTTTTGTTTGTTTGCGAGAAGCATAAAGGTTAGAAGTGTTTTGCGTGTTCGGCGATTTTGTTCCGAAACTGCTTAATTTTGACCAGAAGAAACGTCGCACGAGCATCGCTCGGGAGCTGTTGAACGACGTCAACGATGATCCTGATGTGCTCAAAAGGGTCATAACTGGTGACGAATCATGGGTATATGATTACGACGTCGAAACCAAAGTCCAATCGTTCCAATGGAAATTCTCAGAAGAGCCAAGACCGAAAAAAGCACGCCAGGTTCGATCAAATGTCAAGGTTTTGCTCACTGTTTTCTTCGATTATCATGGCGTAGCGCATCAGGAGTTCTTACCACAAGGTCGTACGGTTAATAAGGAGTATCACCTGGAAGTTATGCGCCGTTTGCGCGAAGCAATACAAAAAAAACGCCCGGAATTTTGGAAACACAATTCATGGATTTTGCATCGCGATGATGCACCTGCTCGCGCATCGTTGCTTGCGAGTAATATTTTGGCCAGAAACAACACCACGATCGTACCTCGGCCACCATATTCGCCGGATTTGGCCCCCTGCGACGTTTTCCTGTTCCCAAAACTGAAAAAACCCATGAAAGGACGGAGATTTGCAACGATCGAGGAGATAAAGACTGCATCGCTGGAAGAGCTCAAAGCTATACCAAAAACTGCTTATCAGAAGAAGTGCTTCGAGGATTGGAAAAAGCGCTGGCACAAGTGTATTACATCTGAGGGGGATTACTTTGAAGGGGACAACATAAATATCGATGAGTAAATAAATATTTCTTGATAAAAATAAAAAGTCACCTTACTTTTTTATCACACCTCGTATATCTAGATGGCCCGGTTAAAGCGGTTCACCCTGTATATTCGAAGTGATTGTTGTCCACTGCTATGGTCTACTGAGAACCAGTAGAAGAATGTTACGTCAGTAATAGGCAAACAAGGTATCGGCTAAAAGAACAGCGCCTTACTGACCGAAAGATTATGTTCGAATGCCAATCGAGGGAAACGGGTCAGGAGCGTAGCAGTGTAACTGCACTCCCGTTGCACTTGGCATCCTGTAATTTTGCAGTCATCTCCGATTGCTTTTCTGGAACGCCACTGTCAGTTCTCCTTCGAGAGAGTGGCCACTTAGACTGGCAATCCCCGCGAAGGGAAAGGAATCTGTACGGCATGGTTAGATTACATCAGATGAGTCTAATGGACCGGGCGTACTTCTACCAGCGTAGTCCTTTAATACCTTCCGAGCGCTAAAGTGGTATTAATTTGGCAAGAGATCGATCTTCCGTAGGAATCACCGTGATTCGAGATTAACTGCCATTTTATTTTAAGCTGCAGTGCATCAAATTGTTTGTAAATTAAATGTGCGCGGTAGCATCGCATCATTTTCTTCAACCTCCGTAGATTTATTTTTAACTTTTACATGGTATGGTAAAATATGTACTTATGAATAACAAGAACACGAAATTTATGTTACGTCTGACGTCATTAAAATCTACAATTCGCATCTGTACTCCCGAATTAATGTCTCAATAACGATTTCAACTCTTATCAAGAAATCACGTCAAAGTATCGCAATAAACTAGCATCTTGCACTACGGCCGCGCAAAAGAAGATGGCTAATCAGCTTTCTAACGTATTGTAATTACCGAAGAGTCGCATTAGCAGGCATCCGGTGGATAAATCGCGGTTGTAAAAATCGAGAATTCCCAACGATTTGCATGAGTCGCGTCTCAGCGTACCCGGTACACACATCCGTGCACGCATCAGCTTCCATTAAAGCGGACACTTGGAAACACAGAAAGTTCTCGTGTCGGGATCCGGTTAAGCGAAAAGTGTCCAGTCCCGATGAAAATCGCATCACACATAGCAGCAGCGGCGGCGGCGGCGGCAGCAGCGGTGTAACATCCTGCGCGGACAAGGGGCCCGGCCGGGGCTACCGGTCCAGCGAGTCAACTTAATCCGTTGAAAACGAGTCCCGTGGACTTCCAGGACACGACCCAGGGACCCGTATATACACACGTGACAACCGAACCGGTAGCACACGTAGAGACTGTTGGCTCGCTGGTTCAGCTTCTCGTTTCGAACGGTGCCTCCGATCACGTAATCTGACTAATCGCTTCCGCTTTTGCGGACTGCTCGCTTCCAGTATTATGGCCACGCGAGCTAATACTAGGCCGTGTGTCTGGGTGATGATACAGCCGCGGCGCGGCGCACGGGATCCTTGGGGATCACATGGGATGGGTTTCGCGGTATAGGTTCGCGTGATCCGTCGCGAACAGCCACCGCACCAGAGGTTAAACGCATCGTTTAACCTCGGATCACGGGGGGTCGACGCAGGCGAAAGAGGGATGAACGCATCCAGGGGGTCATTCAGGGTGCCCTGCGCATAGCTATCTCTCTCTCTCTCTCTCTCGGACGATCTGTTAGGGGCCGATGACTCGCCCGGAAAATAAAATTCCCGAGACGCCTGCGGCGAGGCTTGATGGAACGAATCGCGAGGCAGCGCGAGGGGTTGCTGTGTTATGGCCATGGTCCGCCGCTGAATGTTCTAATTGTAATCGACGATAGGCGTCTAGCCGGAAAATTAGTAATATAATTTGCGGCGATAATGGAATTCCGTTCCTGGATCGCTGAGCTCATCGATAGGAAATTGCCCCGACGGTCTCGGTGCTCGTGTTCGCCGGGATGCTTCTTGTTGATGATGGGGCGGAAGGTTACCGCGCGGCGTGGCGTTCGCTGACTTTAAACGCCTACCTACGAGCCAGAATTGGAAACATTTTAAATCGGCCCCGTTCGTAATTATTAGTTTGCTTAGGAACGCCGCGGTTTTGCCGTTCCCGTAATGCCCCCCGAGAATAACCAATGTTTTTCCCGGGACCGTTTTTAGCAAATTAATGAGAATCCGACGGGGTTGCCGAACTGTTTCTTTGGAAATACTGGAAAAGTGTGAACTTTTTTGAGATTTCGTGTTCGATGGAAAGTAGATCGATTGAGAGCACTTCTTCAAAGAAAAACCACGCAGTTCTCGCGAAGCTTGTGAAAACTTAGCTCTTGTTATAAAATAGAATCATGACTACTACACTGCGGATTTTATGCATTATGAGAAAAACGAGTAGATCAAATGGGAAATAATAACATTTAAAATATATAAAACTGCTATTGCATTATTTTCAATCGAAAAGAACTCGTTCTCCAAAACAGAGGCTAGCATAAAAACATTTAATTTCACGTTTTCAACCAATATTTTCCACGCAGGCTCCACACCCATATGCCAGCAGGTTATGAACAAACTCGCCCGCAGTTATCGCAGAGTAAAAATGGAAGTAAAATAGAAGGCGATCAATCATTGCAGGCTCTCGACTGGCTAATGATAGACTTATTATTATTGTTCGGTTACGCATGAGTCTCGAAAAGCGAGGGAACGGTGCAAAAATTGAATGATTCGTGTCGCTTTCAGTGGTAACGCAAGGATTATTCACCATGGAGCAAACGATGGGATATTTTTGAGCGACGTCGGCGCGGCGGGTAACTATCATCGATTCGCGAACGATGAAATTATATATTGGCACGGGAGCACCGGGGCAAGATACACGAAGGAGTCTTTTGATCGGTAAAGGCGAATCAAAAAGGCAACGACAGGATACTTGAGCGTAACAGTAAGAACGACGCATGGCATCGGACTTCTTCACGCGATCGTGACTTGCAGTATCGCGTCATCGATCAGCTTCCTGGGTCTTACGCGGGTCTTTATACTCGTTGCATCGATAGTAGCGTGTGCTGAAAGACCTTGACCCGCGGTAAAGGAAACAGAGGCGATGGTAGAGGAAGTAATAGCGGTCTAGCTAGTTGCTGAACGATAATGGGAGGCCTGGCGGAGTCTTCCTGGCCCCGTGCGCGTTAATTACAGGTTGTGTTGTTCGTTACGTGGCTTTTTGATTCCCTTGCAATCCCTGCCCCTACAGGTTGGATCGTCTTTTTAGAGAAGGAGAGGCTAGGATTGCCCGCTACCTGCTGATCAGGAACGCGTTCCATCGCCGCGCCGCGACCGGACCGGCAACGCGCCGAGTGATACGCTGTGTTCCTACTGGCGACTCATTAAGAACAACCCGCAATTAAATATGCTCAGATATCGCCTATTTAGGTACAGCGTTTCATGGTGAAATGTTCCAACTGATGGGCTGGCTCTACGCTCCACGTAATTGAACCGAAGTTTGCTTTCGTCTATCGGATTCTTCGTAATTTATATTTATTCTACGAACTGTTGAATAAACTGTTGAAATAAACAATTATCTGCTGAACTTAACGATTGCCCCGCCTAGCTTTTGGTAGCTGTAAAGATCGATTTCCTAGTAGCGATTATTGTTGGCATTTTGATGGGCTTTTGTCGCAGTATTGGTTTTTCTAAGAGTTGGAATTATCACCCTTTTTAGTAAGTTGGAATTGTCACCCACTTTTAGTAAGTTTGAATTGTCACCCTTTTTTAGTAAGCCCTCGCGTCGCTATACGCCGAGGGGAGGAGATTTGAAAATCTTATCACGCTTGGGAACTTCTTTAAAAAGTACCCCCATTGAACAGGTATGTTAGAACCTGTACGCGTAGTAAAGGAAATACGTTTTATTATTTTAGCGGAAGTCGATATTAATAAATCTCTTATTACACTTTTTTAACTTCCTCAGGATATTGCTTCGGTGCACCTGCATCTGCAGCAAAAACCTTTCCGAACTCTGCAATAGTGTACTGGGGTCTCTCGTGATTATACTTCAATCTCGCCATTTGCCGCGACAGAAAAATTTAATTTCCACCGTAATACGATCAAGAGACTCGTAATTTATTTAGATGTTTGTTAAACGTTACTGTTAAAAATCGGACAATTCATTAGCAACAGCCTAGTATAAAGGATATAAAAAAGTGACGAAAATGGATTTGATTAGTTTCAAAGCGTATATTCAAATACTTTCTTGATCCACTGTAGACGACTGTAGAGATTCACGAGCGATCTTTAGTAATTAAATCGTTGGATATCAAAATAATTTCAATAAATGAGAAACGATAGACGATTTTGTTAAGCATAACAGAGCGCGAATTCAAGTGTATCCTGTGTTTTACAAACTCGTCGACTCGTTCGCGTGAAGGTAACAATGCGAGGTTTTAAAAAAGCTGTTGCTCCGTGGATCGTTGCTAAATAGAATTTCTTTGGAAGAGACGATCTCGAAACCGATGAACCATGTATTTCATACCATTGCAATTGCCTGAACAATTGCTTCCGGTGAAACCAGCGAGCATGGCCGCATCTGCAGCCAATCGTTACCGATACCCGCCGCGACTAATAGAACGTCTGGCATGTCCGCGGGTATTGTTAGTGCCTAACCGGCGCACTTTGTTCCCTTTCGAAGGAATGTGCAGCCGCGTGCACCCTTCTGACGTTGCAACACGATGCAACTCGCGGGTCCTCGTGACCGGTTTGCTCGAAAGGATCGTGGCGTATTCTCCTGGTTACTGGCATAACCTTGCGATCACCGGCCAACAGAGCAACACTGACTTGTGAGAATAGTTGGGGTTACGATTTCAAGGCTGAGGAATGCTGCCACTCGGGGAAATTGCGAACGGTTTTGCATTCTTCCGTACAGAAGAAAAGTGCAAGTATTCTCTCCGTCTTGTGAAAAGAGTTACCAAAGCATTCAATAAATTATATTTAGTATTTATTACACATCGCCATTTTTTAAACCTACCGAGCACTGAAAGCGATTAAAATGTTTTAGCTTCTAAGAAAGACAAAATTCGATTTATTTAGATTTTGTGCAATTTTTATTGCAATACGATCTTGGATAAAGAACATATATATATCTTGAATTTTAAAAATTTTCCAACAACTTTGAACTTCATCTACTCAATTTTGCTACAAATGCATAAAGATCCGCAGTCTAATCATCGTCATGCAAGGAACACTGAAAAATTCACGAAGTCGATCACTTTTTACCGAGTTGCTTCGAAGATGAGCGACAGACGATCGTCGTAAGAAAAGAGAGAGAGCAGAGAGGTGGAAAGAGAGAGATAGTGAAAAACGCATCGGATTAGTCACTAGACACCGTTGTGTCTGGCCAGCCCGGAAGAAATCGAGAGTGGCTCGACAAGAGAGCTGGGACAAGGTCGTAATCCCGAGGTAGGAAAGGAGAGAAAGCATTTAACTTTAAATCCACGCGGTCCGGACGGCCGCGGTCGTTCGCGAAAGTATGGCGGCGGCCGGTTGCATAAGCGAAACGATCCTAACCCGGGGCTATGGGCGAGGATCGATTTAATTTTTCGTAGCAGCCTACTTTTTACGGTTTACGATCCGATTTACGAGGATCGTGAGTAGACCGCGAGGGGCCGTGCAACGATCTCGCAGATAGAAAGTCGAGATACAGCCTACGCCCCATGATATATAATTCGATGTTTATTAGAACAAGCCGATCGTGAGCTTGATTAATGACCGATTCGAATCACCCGGTGCTCGGACGCGTCCGTGTTACCAAGTTCCCGCCTATGAGTTGCAACATCCCTCAACCGTTCGCTTTGTCACCGATTTCTTTTTATTGCCGAGCTCCGTGAAAAATCGAGGACTCCTATCGATCGCTTCGTCGTAAATTAATTCCGAAGATTTTATCGGGTTTGTCACACTTCTTTTACGGTAAAATTATTTCTCAGAAGATTCACCATTTTGGTACTACATTGGCAAATGTACAGTGGACCCAAAAAATATTTGAACAATAACCTGATGCACTTATTCTCTCCAGTATTTGCGGTTGTAAACGATCGCCACATTGAACACGAAATAAATGACATTTGAAGATCGGTTAAAATGGTTACAATCGTTTTCTCTGAAACAATCAGGAGAGTGTCGTACCCATCGCTAATAGGAACTCGTTTCACGTTGAACGGTGTGTCTTCCGTGTGCATAACCGTTCTGAACTAGTGTGTTATGCTTGAAAAACGAGCCAACTATTTCAGTCCGTAATTATGACGTGGAACTATTCAAGCGAGAGTTTAAAATGACGGAAACCAACGCAGAGACATACGAGTGAACGGAATTCATGATTGCGAGAAGATTGCGCATGAACGGAACGCTCGGTCAAACCACTAGCCTTCAGATTGATTAATTTCCTTTTAATTAGAAACGGATCGGAACCGGCAACGTGAAACCACTTTGGCGAAATAGAAATCACTCTAATGAATAACTTTGTACAGTTACGAAATGACAGATGTAAAACCGAGCAACGGTTTTGTTTCAATTCTCTCGGCAAACTCGCGTGAGCTGTACAAACACGTGACTCTATTATGTCTATACACAGTCAACGGTATATGCATCTTCATAACTATTCTAACAAAGAAGTAAAATTTTATTCCTCAAATTATAGTATATCAAACTCTCCTGTATGTATATTTTCTTTCAACAAAATTGATAAGCTATAAATTATAACAATAAACTCAACATTTTTATTCTACATTTTATATTTACCTGATAGAAATATATCTCTAAAGATAATATTTATTTTCTATCGTTATTATATTAGCTGGTTAGAAAATAGTTCAAGTCAAAATTACAACCGATTCGCTGCATACTAAATGAAATTGCCGCGACGCATGCAATCATTGTTGAAGATCTTGTGAATTCTTCCTAGCAGGTTGGTGTGAATCGGAAAGTTGCAAGAAATTACTTAGCTAGATTCTTCGCGTTCTAATGAACGTTAGTTGAAACAGTGCTTGCTACGTGTCCCGGTATAATGCAGTAATATCCACTCACACAAAGCTAACTCTCTTACACTTAAATTTGAATGGAACTATTAAAGGAAGGAAGATTTAACCCCTTGTGTAGTCAACCGAGTACCCATTTACTGTATTTCTTTCAACAATTGTGTTGTTCTTCTAAAAAATATTATAAAATTTCTCTGAATGTCCATTCTTTACTCGCTAATATATTAATTTATAGTCTTGTAATGAGAATTTATGCAAAAATGTTAAATACAGAAAGATTTTAAATTTCAAATCCCGTCATTTTTGTCGTATCTTTTCGAAAGTGGTATCGGTGGATTGCAGAGATTTTTCTGATTAAAATGAATTCAAACACGACGTAAATCTGACTAGCCTTATTAATAAAATAATTAGGAGCATACGTATGATTACTACGTATGAAGTCTATAAATGTAAATCGATTTACGTCGTGTTTGGACTCGTTTTAATCGGAAGAATCTGAATAATCCGTTGATACCATATTCGAAAAGGTAACACCAAAAAGTACTGAATTTGAAGTTTTCTTTATCGCGCGTTTATTTGTTTACACTCGCAATATCCTTTTCAAGTGTCGAACCTCGAACATCGATGCTCGATGAACTGTGTCTGTCTCGTTTTCGCTCACTATACGTATACTTTTGCTTTGTCCAGTCAATTCCTCAAAGAGAAACTCGTGTCAATTTGCAAATTTAAGCGAGCACTGCTGTAATTTCCCTCGAACTCGGTAATCCGTTCAAAATCCGCAGTCAGAAGCCGCAACAAAAGTGCGTTGCCTTATCGCGGCTGCAATCCAAGAAAACTGTTCCGCCGTCACGGTTCGCGGACCAGAAACAAGAAGTCGGTTACCTCGAGGAGCGCGATACTTTTCCGGCCGAACAGCTGTCGTCGAGCAGAGTATCTTGAAACGCCCACGCACCGATTGCCAACCGCACAATGGGGCAAGACAATATAAATAGTTCAACCCATTTTGCGTACGGGGAACGCCGAGAAGTTTATGTACCCGAGACACATTATAGTTTAACGATTTTTGTACTGACCACTTGGAACGCTCGCCTGTAACAAATTATTTAGAAATACATGTTAAATAAATAAAACGGTATACAGTCTAGCTCTGTATAAATCATAAACGAAGAAAATTTAATATTTGTATGTAAAATGCAGAAGTGCGCTTTATTTGGCGAAACAAATATTTCAAATATTATTGAATAATTTAAATTTTAGTTTTCTCAAAGCAAATAATATTTTAAATAAGATATACAATTTCGAAATTAAAATATTTTTATTTCAACAATGTGATCCACAAAATATTTCTATCTTAACAATCTCAAACATGAAATAAAATATTTTACTTTTTGCATTGTTATAATACTCTGAGAAACCACGTAAACATACAGTTATTAACCACTCGTACTATAATTCGACATAATAGTTCAAATTTATGTTTAATATACACGACGTCATTTGAAGCGACATTCTCATTTGCAAAGATGTTATTAACGAAAAACACAGACGAATCAGAGCGCGACCTTGGCGGTAGGTTTCTGCGAGCGCAGCGTTGGTGTCACGCCGTGGTGAAACAGTGAACAAGAGAAGGAGCAGAAATTGATTTAATTAAAACTAACGTACTACACAGCCGCAAATGCACTTTCTGTTTCCAAATGTATGTCACTGGACAAAGACGAACTGCCCAGCTGGCTTCAGGTATACGGCGAGAGCTGATGGATGTACGGCAAGGTAAACGAACTGCACAGCTGGTGGTAGATAACAACCGAAAACTTCGAATTGACACGTCTTTAGAGATGATCTCTCTACGTTCGAACGATACTGATTTTACGCATGATTTTCCTAAAGTGTTTAGGGAGGGGATTATACAAGTCAAACGACGGGTTCAGACAAAAAAAGGGACACGAGAGGGTCCGCCGCAAGACAAGAATTTATGGCAACCACATGTTTCGATGGGTAACTGTTCGAAAAAAAGGTCCGTCCATTCCGTTTATGATTCTTTATTGCCCTATATGTACCTTTCTTAAGAAATTTTCGGAAAGGACAGACAATGTTTTGTTTTCCTTCTGATTACGATTCTAGTCTTACAGCGGTCCCTCTCGTGTCCTGTTTGTCGTTTAACCTCCACTTCGTTTCACGTTCGACATGCGTAATGCCCAAAATCTCAAGAAAATTTCGCGTAGTCAGTGTCGTTCGAACCGCGGTAGAGAAAACATATATAAAGACGTGTTAAATTCGAAGTTGTCGGTTGTTATTTACCAATTGTGCAGTTCGTTAACCAGACCAGTGACCATACATCCCTCGGATTTCGACGCCGCCGTACATCTGAAGTGAAACGTGAGACATGTAGTTTTCATTGATTAACATATCAATTTATAATCTCTGCATTTTATAACCGCGATTAGCGCCGAGCGAAGACATAACTTTACACGGAAAGGTTCCGCAGCGATTTAAAATGTTTGATAAACTCTTCTTCGGGAGGGTTTCGAACCGAAACAAATCGAAAATGTAATAAACAAAAGTTATTTGCAATTTAATGCAATAAAATCGGTAGTTTAAATTCTGCAATCTTAATAAGACAACACTCGAAAGTCTCGTGAACATCTTACGCATGCTCAACGATAACCGTTGCATTTTCAATTCATAATTTCCCAACGAGCGCACGCTACAATTGTTTACATAACTCCGGGCCACGTAATAAATTTCTAAAATGAGCGCGAGCTTGTGTTACCTGTAACGAGGATTAGAAAGCAGATTGTAAAACCAACGTAAATGTCAACAATTATGATAGTACGGGCTAGATTTAACAAAAATAACAGCTTGTATGAATCTATTAAAGTAATTTCATTCTTGTTGTTTGATATCGCGCCGTAAAACATGAGTTTTATTACCGTAAAATCAGCAATTTGATTTTTTATGTTGACTGGCTAGTGCATAGCAGGAAGTGTATAATAGAAGTTTCTACTTTGGAAAGTGGAACACCGAGTTTAACGTATTCTCTAGATTTTCTATAATTTCAACAGGTTATGTCTTCGCCCATCGTATTATTAGACAATATCGAGATAGACTATTATATATCCCTATATATTTATATATGTTTAATATATTTACCATAAATTAGAATGCGTCAAATGGAAATATACACTTATCGATCGTCCATACGGAAGTGACAAAAATCAAGCGAGATTGGACAAGCGTGCGGCAAGCGTTGACAACGATCGAACGCAGCGAGGGGGAATCGATCGCGTATCGTTCGCAACATACTTCGCTCGACATTCGTAAAGCGCGAAACTCAAATCTCAACAAATAGAAAAATCGAAATACCATGCAGCAAAATAGTATAACAATGATTATGCTCGTATAAAATGATATAAGTTTTTCTTATAATACGTAGAATAAAATAATGAGATAAAAAAATTAGAAACAGTCACAAAAATTACAAAAAATTACAAATAATGCCAAAGGCTCGAGGCTTTAAAGACTAGGTTATTACGAATGAAAGTTACCTGCTAATTCACTTTTACGAGGAAAGTAGTAAATCTCTTTATTGATATGTCAACGAGTAGAACCAAGACATGTCTCACATAATTTACGACCTGTTTTAGAAAGTATCCAGCTAACTATAAAATTACGTTTCGACAAGTAGGCATCGTTCAGTGTTTGTAATCAGAGCGGAAAATTGAAGGAGTAAAAATTGACGTTTCGTGTACCCGATAGCATAACAATGGCATGTAACAACGAAAGAACGACGTAATCTGCATAATGCCTATATGTATATCCGAGCTCTTATCTCTTGCTACTAAAATAATTTCTCTGTTTTTCGGAAATAGAATAAATTGTTTTAACGATAAGCGAAACTATATATATATATATTCCGTTTAAATCCAATATGTTGGCAACACTGTTTGTCTCGTGTCATAAATGATTAATTGCTGAAAAACAAACATATAATTTACTGGATGTAGTATTGTATACAAATGTAAGAACACGTAAAGAAATATGAAGTTTTGTGTCTTGCATTTGCATGTTAATTGAAAAAGTAGCAATTAGGTGGAAACTCATTAGCACAATGAATAGACTCATTAGGGACAGGAGAATATTAAATTTCTATTCAGGATTATGGTAATGCTGTTTGCATGCACTATTTTCAGCATTGTTACAATGATTGTTGACTCGACTTCACTGAATCCTTGTGTATTTATGTGTGCACATTAGTGCTGAGCAAAATTCTGTTTCATATAGTAAACGGTAGGTAGAATATTTTATTGAGAGTCGTGTGTATAACCTCTAAAATAAAATATTTGTTTGAGAGTCGTGTGTGTAATTTCTAAAATAAAATATTTTTTTGAGAATCTTGTGTATAATCTCTAAAATAAAATACCAAGGACTTACATAAAAAACAATAAAAAATAATTTCCAACAGATATATTAATGATAAACATAAATATATAAATAGTATTAGATCAAATGCGAGCTAGAAGAAATATTTAAAGAATTCAAGAATCCTGTTATATTATTTTCATCTGGGTGCAATTATTAAGAAAAGAATTAAGAACCGTATCCACGTTGCTTTCGTATCTTCGATTCGAGGAGTATCGAGGAGTATATGAGGGTTAAGCGTGGTTTATTAATGTGCTAGATTTCACCGCAGGTTAATGGGGTTTCTAAAGTAGGCATTTGCATACAGGTGCACGGTTAAATAGCGATAATAAGTAGGCGAGTCATAAACGTCGATCAGCTACCGAATAAACGCGTATTAGAACGCATCAACCGTGTCTCTTCCTAGACTAGCATCGTCTTCCTGGTCCCACAGTGATTGTGAAAAAAAATACAACTCGGCTTTCACGTGGCGATGTTACGCCTGTTACGCGACGATACTCATTGCAGCGGAGGAGTTTGGGAATGAGGGGAACGTCTTTACAATACAGTTCGAAACCCTCCATTCGCTGGAAAGTGTAGTTCGCGGAAGTTTCCATCGCGGTGTAATGCATTTATCCGTGGTAATATTGCGGATTATGCACGAGCCTGAGAACGAGCTGGCAAGGAAGTATCCTTTATGAAAAGACAACACCCGGAAAGTTCTTGTTCCATCGGGCACACTCGTTACACATCATTTCTTTAATATGTAATTGGAATATATGGAACGGCAGAATTTATGCGCGTTTTCGATATACCGTGAACCGAACTTTCTCCATCTTTGAAATACCCGGATCCGTTCCGGTTCGAACGTTCGAACCGACGTTTAACCCTCGGTGCACGGTGCCGGATCTGTTCTGACCCAGGTATAACGTGTCAGCATTTGAGAAACCTATGATATTATTACAGGGTGCTTCAAAAGTAGACAATTTCAAAATGGAATAACACTTTTATTTTTTAAATATTCACATTTATTCTCTTACATACAAATTCGAATTTTAAATGGTTTAATGACCCATTACTGGCCACTTAGTAATGTTTCTATCTATGCCTCTGTTTCAATAAATACACAGACAATGATTTTTTTTTAATTTTTTCAATGGTTCCATTTTTTATTTCTACTTTTGCCATATACCTAGTTAATCAACGCTAAACAATTTAATGATGAAGTGTTTAAAGGATTAACTCTGTCACGAACGTATAAAATCTGCAGTCTAGTAATAAGTAATCTTTTTGCAGAATAAAAGAATTTTGCATCAATGGCAAGAAAGGATTGTGGAGCACCGAAGGATCGAAGGAAGCATCGATGAGGTAGACTCTACACTGATCTAAACATCATAAACTGTGTGGCAAGACATTCAATTTCCGAAGGTTGAAAGCATTAGCCTTGTCACCGATAGGGATAAAAAGAAGAAAGAAAGGGAAACGATATCGTGGAAACCTGTTATCTCGCGGTGTCGGTTCTATATTAAGACTCGTTCTCCAAAAATACCCGTGTACGCAAAGAGGGTTACAAAGAGGGTTACAAAGAGGTAGCGGTACAAGGTTTCCCTGACACTTTCGAGTGGTGGCGGCGGCGGCTACCGAGAAATTGCACGGCTCTTTGCGATCCATTTGCAAAAACCATTAATTCCCAAGGATCACGCGTGCACGTAACAAGCGGCACGACGCGACTCGCCTGGGCCCCGGCGTGATATAAACGAAAAAACGCAAGGTGAACTTTCGCAGGGGAGTAGCAATTTGCCAAGCGTTGATCGTTATTTATCGCGGATCCCTCGTTACGGAGTAAAAGAGAGAATTGGAATTTGCATTCGAAATTGCTGCCGCGCGCATCTTTGAAACGGGGACCGGTACTCGTTCGGATACGAAGGCTGACTTTTGCCTTACGTAACTGTACGCACGTTGAACAGTGGTCAGGGACCGGTCATCCTCGGTTGGCACGTTGACACTTTCCATTTATATCTCATCATGTCCGCGCAGATCCGCCGAATGGCGAAGCAGGGGAAATCAGCCAGAAGACAAATTGAAGGTGTCAAGGTGGATGGAATATGGTCCATGGCTGTGATGCATCGAGAGTGAAACCGCTCGGCGTCGAGCAATTTGAACACGTCTCGAAATAGGGTCAAATTAGCCTCGCAATAACGAGAGATAGTCACTGATCCGTTCTTTTTTCCTTTCGCGATTCAATATGGGATACATCACTCTACCCTGGCAGATTGAACTCGACGATACAAATCGGCGTAGCGAGCACCGCTTCCTGCGACCACGGTGATTGTTCTTTTCTTTTGCACGTCACTCTGCCATATTTTATCTGCCGGTGACCAATTCGCGGTAATAAGTAAATTGCAAATCTTTGTGCAGAATGAGAATGTTCTGTGTTAATGGTAAAAAATAATGGTCAAATAGAATTATAATATTTCTCCTGTTTATAACTTTTTATGAACAGTATTGTCTATTTTAGAACAGTATTGTAAGATTCACAATTTATGAAAGTCTGTTTTATATTTCATCCGCTCGCTTCTATAAAGAATGCATAGAATTCAGTAATAACCGACTGCTATCCATAATTGATATCCGATCTATATATTTCGACTGCATAAATATGTGTACGGACCATGAAACGAATCGACGCGATGAAATTTCAAGTCGACGTTCCGGATTCATCAATTTTCTCCTCGCTTGATCTTCCAATATGCATAGTCAATCGCAATCCCAAGATTGCTTTGAGATTGCTATCAAAGATGCCCGATTAAAAGCCAATCCGAATGTTCGATTCTGTTATCGATCGCTTCCGTATGGTCTCGAAATCGCATTTAGTAAGACCCGATTGAAAAGTAACCGGTTTACGAGTTTCAGTTTCAATTTCTAATCCTACTTCCTGCTTTTAACACTGACACGATACCAGGTAGCATCAATTCCGCGCTTCTGTGCGTACGCGTGTATTACACAGTGTCCTGCGTACACGCATGAAGAAAAAGAGGGAAAGAGAGAGAGAGAGAGAGAGAGAGAGAGAGAGAGAGA